>CM041778.1:75379952-75583001 GCA_023374045.1 Limonium bicolor | reverse complement strand
GAATACAGATCGTCATTGTCTTGGCTCTCTTGTTCTAGAATATGGTCGTGGGTTGAGATCCCCCTGACGCTCCCTCGAAGGCTGACAATACCCATAGTTGAGGAGGAGAGATGGTCTAAGTTGTACGCTGTCTCCAGTGCGTTATTTGCTCCATTGCTGCTTGCTTTCCTGTGGAACACACGGGAGACGATCAGCGCTCTAAATGGAGAGACTGCTTATGTGATTGGGTTGATTGTTGGATTAACGTTAGCTGGTTTAGCGATTATCTTCACGAGCTCTGACCATCCACCGGGTAAATTCTTATTCCCATGGGTTTTAGGAGGGTTTTTCATGAGCATCATATGGTTCTACATCATAGCCAGTGAGTTGGTCACCCTGCTTGTTTCGCTAGGCACCATGCTGGGAATCAATCCATCTCTTCTGGCCATCACAATACTGGCATGGGGGAATTCTATGGGAGATCTGATGTCGAACACCGCCCTTGCGATGAATGGTAATCGGGACGGTGTGCAGATTGCCATGTCAGGGTGTTACGCAGGGCCGATGTTCAACACTCTTGTTGGGGTTGGAATCTCTATGCTTCTCGGGGCTTGGGCGCAGAGTCCTGAAGCGTATGTGATTCGTGGGGATAAGAGCTTGTTTTACACTATAGGGTTTTTAATGGCTGGTCTGGTATGGTCGCTTGTTGTTTTACCACAGAGTGATATGAGGCCGAATAAGATCTTAGGGGTAGGTCTCATAACTATCTATCTGATGTTTCTAAGTTTCCGTCTGAGTATGGCTATGGGTATGGTCTGAATTTGAACTGAAATTTGCAGCAGCGTGTAGTAATTAGAGGGTGCGGGTGCAGCAGCAGTTGCCTTGAATGGATTTGTATAGTTTTTGGATCTTTTTTTTTTTCTAATCCTCTGCTGTGTTATTTCGTCTAGCAGAGCTAATTAGGATAGTTTAAGTGTATATGTATCATCAGACCTTTGGTATGGCTGAGAGGATATAATTATGAGCTCCCGCTTGATCATGACTTTGTATTGTAGCCACTAATTAAGCATCTTGATAGAGCCAGCTTTACTTTTGAGTTTTGACCAAATATACATACATATTTATATATACAGAATGTACAAAAGATGTGTTATTGTTCTGTTGCTCTTTCCTATGAACTGATACATTTTTACATTTGCCAGCTCAGACAAGGCCTTATTATTTAAGTTGGGTTATGTGCAGACGAGTATCCATTTGAGTATTATTCTTTTGCAAGCTAGGTTGTTGAATAGAATTGTGTAATACTTGTGCTGTGGAGAAACGAATTCACAGCTCTGAAAATGACCAGGCATTTACTTGAAGCTGCTATTGCGAGATGCCTATTTTTGACATATACGTTGGTCGTTGAAGTAGGCAGTGAACAGTCTAATCTTTGACAGAGACTGAAGAGATATCTCCTGACAAAGACAGAAGAGTGAAATTGATGAATTTGAATGTTGGCTTTGTTATTTGATTCTCATCGACATAACTTCATTATCCTTGTTCTGAAGACTAACATCTGAATACTAAAATATATTTTTGGTTGGCTTCCCTGTTTATAATCTGAATTTCTTATTAATGTTGATGTAATATCATCTGAATGATCATGTTAACTGAGAAAAAACAAAAACAAAAACTGCAGATGTGTTTGTTGCCCATATCAGAAATGTACAATAACTGCTTATATACATTGTGAAGTATATATACATATGCAATACATCTTCATTAGTCAAAACTTAAAAGTAACAAATTATATCCTTGGTAACACTGTGTATTTTTTTATTGTTCTGAACTTTGCAACTCACATTCTTCGATCAATTCAGTTGAATCTTCTTCCGACGTCCTGTGTCTGACCATCATTTTATAGTTGTAGTTGAGAATGAATTCAACACCGGGTAGATTCTTTGTAAATATAATCTAATACAGATATAACACCAAACACAAATGCTTGATCAATCCCAGGTCTGACCACCACATGGTACACATCTTTGTTGGTAAACACTTGTTCTATCCCTTCTGCCACTCCAATCTGTTACATTTAAGAAACAAAACAATAAAAATGATCAGAAATACGACTCTGGAACCCAACTATTGAGGTTTCTCTGTTTTCTGGATTTGGTGAAACACTGTACATTTGCAATGTACAGGTCCATTATATGTATTCCGATATTCGAAAATTAAGCTATAACAAGGACCACCAATGCAGGAGGTTGATTCGTAAACCAACGTAATCATCCTTCTGGATGATGGGTCCCATGGGTACAGATTAGGAGGAGGAAATCAACACGCAAAAAAAAAAAGAGTATATTAAGATACAAAAGCAAAGATTGGAAACAACGAACTCTCCTGATTTGTACTCAACACCAATTGGTGCCAATGGAATAAAGTTTACTAGTAAAAAAAAAAACAAAATGTTATGAAGAAGAAGAAGAAAAGAAGTGGTTGAATAAGAACATAAAGCATAATTATTCGTTTGACAGGACATGCTGCTTTCTTGATTTCTTCATTTGACAGCTAAAGACAAGAATCATATTCATAGATATCTTCCTTTCTGAAACACAACTGCAAATATGCAGCACGGGTTGATCTTGTTTTTATCCTTTCTCGATTTCCCAGGTTCACTAACTTTGTTACCGCATCTTTTCTTTTCGTACAAAAAAAAACCCATTAAAATAATCTTGTTTGGAAGCTAAAATCAGCTAGACTTTCAAGTTTTAAGGTCCATTTGCATGGAATTTATTGTCATATCAACTATTTTTTTTCTCTACTTTTTCTAACTTTCAGCTGACAACTAACATCAACTAGATTATCCAAAAGAATGGGACCTAACACTTTAGTACTAGTAGTATATACTAGAAAGTACATGATCTAGTCAGCTCTCAAATCAATGGAGTATTATAAAATTGATATAGTAGTAGTACCTGAGAGATAATGTTGCCATGATTATCAACAATGGTGCAGCTTTTATCAGGAAAAGAACCTCTAGTTTCGAAATCCCAGTTATTACTATTTTGCCCTCCTCCACAGCCAAAAGGAACAGTACTGCTGCTGCAACTGTTACTACCCGGCAGCTGAACCCAGATCCGAATCGAATCCCTCTTCGAACTTGACGACGACGAAGATGATAACCGAAACGAACTGGGTTCTCTTAAACTGAAAACCAGCTTCTGCCTTAACCCCTCATAATCGTACGCGAACCCTCTCCACTGCTTCTGTATACTCAACGCCTGAATTATCCCTCCCTGCATACAATTGAATTGACAGTGATAAAATCAGCCTAGCTCCCCTTTTGAGTTGTAAGAAGAAGAAACTTAAACAAAATAAAAAAATGAAACTTTAATCACGTACCTTTTGGCGAATGAGAAGAAGATCAGTCCCATTACCATCCCTTAACATAAGCTCCCCTTTCTTCCCAATAATCCCACATCCGTCCACTCTGAAAACAACTTTTTGTGTACAATCCGTTACCACAAACCCACCTCCGTTCACCACATTTGGCCTCTTTCTGACCACCAGCACCGTCTGTGCCGATGAGCAGTACAGCTTGCTTACTATTGGCATCTTCATCACCGCCGCCGTCGACGTTGTGGCTGTCATGGTGGCCAACGAGGGTTGATTATCTGTACTATTACTGTTATTGCGATTCATCAAGCAATCCAAGTCCAACCAATATCTAGTGATCGATCGTTTATATGTAAAGGTCAGATCACCATGCATGCACGCAGTTCTTGTGCTATATATAGGGGCCGATATGTCGATGAAAGAAAAGAAGGCGAATGAAAAAGACTCAAAGGTACCAAGAAATGATTGAATTAATTGAGCGGCAGCATCCAATTAAGTAGAAGAATTGGAAAGGACAGCAAAAAGCTTTTGATTCGGGTTGAAATTGTTGCCCTGTAAAGTTTGGGGGAGACCACCGTAGTAGTACCACCCCCTTTTTAATTAAGTCGTTGAATCTGACTTTCCAAGATGAAGGAGAGAAATGGGCGGTGAAAGGTTTGGTTCGATCAAATTGAATGAAGAGAGATCATCCACGTAGCGACACCTATAGCTAGGCTAGCTATATATGAGGATGATGATATAGGTGGAGAAGAAGAAATGGGCGGCGGCGAAAGGTTTTGGTTCGGCAGGAGAATCTTTGAATAATTATGCGACTCAGTGGGAATGGGGAATTGGATGGAGTAGCTAGGGTTTCTTCGTGGTCGGACGTTGCCTGCTGGCTTCAGTTTCCCCATTCAAATAATTCACCGCATTTGCAGTATTGACGTTTCGTGGTGCAGAAGATGATGATGACGATGATAGTTAGGTGTGTTTGTTACGTTGTTTCCCAAAAGGAATCGGTTATGCAAATTTTACAAGGGATCGATCGAAGTGCATGCCACCTTTTTTTTATGTAGTAATAGTATCTTACGCATGAAGACATTATAACAATACTTTACCAGTAAAAGATAACAAAGCAGAGTACGAGAGATCCAAAGAGTTGTGATAAAAAAAAAAAAAAAAGTGATGAATAATAGCATAAAGAAAGTGGAAGTGGAATTTGACCGGTTCTGGAAGTTGGTATCTTTCTCTTTTCAGTCTATGTGATCTACAGCGTTTTAGAGGCCGTTCGGTTGCGACATTAATGCACCATTTGCACAAATTGCCCCAGCTAGATGGGATAGGATCGCGATATGTGCTCCCAAAAAGCATGCAAATCGTTTCCCATGGATATTTATCAACAATCTACCTAAACCTGCGTTCAGGAAAAACAGCTGCTTTTTGCTGCTACCCCCTCCAATGCATTTACACTATTGTCCTTGCTTTTTTCACATTCCGTACATGTGCATTTACCTCCTTCCCATTTCCATCGACGACTCAGCATTGAAGCCTTGTCAAACCGCCGGTTGCACAACTGTATTCACTACGAGATTTGAAGAAATCCAACTGTGTTTTGGAGAAAATCTACCCACGTATCTCAGGGCATTGAAGACATCTACCATGTTACAAAGCATTGGGGATAATCACATTGTAGGTTTGCTTGCAGTGGCTGTGCCCTTCCTTTAATGCAACGGCCAGAATGTTTAATTCTACCAACCGGAAGTACTTGCCCGAGTTTACTCATGCCCACCTATAAAAACGGCAAGAATCTCTACAGCTTCATCGTGCCAAGGTAAGCAACTACTCTGCTCTGTTTTGTTCTTATCTTTCTAATGTTGTTTTTGACCTTGTTCTAGTTTTCCATTCGCAACACTGGTAGAGAATCAGAAGACACAGAGCAAGGTGCAATACACTTTAGTACAATCGACAGGTATGTTCGACTACCCTAACACACTTATAATTTGTTGTTGTATGTTAATTAAAGGTTTGACAACTCTCTGTATTCAGTTCTGTGTTTATTTGCTTATGTGGAACCTTTCTCCATAAATACAATTGAAGTATATTGTTACCAAACTAGTGTTATTGATATATCAGATCAAACATTATCTGTTTGTTGTCGTTCCACTTTCTGATCTGAAAGTAGTAGTTTAGGAATGGTGAAGGGAAATGATAGGGACAAGGGAAAGGGAAAGAAACAGGAAAATGATGATGGGAGAGGAAGAAAGCCAAAGTATGAGTGGAGTAAGGAAGAAGTAGAGCTGATGATTAAACTACTTTTGGAAGAAGCTCAACTTCAATTAGGGAGGGGAGGTTCTTTGGTTGGTTTTCAACATCGTTGGGTTAGCATAGCTGAGAAGTTCAACAGCAAGAGGCCTGGTCTAGATGAAGTTGACAAGGCACAAATTAAGAACAAGGGTGACACATTGAAAGGAGGCTGGAGAAAGTGGAAAGATCGAACTCACAAGCAGACTGGACTAGGTTGGGATGAAGTCCACAACTGTTGTACTTACCCACCTAAGTGGGTGGCCAGAAAAGCTCAGGTAAATGTGCCTTCACATTCTACATTTCATGTGTGTGCATTATTTGTTTGCCTCTATACTCACTTGTTTAATGTGCTTGCTGGAACAGGAAAACAGGGCTATTCATAAGCTAATCACCTCCAAGTGGCCAGCATACCTTGTTGATGAAATGGAGCTCATTTAGGGTCAGTCTTATGAAAATGGTGAGCTAAGAATTACTCCTGGTGGCACTGCTCCAGTTCAGTACGAGCAAGTAAATGATGAGTCATACGATGGTGAGAAAAACAATCAACACAGTGTCGTCAACTTATCATCAGGGGGAAATACTATAACTTGCTCAATGGACATATCTGGAGGACAACAATGTGATAACTATGGGGTAGTTGGATCAAACAGGAATCGAGTTATTGCTTCCACTACCAACTGGCGATGGTCATTCAAACACTCCATTTTTTGACTTGACCACAGCAGCTTCATTTGGTGCTACTTCCACTGCATCCGCATTTCAAGGGTCTCAATTCGCAAGCATGGTTGCTGGGAGTTTAGTGGGTTACAATCCTTTTACAGAGCAAACTCCAGAGGCTGGAGGTTTAAATGGGAGTGGGGTGGTGACAAGAAACCAGAAAACTGGGATCATCTGATAAAAACAACTGCTAGTTTTGTTCCACATGGGGGTAAGAGAAAGCAGGCAACACAATCTAATGATGTGCACATAAAATCTAAGGGTAGTAAAGGGAAGCCATCTTCTCTTGTACAAGAGTTAAGGGAGCTGCAAAATTCTGTGAATCAGACATTGGCCAGTTGTGATGATATGATTCAGCGTGTTGATGCACTTGAAGGTCCAGGTTTTAATGCTGTCATCTCAATTCAAGAAGCAGCAGACATCCTCCCTGCAATACCTGGTATAAGTATGGAAGAGTTGACATATGTGTCGATGCTCATAGTTGACAGGAACTAAAGGGTTGTTCTTATAACATTTGTGGATGAAGAAGAGATAGCTCAGTGGATCTGTCATCTGTATAAGAGGGACCATGGTGGTTATTAGGTGTACTGTCTAATGCTAGACAGCTTCTTTTGGGATTATGGGTACTATTGTGGTCTGAGTGGCAGTAGCCTATAAGTAGAAAATCTAATATGGATTAAGAAACTACTAGCAGTTGCAACGTAGACAACCCCAGCATATTTTACTTTTGGTGTCGCTGGTGTTTGCTACCTTTTGAATTACCTGCAACAATAGTTCTAGATCAGTGGTGTTTAGTTTTGCTTGCATCAATCAAACTCATTTTGTGTTTTGGGTCGTTTGATTGATAATGTTACTGCTATGTTTGTGTTTATTTGTGTAGGCATGCAATCTATTGTAAGTTAGACCCTTTGTTAATGTAGAAGTCAAGTATGTTTATGTTTTGATCCGGTGTAACAGCCATGCAGTGTTGAGTATTATCTTGATTTTGGTGGTGTGTTACTCACATCTTCTGTTTCATTAGGATGGCACACAGAGGAAACAATAGTAGAATGATTGAATTATTAGCCAACAGGTTAAAGGAGAGTAAAAAGGATCGCATTAAGTTTCTTATACTACAGGCGGTGGATAAGTACCAAAGACAGTTCATTCAAGTGCTTGTGAAACACAAGATCTATCACTTGCAAACTGTTGGCAGACAATACCCACACGACATCAACAACAGACATGAATGTGAATTTTGCAACAAAAATGGATTCATAGACACCGTTTACCTAATGTTTCGAGAAATAATGATGACTTTGAATTTATCACTAGCAAACCATGTTGAGGACATCTTGGTGGGTTGCAAGAAGCCTAACTACAAGCTAATGTTGTCTAGAGAAGGGAAGATGACTGAGCAAAGTGCGGTGCAGTGGCTACGTCTTATAAAACAATTTAGTGAGGATGAATTTAGGTTTGTAACATGTATGATACAAGATTATGACAATAGGGACTTGTTTGAGGCATTGCCTGAGAATTTGTTTGTTAGCGTCGTTTGGAAGAAAATGGCACTGTCAAAACGTGCACCTAGTGTTTGACAATAACATAGCTACAACAATACAATATGGTGTGGTTAATGATTGAAAAGCATGTAATAGAATGTTCTGATAATTCCCAATATTATTCAGCTGTGATTTTCACTTCATTAATCTTTACTGTTTCATTTATTTATGTTATTGGTAGACGATGTTGACATTATCATCACAACAGCTGGCCAGAATACTCCAAATTATCGGGGAAGATCCAGAAAAACACAGACAATTATGCCACACCATTTGCTTAAACATGATATAGATTAGCCAGGCCACTACTCGAATGATTCAATCTATGGCTTATGAATTGAATGTTCCTTTGAGGTTCCCTATGCACACTTCAAAGTTGAGTGGAAAGGACTGGGTTAATGAGTTGATTAACGGTCATTAAGTTAGATGTTTTAATGCACTTAGGATGAATAGGGACACCTTCTTAATATTGTATCACTTGTTGGAGTACAAGTATTACATTAACAACTGTGCATATATATTTGTTGTTGAAAGAGTTGCATGGTTTTTAAGAACTCTGAGTCATCGTTGCGCAAATAGAGACACTATGGAAAGGTTTCAACACTGGCTCATCTGAATCTCATCACTTTAGAGACATCCTCCAAGCTGTTGGTAGACTTGGCATGGATCTGGTTCGACCACGGGACCCATTATTTCGTCAGACACCAACACAGATTTCAAATAGCTCTAAATACTACCCATACTTTGAGGTACTGTAATGTTTGTACCTTACACATTGGTTAACATGGTTAATAGCTTGTATTATTTTTTCTGTCTAACATTGTATCATGTACTATCGTAGAATTGTGTTGGCGCATTAGATGGTTGTCATGTGGAGCTAACGGTGCCTAAGAAGGATAGAATTCGGTTCATTAATAGGAAAGGTGTTACAAGCACAAATGTCCTTGTTGTATGTGATTTTGACCTTCTATTCATTTTTGTTTGCGCTGCTTGGGAAGGGTCTGCTCATGACACAAGAGTTTACTACAGTTGTGTTAATGATCCAGAACAACATTTTCCAAAACCACCCCCAGGTTTGATATACGCCCTGGCTTTGTTTCCCTAAGTTACTTGCAACGTAAATATGCGATAGGAAGTATTAACTTATTCATGCAGGTAAGTACTACTTGGGGGACAAAAGTTACCTGACAGAGAAGGCCTTATGACCCCCCACACAAGAGTGAGATACCACCAATCAGAATTTCGAGCTCAAAACCCGAGAGATGGTAAGGAATTGTTCAATAAATGTCATTCCTCATTGAGATCAGCCATTGAAAGATCTTTTGGTTTGCTGAAGGCTCGTTGGCAAATACTCCTTAAAGTTCCTAACTACCCATTGCTTAAACAGAGGCAGATTGTGAATGCTTGTTTCACACTCCATAACTTCATACGGATGAGTAAATTTGGTGATCCATGCTTTGAAATAATTGATGCTACCCCGCACTTTGTACCAGAGGAGGTTGAAGAAGAATCTACAGACCCTATAACAACTTCAACTCAACGTGGAACTATTGAGATGGTTAGATTGAAAGAGTCAATTACACAGCAGATGGTGGCTGGTAGGAGTAGAAATTCGAGGCCGTAATTATTTACTGAATGCTTGATTTGCATAGGAAGCATTTTTCCAACTTAGAAGTAACAACACTGTATTTTAAGATTCAATGTGTTACATGTTACATATGTTGTTAACTTTTGGAGCCTGTAATGCAAAAAACTGTTTTTGTACGAAGCTTCTGATGTTTGTATTAATGTAGTATGATGCAGCCCTGTATGTGAGCTGCTGAGTATTTCTTTTTGGAACCGTATTAAGGTCAGTTGTTCACAGTGTGTGGTGATCGTCTGTTGATGCAGCCCAGTATGTGGTGACGAACTGGGGAATCATCTGTTGTTCACAGTGTGTCAATGCAGGTACTCTTCCCACATCGCCAACAACATAAGAGTTTGCCCACTTTATTTTAACCAAATGTCACTCCACCTATTGAATTAATTTGAACACACATACCCAAAACACCCATACGGCTCTTTGAAATCCAATGTCGCAGGCTACACACCAACCACGCTGAGTGGTGGAATTTTTTTTAATATACCAATTTATCCCTAGTTCTAATAAATGACGGAAAAAGGGTATATATATACGTATAGCAAGACATATCACCTCATATCCCATATCCTATCCTTGTTTAACCTAAACTGTTGCGGCTGTGGGTTCTTGTCCAGGAACAACCGCTCAAGGTAACATCAGGGTTTTTTTACTGTTTTATATATTATTATGTAATCACTTTCACATTTTGTTTTCCACGATTTGTGTTGTAGTCCAATGAAATGACAAGCATACGAGTGAAGACAGAAGTGAAGAATGAAACAAAATTATATGATGAAATACAACATCAGCAGCAACCGTCCTCCATGGTCAAGGAGGAAAAATCTGAACTAATGATGTCCGATGTTACGCATGAACCAGGTAGCATAAAGGTCAAAATGGAAGTGAAGATTGAAGTTGTGCAAGACATCTTTGCTTATTCAGGAAAAACCAATCCTGCTATTGATCAGTTCCAGGGACCTAAACCCCCTAATGTCGATGAAGACTACTAGAGATTTTTACAAAAATTTGCTTCCACACTTCATTAAAACCCTAGTCTAGTCTACCATTGTAACCTTAAGTGTGTGTCCTTACTTTGTCTACATGTTGGTTCGTACCATCTACCGATTGATTGTTATTTGGTGTGCTTCTTTTAAATTGCTATTTTGCTTTCAAATTTAACAAGTGTACATCATTGTCACTTGAATGTTCCTACTAGCACTATGTTGCTATATATCCCAAACACAATCAAACAGACCTGAATAATCACACAACTCAACAATAGCGTAGCATGTAAACATAACCAGTCAGCTCATACATTATTCCTTAAGTACCAACAACACAGGCAATATAATGTATACCAAATAAGTCAGATCTGTTGCATTCAAAATAGTGCAGGTTCACACAGCCCCAACACAACAATTACAAAAAAGGAACCATTTAAACTAATGGAGTCATACTAGTGACTCATTAGTATGTCTTACACACAAACCTAGTCCGAATCTATTTCTATGAACTCTGGAATGTCATTAGAACTAGTGTCTTCAAATTCAGATTCGTCTAATGTCATGCAGTCAGACGAATTTCCAGAACTGCACTCTACACTGTCTTCACTTCCTCTTGAGTTTGACACAGCTTGACAGTTTTGGTTCAAGGATGCATCTGTTGCTGGTTTACTTGGACCACCAATTTCAAAGAATTTATTCAACATCTGTCTCTTGTTGTGTTCACTGACCATATCAGATTGGACAGTAATTGTCCTTTTCTTGCTGGTACTGCCAACTTCGAAGAACTTTGGTACCGCAACCTTCTTCTTGGGTTGTTGTAATGTACCAGCTGGCAAAACAACAACAATCTGTCTTCGAGGGATACTTTCGTCGTCAATTTGGCCAGCATAACGAATTCCTTCAGCTAGAAATTGTTCTGCTATAACCATTTCACCATGCCTTTCGTTGGTTGCATGATCCACGGCGATGGCACTTCGTATACAATCAAATGCATTGAAACTATAAAATTAACAAATAGTTAACGCCAAAACAAGATTGTGCAGTGGGCTTCTTATAATTTGTAGTGAGCCATACCTAGATGTATGTGCATGATTCATTTCTGTTGACAGGACCGACGGCACAGGTGCTTGCCCACCAATAAGCAAAGTGCATGACACTGCACTAGGCACACCAACTACAGTAGCCAAAGCAGCTTTCTAATATTGTAAGTCAAACAAAAGGTGTGGGTCTTCTTCAGGAATAAGTTGGCCCTGTAGGATGTATGATTGAAGCTTACCTTTGACAATCAGAGAATGAAAGTACTTTATATAAATATTTCACCACAAACACAACAATTATCCATTAGTTTAACAACAAGAGCAACACATGACATCCCCGCTTACAAGCAACAATTATTATAAACATAACATAACATCTTCCTTGCTTACCGCACAAGAGTTGGCAAACATTTGTTGGTAACATTAGCGTACTACAACATTTTCACACAAATGAAGTGGGTTACACCTAAATCACCATTGCTTCTAAGCAACTGTAACAATAAACTAACCTAACATGGCCCACCCAAATACAAACATCACAAAACCAAACAACACAAGCAGCATCTTCATCAGCATGTCCTTAACATCAGCATGGCTTTTCTCAAACAGCAACATAGACTTCTCAATCCTATCTAGCTTTGCAACCATATCACTAACCCTTCCTTTGACAGATGAGGTGGTTTCATTTTGTTTTTCAATAAGATTGGTCAGCTCAGTCAGTCTATTGATGTCTACAATAACATCTGATCTTCTGTTGTGCCCCAGTACGTTCCACTGGTTGGCTTGTTTACCGTATCCCACCATTTAAAAAACTCACAGGTGTTACATTTGAAAAACAGTCTGCCAAAGTTATCAGCAGTGTAGGAATGCAATAACAAAGAAGTCAACTGACAGTTACAGTTGATGTATGTGGTGTTCAATTGGTTGACACTTCTTCCAATTGAAGAGGACTGCAAATATTAACCATGCTCATTTAGCAACACAGAACACTTGGGCGATAACTACTTCACATAACTACAGTGATCATTAGTTTGATGCAAAATATAAAAACTTAACATCTATGACAGCCAGAAGTGCAAAAAAATGTTGATAGGGTTACTCGTAATGTAGAACAACAAAATAGTTGTTGCACCTTACAGAAATTTGGTCTACGTTTTATGGTACACAACATATAACAAATTTCAATCAGAAAGCAAGTGTATCAGGTGACCATGGCTACTATTAGCCAAACAATTGCAAAAGAGTGGCGCATTCAATCAGGAACTTCTCATTGGTTGTAAGTAAATGCATAATTCCAGAACAAGTGTTCAATAAATTGACAAAGGTACAGCATAACGAATCAGGTAGAACACAGGGTGGTAGCAGAAGTTATAACCACACAAACAAAACAAGGACTGTTATTGTATAAGACGAATGTTAATCAGATTCACAACAAGATATATCAATAACCAACAGGTTACGGATACGTATAATTAAAATACAAAGTCAGGCGACTTCAGCATAATGGCTTGACGGAAAAGGTTGGAATATGTACGCTGAGACGGGTGTACATCTTCTCCGGCGATGTGGTTGTCCTTTGTAACCAACAAAAAGAAAAGAAATGACCATGTTAGATTAACGAAGCGGAACAGAAGCAGGCGAAGGGAAAGAACATACCTTCACGAAGCAGAACAGAAGTACACGAACACAAACCTGACATCCACGAACTACCTGAGGTTAGCTACTATTTGAAGAACAAGAACAGGCGAGAAAGAGGGAAGAGAAATGAGGACTTAACAAGCAACATAAATGGAAGAGAAAGGAGGACTTACAAGCTTCGATCGGCAACAGTTTTTCAAGTTCTCTGTAATGAGGAAGATGAAAAGGGTGTTGAGGTAGAGGATGGGTATACCGTGCATGCACGCGGAAATGGGGAATGGTCAGGTCAAGGGTATTGGTGTATTTTTAATATTTGCTAGATGCATAAAGCTAAGCTAACAAACGAACGGGTTGGGGCCAAAAATCATAGTAAAGTGGACTTTTGAATGATAGATGCTGCATTAATCGACCCAAATTTCGGCCCGCAGCAAACCAACGCGACCTTAAAGTTTGGTGTTCTATAAGGTGTCGAACTTGTGATATTCACTCTAGCTAACCCACTCGACTATCTAAAAATTGTTTGAATTCTTTCTTTTAGAGCTTTTTAATAATTTGTTTAAAAAATTGCGTTAAGTAATCAACAATATATCCACAGGTCATAGACTAGGTTCCGTTTCCCACTGATCCTGCTAGTCAGATTGATTATCTCTTTGTACTTGAGGCGGTGGTTTATTGCGAAGTTTAAGGATATGGAATACACTGATCTACTTGCAATTGGGATAGAAGAAAACAAGGAATTTGGAGCCAGTTGGGCTTCTCAGGTCGGAGGGACTGTTTGTTATCTAGAGTTGAATGAACACTGTTGTGTTCAAGTATTTGTTATTTTAGTCTATTCTTATTATATGTTCTGATGGGGTGAAAATCTTGGCTAATAAAATTATATAATGGTTACATAATTACTTATATAGCCCCTGATATAAAAAATTCTATTAATTATTAGAGCACATGTCTAGGAATTTGGTTTTAATTGTTGTATTTATGAATAATAATTTTTTGTATATAGTGTAAAAGTACATGTTATATAAGTTGTACAATTTATGAAATTAGTATGTACTTATAATAGATTTTCAATAATATATTTTACATATATATCGTATAGTTATTAATTGTACAAGTTTTATAGAATAAATTTACAATGTATATAACTATCTATAATTATATTAGGGTGGAGGTAATAAATTACCTTCTTAAATTAAGTATACAAATTAAAACTTAATTATCGCCGGATTTTCTGCCTCAATCGGATTCTGTAATCAAATCCCTAGCTCGTATCCTACTCTCACAAAATAATGAGAAGGTAGTTTTTAATCAAAACCTCGGACATTGAACAATGTGTTGGTATACCCAACCCAACCCAACCCAACCGAGTTAATCAAATCTAAATCAGTCAATCATATAAGTCACTACTCTGGCGGAGAGTGTACTGTGACGGACACAGTTTTTCGTCTGTGATAGACCAAATATGGACCATTGGATTAATCATGATTACTATTCCATATAGTATGTTGTACGGACATTCTTATTTTTTTGAGAAAAAAAAAAGAAATTTGGTGTAGATGTCAAATTTCCGTGAGAGATGATATCATGAATGTCCATTTATAATTATATAAGATTAAAGCAGATTTTTTTTTTGGTCACAAAACGGAGGCACAGCCTCAATCATTATTATTGATTATAGTCGAGTTCTCCGAAAGGAGCGGAAGTACATACTCCGGAGGAGATAACAATATACTGTGGTTTAGATTACAAGCTAAGCTACGTTTGGCTATAGCATCTGCTATGTTATTGCAACATCACGGAGAGTATACTACAGAAACCTCGTGCATTCTACTTAGGAGGGCTTTACACTCATTAATGATAGGTAAACAGTGGTGCTGGGCTGGGCACTGATCCAACAGATTCACCAATTCAAGGGAGTCAGAACAGAAATACATTTGGCCCAGTTGCTTGTCACTCGCCAATCTGATTCCATGAAGAAGTGCAGCTACTTCCGTATGCAAAACAGTGGCCTTGCCCACCATCTTCCCGAATCCAACCACCCAATCTCCATTGTTGTTCCTGCATACACCCCCAATGGCAGCAGAATTAGTAGATTGGCAAACAGCACCATCAACATTAAATTTAAAATACCCATGTGCTGGAGGAGTCCAGCTTCCTTCTGTATGAGGCCCACTATTTCGGGAGAGAGCAAAATCCAGATTAACCAACTTGCCCAACGCTCAAGCTTTTCGATTAGTCCTGCAGTTACTAACCACCACATGAAAAGGTAAGAAAACTCCATGTTCCTGACCGAACACCTTTTTATTCCTCCAAGTCCACAAAGTATGACAACAGATAGCAAAAACATTACACCATTCATCATTAATTAACATGCGGTTGTACTTAAGCAAATTAGATTTTACCCAATTGATAAAAGAAAGACTATAAAACTCTCGTCTCTGTTCCCTAGGAACAAGCCGGTTCCAAAGCCTTCTGGCAACAGAACAGTCACGAAACAGATTAGCCAAGTCCTCTTCCCTACCACAGTAATGACATGTATTGTCATTAGTAAAACCCATTTGGAACCGCCTAGCATTAGTCATAATCCTGCCCAAACAGATTTGCCATAGAAAAACTCTGATTCTTTCCTGGACAGATAGCTTTCAAACTTTATTAAATAAGCTAGAATCCAGAAACCAGTCATTTCCAATCCAAGTATGAGAACGAAGCAAGGAGTATGCAGAAGTAACAGAGTAATTCCCTGAGGCCGTAGCCTTCCAAGAAATAAAGTCATCTCCACCATTTGGAAAAACCATATGACTAGCAAACGTTTGTCTTAAATCATTAGGAAGAAAATGCAAGAAAGTCTCCCATTTCCAGCCTCTAATATCATCCCAATAATCAGAAACAGACATACAAAGAAATCCCTCCGGGACATTCCTCACAGCAACAGAACGCAAATCACAGTCAAGTAACCAATTATCAGTCCAGAATTTGATAAGTTTTCCATTACTAAGAACCCACTTGCATCCTTGTTGAACCAAGGGGCTACACTTTTTAATATTACTCCAAGTGACAGAACACCGATTCACATCGGGGTTTGGGTACCTACACTTAAGCAGACGATTGCAAAGACTATCCCTGTTTGAGACAAGATTCCATACTATTTTGCCAAAACAAGCTAAATTCATAGATCTAGAATATCTAAAACCCAGACCACCCAGATTTTTCGGCTTGCATATTTGGTCCCAAGAGACCGAATGAAATTTTTGAGACTGCGAATCATGACCCCAAACGAAGTCCCGGCAGAGTTTGTCAAACTGATTACATAAAGACACGGGAAGGATTTGGCACTGCATGTGGTGGATCGGGATGGAGAAAAGAGAACTCTTTGCAAGGCAGATTCTGCCTGCAAATGATAGTGTTTTCATTTTCCATCCCGACAGACGATTTCTAACTTTAGAAAGGAGGGTTTCCTGATTGCGTTTGTCATACCGACCTTGCTGTAAGAAGACCCCTAGATATCGCCCAAAATCCCTAGAACTAGGAATCCCTGCCTCCTTACTTAAGATTAAAGCTCTCTCTGGGCTAGCATTTTGGATAGAAGAAGCATAGATTTGTCATAACTAATAGCTTGACCCGAAGCCTTGCAGAAATTAGAGAGAATTTCTCTCATAACACACATTTGCCTAGGGAGTGCAGCCCCAAATAAAACCAAATCATCAGCGAAAAAACAATGGGATATCTCAGTACCCCTACGGCCCATACTAAAGGGGACCCACTCCTTCCTATCAACAGCTGAATTAATAAGGTGAGAAAGCCTCTCAAGGCAGAGGACAAAAATAAAAGGAGAGATAGGATCCCCTTGCCTCACCCCCCTCTCAGCTCTAAACAAATAAGTTAAACCACCATTCCAACTAACTTGGAAAGAAACCGTCGTGATACAATGCATAATTAGATGAACAAATTTAGTAGGCAAGCCTAAACAAACCAAGGTCTCATTAATGAATTTCCAAGACAGCTTATCATAAGCCTTAGCCAGATCTATTTTCAAAGTCATAAACCCATTTCGTGCCTTTGTGTTATTCAGAAAATGGATAGCTTCTTGAACAAGAACTATGTTATCAAAGATCACTCTCCCGGGGACAAAGCTAGACTGGTTGGGAGAGATCCAGCTAGGCATAAAGGGCTTAAGTCTATTTACAATAACCTTAGCTAATATTTTATATTGCACTTGGCACAAAGAAATAGGCCTAAACTGAGAGACATTGATTGGCTGATCTACTTTAGGAATGAGGGTGATAATAGTATGGTTTACCTTGCTATCAAACCTACCAGTCAAAAAAGAATCCCTGACAAATTTCCACACAGCCGGACCAATTTGGGGCCAAAAGTGCTGATAAAAACCAGGAGGAAACCCATCTACCCCGGGAGCCGTGAAAGCCTTCATGGATTTCAAAGCAAGAGTAACTTCCCCCAAAGAAACATCCTTAATAAAAGATTCAGAATCAGAGTTGGAGAGAATTGGGAAACTGTGACCTTCAAGGGGAACACGACCATAGTCATTTGCAGAAAAAAGCTTAAGGAAATGCTCTTGGACGAGCTTACACAGCTCAGAATCATTACTAACCCACACCCCATCATTACCCATCAGAGTGCTGATCCTATTTCTTTTTCTTCTAATATTAGTTTTAATATGGAAATACGATGTATTCCTATCCCCAAATCTGATTTTATCCTCTCTAGATTTCTGGAACCATAGAAGCTCCTCCCTTTGGAGCCATAAATCAAGGTCTTTGACTAATTTTTTTTCCAAACCCCTAAGGTGATCCCCTACCCCAGCATCCAAGGCTCTCTAAATGCCCTTAATGCGGGCCTGAATCCTATTTTTATTCATGATAATATGGCCAAAAGACACTCTATTCCAGGTCCGTAAATGATGACTTAGTTTCCCAAGAGAGTCACTGAAATCTGTTTCCAGATCAAGATGCTGAAGGACAGTATCCTTAAAATCAGGGTGGGTAAGCCAAACAGACAGGAATTTAAACGGCTTAATACCAGGGCATCCAGACGGGCTATTCTCCAAGGACAGAAGGACAGGGCTATGGTCAGACGAGGTTCTAGGGAGGTTTAATACAGAAGAATTTGGGAACAAATTACACCATTCAGTAGAAGCAAGGAACCTATCTAACTTAGCACTACTAGTGCAATTAGACCAAGTAAAAATATTGCCAGCTGAGGGAAAATCAATCAAAGCTCTAGAATGAAACCAATACACAAAAGAACGATCAATACCCATATTACTCCTAGAGGATCTATTTCTATCGGAGGGCAACAAAGTAGCGTTAAAATCACCACCAATAATCCAAGGAACATTATCCAAGCTCTGGGTAGTATTCAGCTCATTCCACAAGTCTTGTCTAACAACCGCGTTTGGACTCGCATACACAGCAGAGAATAAAAAAGACTTGTTACCAGCACGAACAGAACAATGCACAACTTGCCTACTAGAGCTAATAACCTGAATGTCAACGGGGCTATTCCACAGAACCCATATTCCCCCGCTAAAGCCGACAGCAACTTCCCGAAACACATAATCAGAACCAAGTCTGCTGCATATAGAATCAGTAGTGGGGCCACTCACTCTAGGTTCCACCAAAACTACAATACCAGGCCTGTAAACACGACAAATCTCCCTAAAAGATCTATGAAAACTCGTCCTCAAAGCACCTCTATTATTCCAGCATATAATTCTAGTCATGAAATATAATAGAAAAATATAACAGCCAATATAGAGCAGGAAGCCGCTAAATACCCCCAGCAACAGACCGACCCCCAGCATTACCATTAGCAGCCAACTGATTATTAGCAACAGAATCATCATTCATATTAACAGAGCTACCAGATATAGCAATGCTCAGAGCAGACTTACTATTAGCATTCAAATGAACATTACCAGCAGAAGCACCACTCAGATCAACAGAACCACCAGCTATAGCAATATTTAGAGCAGGATGGTAACTTACGGGGCCTGGGTCAATACCCAGGACAGCAGACTTCACTCCCTTATCTTTCGTACCACTTCCTCTCTGAGCCACGGGGCTAGATCCATGACCAGCATCCATCCGCAGCTCCTTGTTTGGCAACTGATCATCCGATGAGTCTAGGACTTGGTACCGCGATCCATCCTTCCTCCGGGTACCAGAATCACTGGGAACTTTAGCCCCTTTGGACTGCTTCGATTTAACCGTGCTACACCGCTTGGGAACCATCCAATCACCAAAGTCTTCCGTAATATGAGAAATTTCTTCCTTCTCTGGAACTGGAACTAAGGGGACACCTTCACTCTGTATCACCGCAACATCAGACTCTCCATTTGGACAATTAGATTCCTTGTGTCCATAACATCCACAAGCAAAACAAACCAGATGAAGACCTTCATACTCGATTTTCATTGTGCGCCGTCTGAAACGATACTTCGCAAGAAGGGGTTTTGTCAGATCCACCTTAACCGCCACTCTTGCAAGCCTGGATTTTCCAAAGCTAGCCATCGTTAGGTCAACCCTTTTGACCTTACCAACTCTCGATCCCAATAAACGAAGAAACTCTTCATTGTAGTACTCGTTTGGTAGATCCGGGAACCGAACAAGCACTTCAAGATTCGCTAGCGCCTCTGATTTGGGGTTGAAGTTCGGCTTCCACCGCCTAACTGTAAGGTAGTGATCCAGGATTGGCCAGGGACCCTCGGTTAGCACAAACTTAAGGTCTTCTTGGTTGGAGAAATCGACTATGAAAAATCCATTAGTCAAGTCCTCCATTGTGAACTCTCCGTGTAAGTTCCATCGCTTCTTCAGTCTGTCAAACAAGAATTGCATCGGAAGGTTCTTCCCCAGAAGCTTAATTATTAACGCATTCCGCCAAGGTTGACGGAACCGTAGCTTTTGGTCTCTGGTGATACGAATTGTCGGGCACCGAGGGTCTTCATCCTCCATTTTGTCTTCATCGTCGTCAGAAACAGCATCCATCCATTCATTCTCATCTTCCCAAACCGACTGCTGGACCACATCTTTCGTGATTACCGTCTTGAAAGAGGGCGGCTGCTCCTGGGGAGCCACAGAGTGAACCAAATTAATCGACTGTCGCTGGTCTACAGCCATACCAGAAGCCTCAGAATTCCGGGGGATTTTTGTGGGTTTGCGCAACGCGTCTTGGTCTTCCATTAAACCAGGCGCTGAATACGCAGGGGAATAGAGCTAGGGAAGGAAAGGGGAGGGTAGAAAAATCGAAAAGAAACCTCCAGTAGCCGCAAGAAGTGGCCAGCGGAGAATAGAAAAAGCATAGGAGAAGAAAACCTAGAACCACCAGATGACGCGGGGTTTGGGAGCGACTCTCATTTCCTAAAGCAGATTTGAACTGGCTAGACTTACTCTGACTAATATTTTGTATAAGTTTCTATAACGTTCTCCAACATCATTAAACATTGATTATTCTTTTAAAATATAGCTAGTAAAGTTAACTGTTTGAAAATAATGTACAATAAGTATAAATACTTAGTGCTATATTTTTTGTCGTATATTTTAATTTAATGTGTACTAGTTTTTTTAAGTTTTATAATATTTATTTAATATGCAATAACATTATTATTATTATAGCAGAACTCATAAATTACATAAAATCTTTTTATATAGTCATAAAATAGTTAAGTATATACATATAACTATTAAAATATTATTCTTAAATTTTGTAATATACATATTTAAAAAAATAGTATACATCAATCCAAATTTTAATGCATGAATTAAATTAATAAATAAGAAAAAGTCTGATTAATATTTGACCCTAAACCCTAAACCATAAACACTAAAATAAGTTTTTGATGTTTAAACTTTCCCACGGTAGTTTATAGAGTGAGTGGTGTAAAGTAGTTTTATTTAACTCGTTCTTTAATTTATAATGTTGTCACTGACTCGACATATTTTTAGCATTTGTTTAAAGAATACTTATAAACGTTATAGTATAGTATATAAAAATATTTTCTTACCATTTATCAGTTTATAGAGTTTGACTGATTGATAAACCTGAACGTTATAAAAGTTTGGAAACAATAAACTGAGTTGCTGGATTCAATTTTACGTATTCAATAACCTTGGTTTTGTATATCCACTATAACTTATAAACTTTTCCAATGATGAATATAAATACATGCACAACCTCATATAATCGTTTCATCACTATTATTAAAAAGATTACACTAACGGTTATATATCTTTTTCTTTGGTCGTTTTTATCGGATCATGTAGTGTATAAGCATATTTTTTATCATTTATCAGTTTACAGAGTTTCGCTAACAGATAAACCTGAAGTGCTATAAACGTTTTGAAACATTAAACTGCGTTGTCGGATTCAATTTTATGTATTTGTTAACCTTGGTTTTTACGTATCCACAATAACTTAAAAATGTTTCCACTAATGATTAGAAACATGTACTCAACCTTCTATAATTGTTTCCATCACTATTATAGAAAAGATGTAACTAATTATTATATATTTGTTCCTTTGACCGTTCTCATGGAATCATACTGTATACGAATATTCTCGTATCATTTATCAGTTTACAAAGCTTGGCTAATTGACAACGTGATAAATGTTTAGAATAATAAATTGAGTTGTTGGATACGATTTTATGACCTTGGTTTTTATTATCAATGATAATTTATAAATGATTCCATTGATGATTAGAAACATGTACATGACATTCTTTAATCGTTTCCAACACCATTTTTAAAAAGATTACACTAATGGATATACATATCATTTCCTTTGGTCGTTCTTATCGAATCATTGTGTATAACAATATTTTCTTACCATTAACAGTGTTTAGAGTTTGACTGATTGATAAACTGAAGGTTAAAAACGTTTGAAAACGAAAAACTAAATTGTTGAATTCAATTTTATGTATTGGTTAACCTTGGTTTTTACGTATTCACTATTACTTATAAATGTTTCCACTGATTATGAAAAACGTGTACACATTCTTCTTTAGTCGTTTCCATCACTATTATATAAAAGATGACACTAACTGTTATATATTTATCTTTTCCAATATTTTCATACCATTAATCAGGGTTTAGAGCTTGGCTGATTGATAAACTAAAGGTTAAAACATTTGAAAATGAAAAACTAAATTATTGAATTCAATTTTATGTATTCGTTAACTTTGGTTTTTACGTATCCACTATAACTTATAAATGTTTCCACTGATTATGAAAAACGTGTACACAAACTTCTTTAATTGTTTTCATCACTATTATATAAAAGATGACACTAATTGTTATATATCTTTTCCAATATTTTTTACCATTAATCAGTGTTTAGAGCTTGACTCATTGATAAACTGAAGGTTAAAAACATTTGAAAATGAAAAACTAAGTCGTTGAATTCAATTTTATGTATTCGTTAACCTTAGTTTTTACGTATCCACTATAACTTATAAATGTTTCCACTGATTATGAAAAACGTGTACACAAACTTCTTTAATCGTATAAAAGATAACACTAACTGTTATATATCTTTTCCAATATTTTCTTACCATTAATCAGTGTTTAGTGCTTGACTCATTGATAAACTGAAGGTTAAAAATGTTTGAAAACGAAAAACTAAGTTGTTGAATTCAATTTTATGTATTAGTTAACCTTGGGTTTTACGTATTCACTCTAACTTATAAATGTTTCCACTGTTTATGAAAAATGTGTACACAAACTTCTTTAATCGTTTCCATCAATATTATATAAAAGATGACACTAATTGTTATATATCTTTTCTTTTGATCGTTCTTATCGAATAGAATATTTACTTACATTTATCAGTTTATAGAGCTTGACTGACTGATAAAGTCTAAAGACTATAAATGTTTAAAAATGATATACTTAGTTGTTGGATTCGATTTTATGTATTTAATAACCTTGGTTTTAGGTTTCCACAATAATTTATACACGTTTCCACTAATAATTAGAAACATGTACACAACCATCCGTAATTGTTTCCATTAGTATTATAAGATTGCACTAACTGCTATACATCTTTTCTTTTAGCCGTTCATATTGAATCATTGTGTATAAGAATGTTTTATTAGCGTTTTTCAGTTTGTAGAACTTGATTAATAAATCAGAAGACTATAAATGTTTGAAATGATAAACTAAATTGTCGGACTTTACGTATTTATTAACATCTGATTTGTATGTATGCACTACACGATAACTTATAACATGAAGATTAAAAAATTTACGTACATCACTTTTTTTAATTTCAAAAATAATATAAATATTAGCTTGGTATTTTTTATATTAGCATTTTTCTTAATTTTGTTGAGTTGATTGGTGTATTTTGAATTGTTATACTCCATTTTTTACATATATGTAACAACAACAAACATTATAAGATTAGAAAACTATTATGCAATAGCGATGTCATTAAGTTTTTTTCTTTAAAAAAGTACGAATATTTAACTTGGTGTTTCTATATCAATTCAACTTTTTAAAAATTTTCAATCAAGATACATGTTCATCAACAAATATTATCAAATTTAATAAACAATATTTAATAATCATATGTATATATGAATATACTCAAGTAATTATTTTTATATAATTAGTAAAATATTTTATAGCTAACTATAACAAAAAAATTACACTCTAACATTATAAAAATGAAAAACAAAAACAATTGTACAAAAGTCTAGACGTTGAATTAAAAGAAAAAACTGATGATAGTAATGTAGGACGTACACGGATGATGACACTTCCCTGCTGTAAATTTTTTTTTTAAAAAAAAGAATGATGAGTTCCATCGCTGATGGAAAATGGGTCTCTGTCACCTAATCCACTCCCCTACTCTCCGCTATATATATGTGATGTGTCGTGTTAATTTCAGCGAACTCAATCCTTACCATTTTTGTGAAAAAAACAAATACTTGAAAGTAGCTAAATCGAGAGCTGATATCGGTTGAAATTATAAAATGTAGAGAAAAAATCATTGATATAACAATTGATATATATGACATATAAAAAACAAACTAGACTAGCTTATAATATTGATAAAAAAATATTATATGTGACATACAGAGAGAACAAACTAACTGATCAAATAAACTAACTTATAATATTGATAAAAGAATGGGGTGATGTATTGGTTATAAGTAAAAACTTTGAACTATTAAATCACCCTTAGGTTTCCTCTGACGCACTATAAAAGTAACGGTTACAGATCTCCATATATATATAAGTAAAAGGCGAATTCGAAGGTAGCGCTGGTGCCACCTTGTACGGTGGCATCGTTTTTGTCTTTTTTACTTTTGTCTTTTTATGAATTTTTAAAATGTTATAATTTATTAGTTATAAGTCAAAATAACATAAATTTTATATCATTATTCATCATAATTCGAGCTCTTTAAAATAAGACCTTACAAGAACATGTTTTGATAAATTTAAAATTTTATATTTATTTATATATACATATGTTCATTGTGAATCTTAAGTTTAAGAAAAGTGAATCAAAGATTGTTAAAAATTGAATTAGAGGTCTAACCCCTGCACTACAAACCATAAAAATGTCTTCGATGTTTTTAGCATTCCTAGGGTGGTTTTTAGGGTGTTTGGGGGTAGGGTAATCTTTTTGACATTAGTTCTACGCTTTATATTGTCGTCACTGACTCGACAGTTTTTTAGGGTTTGTGGTTTAGGGTTTAGGGTCTAATGACCCTAAACCCTGTACTACAAACCCTAAAAATGCCTTCGACGTTTTTAGCTATCCTAGGGTGGATTTTGGGTGTTTGGGGGGTGGGGGTAGGGTAGTCTTTTTGGAATTAGTTCTACGCTTTATATTGTCGTCACTGACTCGGCAGTTTTTTAGGGTTTGTGGTTTAGGGTTTAGGGTCGTTAGACCCTAAACCCTGTACTACAAACCCTAAAAATGCCTTCGACGTTTTTAGCTATCCTAGGGTGGTTTTTTGGGTGTTTGGGGGGTAGGGTAATCTTTTTGGCATTAGTTCTACGCTTTATATTGTCGTCACTGACTCGACAGTTTTTTAGGGTTTGTGGTTTAGGGTTTAGGGCGACCCTAAACCCTGTACTACAAACCCTAAAAATGCATTCGACGTTTTAGCTAGCCTATGGTGATTTTTTGGGTGTTAAGGCGGTAGGGTAATCTTTTTGGCATTATTTCTACGTTTTATATTGTCGTCACTGACTCGACAGTTTTTTAGGGTTTGTGGTTTAGGGTTTAGGGTCCTAAACCCTGTACTACAAACCCTAAAAATGCCTTCGACGTTTTTAGCTATCCTAAGGTGGTTTTTAGGGTGTTTGTGGTAAGATTCATTTTGCTAATGAATATAGTTCATTTTATTATTAAAGAAGATTCATTTTACTAATGGGTAAGATTCACTTTAAAAATACGTAATATATACTCATTCTAAAAACATAAAATTTTAAGTTGACCAAAACATATCCATGATACATCTTGTTTTAAAGAGCACGAAAAATGATGAACAACGGTATAATTTTTTTTATTTTTGCACTTTTATTTTGTAAGTTATAACATTTTGAAAATAAATTATTTTTTCTCTCTCCTCATTCTCTCTCCTCCTCCTTGTGCACGTGTTGTTTCTTTTTCTTTTTGATTTTTTCTTATTTTCTTCTCTTACTTTTAATTGAGCCAATAATACATTGACATATGGCATGAAGCCATATTACAAGGTGGAGTAAGCTCCATGTTCTCCATTCCCTAAGTAAAATCTTTAAACAAGGTTAATTATCGACCGCCTATGAGGACTCGTATCACTAGTAAAAAAACAATAAATTACATTTAATTTACAGTTATAAAAGAAATCGTAATTAAGTTAGAGAGTCGGAGTTAATTAGGTACAATTTGTTAGATAGCTGTAATTTATTAGTGGGCTGGAGGTAAAGGTGATACTTCTTTTACAAACTTTAAATTATAGTTATAAAGGAAATGGTGATTTAAAGGTAGTACGGGACTTTTAATTATGGTTGTCATAGAAATCATAATTTAAATTCCTTACAAATTTGTGCTCGTTAGTATGTTGTTTTAAAGGTTTTTGTTATAATCAAAATAATATTCTCCCTAATTTAAATATTTAATAAAAAATAATATATTGTGTTAGTTATGAGCCCTAAACATATATTTGAATGAAAATATTTCATATGTATTATATATATCGACATATTTAAATGTAAATAAAAAGTTGATTTATAAATTTGTAAAAATAATTTATTTCACTATAATATATTTTAGGGAAAATAGCATCTCCACCTATGACGTTTGGTGAAATTACTCACCCTTCTATATGGTTTCAAAAATTATTTTTCCACCCATGTAGTTTCTTTTTTTTTTACATCTGACAACTTTTCTAATTTTCATTCAAGGACATGCTTAAATGTTGTCCAAAATTGATAAAACTTTACATGGATGATGATAAAGTGTTATATTGTGGTGTAATACGAACTTCAAAGTTTTTTAAACTCACATGTGACATGTGGGATTTAATGAACACACATTCACATGTCACATATTTTATTGGGTCTCACGGATCACATATGAGCTTAAAAAACTTTAGATTTTGTGTCGGAGCAAAATATAACACCTTAATATCGTCCGTTTAAAGTTTCATCAACTTTGGATAAGATTTAAACATCTCTTAAGTTGAATGAAAAATTGAAAAGTTGTAGGATGTAAAAAAGTTGAACCCCAAATAAGTAGGGAAAGTAATTTTGAAACCACAAGAGTGGGGTGTATATTTTCACCAAATGTCGTGGATGAGGATGTAATTTTCCTATACTTTAAAATAAAAATTTATGAGTAAAAAAAATTGAACTATGTGAAATAATACCTTGAAAATAATCACTACCTATTGTAATACATGTCGTATGTTACTAAACAACACACACATAGAATCACTAATATAATTTTGAATGAATCAAAAGTTATATCACTACCTATGACGTTTGGTGAAATTACACTCCTCACCCACGAGGTTTTAAAAATTACATTTTCCACTCATGTGGTTTCCCTTTTTTTACATCCGACAACTTGTCTAATTTTCATTCAACTTAGGGGATGCTTAAATGTTGTCCAAAATTAATGAAACTTAAATAGATGATGTTTAAGTGTTATATTTTAGTCCAATAAATTCAAAGTTTTAAACTCACATATGTGGAACCAATGAACACATATTCATATGTCACATATTTTATTAAGTCCCACAGATCACATATGAACTTAAAACTTTGGATTTGTGTCGGACTAAACTATAACATTTTAGTATCGTCCGTGTAAAGTTTTATCAACTTTGGACAACATTTAAACATTTCTTAAGTTAAACAAAAAATAGAAAATTGTTGGATGTAAAAAAGGAAATCACATGGGTGGGGAAAGTAGTTTTAAAAGCGTGGAGTTTGTAATTTAGCCAAATATCATGGGTAAGGGATGACTAAAATTTTTTAAATAATGGTTGTTAAAAAACTTATTTATGTTATACTATTTAGACATAAATCAATATACATTTTCCTTACTTATTCATATCATATTAGGATAAGCACTTTTATATGTATTGATCATACTCTAGAAGGACAAGATTTATGGCCAAATGGTCGGGCTCATGAGTCATTAGCCATTACAGTGAGTTTAAAACTCACCATAAACTGATAATGAATAAATCAACTAATTAACCGATTAATCAACTAACTGATAACGTTATTTTAAATAGACTCTTTGGATAGATAGTACCTCACCTATTGTATGTGACCTATAATACTTTACCTATAATAGGTCCACTGATAAACTAACCGAAATTTATGGAAACAAATGGGTCTTACTCATAATTATTGATGTTGAAGTCCGCTTTGGGTGAGGTAGGAGTGACGGTAAAAAGCATTGTACTTAAGGATGGCAGTGAGTTGGGGTTCAGGTCGGGTGATGCTCCATCCAACATGTTACTCGTTTTTCACCTGCATCACCCGACTTGTCACCCGTAACTTCATCATCTGTCATCTGTTTCACCCGTCACTCGCGGGTGAAATGGATGAAACGGGTGAAACCGTCACCCGTTTATATATTTTTTTTAGCAATTTTTTTTTATTTTTAGCACTTTATATAAGCTTATTTTTTTCAAAAAATCATTCATATTTGTTCAATAACATACCACATCATCTAATATCAATAACATACTCAACACATGGAGTATTAACCAAAATATTTCTAAATTATCTTAATAAATACTGAGATATGTATATTTTTTATTTAATATAAATACATACGGGTGACGGGTCGGGTGACCGGGTGAAAAATGTTCACCCAACCAACCTGTCATCCACACCTATTTCACCTGTCATCCGTTTGTTATCCGTTTATTTTAGGTTTTTCAGCTGATCGGGTGAAACGGTATCTGTCACCTATTGGCATTCGTAATTGTACTAGTAATACGTGGCTGTGGTGTAGGAGTAGTATTAGTTTAACGCTGCGGCGGTGAATGCATGAAACGAAGTTTAAAGAAAGAGCATTTGGGAAAACCAAAGAGACAAATAACCGCAACAGTAATGAAAGTTTTTCAGCCTTTCACGTGCACGCCTGCTAGAGAGAAATGAAAGTGAGAGAGCAGTATTACTGTACAAACTGCAAAACGCAGGTACGACGTACGTTTTTTGAGCTTTCCCGCTCTCTCTCCCTTCATCCTCCGTTTCTCAGTCACTCCACTTTCTGCCACTCAAGAGCCTCCCTTCCACCGTAATTAATCCCTCCTCCAAATTTCCTGCTCAGTTGCGAATAAAGAAAGATACTGCTGCTACACCTACTAAACATTGCACGGATTTCAATCAATCCCTAATTAGACCTAGATCGGCACCGATTGATAATCCTAAATTGATCGATCCCCGTGCAGTGCACCACCCACCGCTCACAAGTCACACTCACAACCTCAAAACCTCTGTTGATTCTCGCTTCATCCCAAGCATTCACTCTATTCCTCTTGTCTTCCCCATCCGGCAAATATCTCCCAAACTAATAATCACTTTTTCATTTCCAATGTCGTGCGTGCAAAAAAACTAAGAAACCTAAGCAAAGAAAGGGAAAAAGGAATTCCAAAGTGTGTGTGTGGGGGAGGAGACTGTTCATTTTCCCCTTCCCCTATTTCTAGTTGTTCTTGACTCTAGAAAAAGAAAAGGCATGCTAGTATTTTACACAAGAATTCCAAATTTGTGCCTACCGTCCTTCCTGATTCCGTGAAAAAGGAACCCGTCTATCTTCCCTTTCTCTGCAATAATCCAGTTAGTGCATGCAAGAGTATTGACTATTCACTGCTTGCTGCCCCTCCACTCCTCTCCTCTCCGTATTTATTGATTATTCACTGTCTGTCACTCCCGGTATATTGATTGCTTCTTTCCGTTTTCCTTTTTTCTACCCACATTCAATTGAATTCAATTTTCTCTTCATCTTTCTTTTCTCTCTGTGCCAGAGCTGCTGTTGGTGTGCTCCTCTGCTGTTTCGTAATTGTATTCTTTGCTTCCTGTCAGAACTCAACCTAGTTACACTAGGCTAAACACAACGACAGACCCAGGGAGATAACCAATTATCGTAAATTCTTTCACTTTCCCTCCTTTCTCTCCATCTCTCGCTCACATCGACACCACCTGACGGTTGGTTCAGTGTTGAAGTGTAGATTGCAGACTTCTGCACCCTAGCTACTATTCCATTTTCCAGAACGTTAAGAGTCTACAATTACAAGTTGGGTTAATTTCTTGCCATGAAGTGCAGATTCTCTTACTTTTGAGTTATTTGCCACTTTTTTTTCCATTTGTGGTTTTTCTTCGATGGTAGTCCGTCATGTTCATCTCCCTCTGTCCCATCCCTGCCTCCTCCGTGCCCGAGATCACCGCCGGAGTGTCCTGACTTGTACGGCCGGCGACGAGAACTCATGAAGCTTCAGGTTATCGAGAGGGAAAGAAGCTACCTCATGGTAATTTTCTCTTATACTACACTTTTCTAAATGTCTGTTGAGTTTAATGTCTTTTTTTTCTTCTTTCGAATGTTGTGTGGGTATCTGATCTGTCTCTACAAGTGAAAGTGAAAAAAAGAACAAGAGTTTCTTCCACATTCTAACTGTTTGGTAGGGGTGAAAACTGAAAAAGAATAAGAGACGTCCAATGATTCGCTAGTAAAAATGAAATGATTCCATTTGTTTCTTTCATTATCATGGTTCAATCAGATTGGTTAATGGGGTTCCGATCACGAATTTCCTTTCTGTTCTTCTTAACTGCGCGCGGCTGTGGATGAGGTGGTGATAATCAAGGCTAGCTTATAATAGCTAGCACTTGAGTATACTGACTGTACTGATGAACTATTATAGCAGAGCATAGTAAGTATACTGACTGTACTGATGAACTATTATAGCAGAGCATAGTAGTAACAGCAGCTCACATGCTTTGCATTTAATTTTGCCACTATTGTACACAGTGACGAATTACTAGCAACCCCACCCCTGGCCCATAAGTTTACTACTGTTTGAAAATTTCCTCTTCTTTGGTTGTTCTTGATCATATAAGGTTGGTGGGGACTTAACCGTTTACTCCGGCTGAAGGACAATTCGGAGGGTATGTATAGTATATATACACCCATAGTTTACTCTGTAGCCGACGTGTTGCATGCACCATTTTCTCTCAGACAGTGCGTGTTTTTTGTTTCCCTGCCTTTTCTTTGCTGTCTGTTAATTACATCATCACAGCATTTGCTGCCCAATTCACACTTGCTCCTCTGTTGCTGCTGGTTGGCTAACAGATTTCAGTTTTATGAAAAAATTGGAAATCTTAAATTGTCTTTGGCTCATATCTGTAATCTAGCTTATAAACCACCTCTTGAAATTGCAATATAATTTATGTAAGACTGAGGGCTCAGGGGTTGACAAACTATGCAGTTCTTCTGTAATGGATCATGTTCTGACTTAACAGTCCGGAAATCTGAAATTGCATTGATCTTGAACCCGCTTGAATTTCCTTGAGTTTAGCATTCTAGGAGTACTGTTGATGGTTCTTGCAATGACAATGGATGCTCGGTTTTTCATTTCTACCTGCCAGCCATAGTTTCTTGCAATTGAACTCAACTTTTCCTGTGCGCAGGAAGAACTAAAATTTGTGGAGGGGATACATCCCGCTTCTCGATCCTGTAAAGAGTAATGCTTGCAACCTTTCTTTAAAATCTCTATTGCTGGTTTCTTCATTCTTGTTCCAGCAGTTGGTAGCAATCTGAAATACGAATCAACCCTTTCCAGAATCTGCAAGATGCAGCATATATAAATTTACTGTTTCAATGAACTGTCCATTTTCAGGGTTGTTGAATTTGTGATTACAAAATCAGACCCCATAATCCCCACGTGAGTAAATGATTCTGTTGTACCATTGTTTTAACTTCCTTTTCTTTATTTATTGAAAACTTTCTAACTGATTCCAAATCTTCTGTTTTCATGATCAATCTGAGCAGAAATCAGAAGACCAACAATAAGCGTTGCCGATTCTGGAAGTGGCTCTGGTAAAGTCCATCTTCGTCAATCATAATACTCATTTCTGCTATCCATCTTTAGTGAAAAACTAACCGACTAACTTCTTGTTTTAAATTCACAGTACATCATCCTCAGCATTCTTATCATGGATCTGCTGCTGCAACGGCTGTTCATCATGTACAACCTGCCAATACCCCTGCTGCAGAGGCTGTCCCACTTGCAATCCCTGTTCCTCAGCTTCCATTGAGAAGTGTTGCTGTTCCTGCTCTTGCTCATGTTCATGCTCCTCTCAGAAATGTTGTCCCTCCCAACCTTCTTGTTGTGGTTGTTTATCACGAAACTGCGCTTGTAAAAGCTCCTGCTGCTGCGGCTTGCCTTCCTGCAGCAAATGCTGGTCCTGTGAGAAGACCTGCTGTTGCAGCAACATGGCTGGTTGTTGCCTTCCTTCGGGTTGCTGTAAAAACCTCTCGTGCGCATGTTCTTGTCCTTCTTGTTGCAAGTGCAACTCTTGCTTCACCTGTAGAAATAGCTGCTGCTGTAATCCGATGACCTCCTGCTTATGTTGACTGTTGACCAAGAGTGAGTTTGTACACGGTTGTCAGTATCAAGTCGTTTGTGGTTTTTTTGGGTGCCAATATTGAGCGAACATTAATTTAGTGCATCGTTAAATCCTTGAGAAGACTAAATGACGATAAAGATGCCGCAAACTAAAAGAAATCATAAGGGAACCAAGCAAACAAGTTCGTTTTTTTTTTTGTATAACGTGGTGTCAGTGTCAGATCCTATATGGTTACACTTACACGTGATATATAGCGTGCTAATAATTGGTTCCTACTACCCCTTCAAAATTTCAATATCAATGTAGGACCCTTTTAGTGCAAGTCGCTAAATTTTCAGACCATCATTATCAAAGAACTCAAAAATGGGTTCTTAATATTCTTTCACATATTTCTCTTTCTTTCATCTTATTTAAAGAACCACATCTAATTTTTAAAATCAGATTCGTTTTTATTTTTTTCTCTTTCATCTATGTGGAGCATTGTGATTGGAATAATAATTGTTGTGGGCCCATAATTGGATTCTTGGTTCTTAATCTCTCTCCTCCATCTTATTTCCACCTCATAATTTTACTTTATGTTATTTAACTAAGAACCCTTAAGAACCACCAAGAACCATGCTCTTATGTAATTCGTGACCGTAGCGATATTTGTGCTCCATTTTATTGTAAGGCAAATTCTTGACAAATAATGAAATATGTATAATGAATAGAGAAAATATGTACAATGAATTAAGCAAAACGTGTACAATAAATAATTATATTGAAAGTACTATTTTTGTGTACAATTAATATTTGTTAATGTACAGGTTTATAGGCGTAATGTATATGTTTGTTCTACTACATGTACATGTAATGTAGCTATCTTTGGCTACATGTAGGTGTAGCCAAGACATGTTATTGAAATAAGTAAGTAAATTTTATAGAATTTTAGAGTTAATTTTTACAATTGAAAAATAAATCTCTGAGGTTTAAAAAATTACTCTCCCTATCCTTGTGTTTTTCCTGTTTTATATCTAGCAATTTTTCTGATTTTCTTTCAATCTAGGGGATTCTAAAATGTTGTTCGAAATTGATGAAATTTTATCTGGACGATACTAAAGTGCTATATTTTGGTCCAATGTAACATCTAACGTTTTTTAAGTTCACAAGTGATATGGGTCCCAATGAAAATCACATGTCACATCTTTCATTAGGTCCCACGGTTCACATATAAGTTAATAAAACTTTAGATTTCACGCAAGATCAAATATAATACTTTTGCATTGTTCATATAACTTTTCAATAATTTTGGATAACATATGGCATCTTCTAAGTTGAAAAAAATAGATAAGTTGTCGGATGTAAAACAGGGGAAACCACATAGATGGGAAAAGTATATTTTGAAACCTTATTGGTGCAATGTGTAATTTCACCAAACGTCATGGATGGTGAGTGTAATTTTTCCTTTTAAAAATTTATAGTTGTAGGAATAAATACGTTTTTTCATTTTCAAATTAATAAATCATGATGTCACAATTTTTTATAATTTAAGTTATTTTTTAAAAAAAGTTATAAATAGAAGTTTTTAATAAGGGAAAAACTATACACAGAGTGGACATTAGTCGAATATTGAAGGAGAAAGGGACAAACAGAGGAAGAAGAAAACAAACACTAAGAGATAAAAATATGGTTTATCTTAAATTAGAAAAGGAAACGACGGAGGGAATCTAACAATGACATGGAATTTAATTTAAACAAACCTTGGAATGAAGAACCTACTTTTCCAGACGACCCAGAGGTGATTTCTAAACAAAATTTTGGATTATTTTACGTAACGACCGATTTTTAAGGGTCCATTTAACGGACCGTTTCTACCCGTCTGTTTTCCGGATGTGTGAATTTTGTCTGTAACTGACCGATTCTGCCTGTCAGAATGGACAAATTTGTTAATTTTTAGAATCTTCACTAGTGGAAAAAAAGTCTTATAACACGGCTTTTGGCTAACCGTGTTATATAATGTTATATAACACGACTCTCTTGAATTTATACCACGGCTCATTTTAGCCGTGTTATAAGAGAACTTGAAACGACGTAGTTTCGTTTGTTTTGGCGGAAAATCGAGGATTTTATACCACGGCTCCGTTGAGCCGTGTTATAAGACGTGTAGGAACGAGACTTTAAAACACGGCTCATTTATAGCCGTGTTATAAGATCAATTTTTTGGCGCTAAAAATCCCGCCAAAAGAAAAATAACCAAATTTAATTTGATCTTATAACACGGCTGCCTGTAGCCGTGTTATAAGAGCTGCAGGAACGAGACTTTATAACACGGCTCATTTATAGCCGTGTTATAAGATCAATTTTTCGGCGCTAAAAATCCCGCCAAAAGAAAAATAACCAAATTTAATTTGATCTTATAACACGGCTGCCTGTAGCCGTGTTATAAGAGCTGCAGGAACGAGACTTTATAACACGGCTCAGTTATAGCCGTGTTATAAGATCAATTTTTCGGCGCTAAAAATCCCGCCAAAAGAAAAATAACCAAATTTAATTTGATCTTATAACACGGCTGCCTGTAGCCGTGGTATAAAGTCGACAGTTTTATAACACGGTTCAGAGTAGCCGTGGTATAAAGTCGACAATTTTATAACACAGTTCAGAGTAGCCGTGGTATAAAGTCACGAGAACGTCATCATTTTTTAAGTTGAAGAGTTTTATAACACGGCTTGATGTAGCCGTGTTATAAAGTCTTTCTAAAATATTTGGTTATTTTTCTGCTATCAGTCGACTCTTCCGCTCACCAGTGGTGTCTGTGCAATCTCTCTTCTTTCATTTTCAAGAGTAAACTTTTCTACCCCAAATACTTTTTTTTTTGGAAAGAACAACCCCATTACTTTGAATGTTGCATAGGACCCCGGCACCTCAAAACCAAAATGGTCTGTGTCAATAAACTAAACCGCTCGCAACAACCCCAACAATCTCTCTTTCCCGTTGCATCTGAGGTGGAGGTGAGCTCCGACGAGGAAGGCCTTCACGGCGCCTGGTTCGTCGCCAAGGTCCTTCCATTGCCTCCTAACCGCCCTAGTAATACAAGCCTCTTCGTGGAGTACAAAACTCTGGTCTCTGACGACAAACGGCTGAAGCCTTTAAGAGAGTTCGCCGATATCTCATCTGTTCGGCCTCTTCCGCCGTCTCCACCAGAGTCCGAGAAGGCTGCCCCCTTTGATCTAAACGTCGCTGTAGACGCATATCACCTTGATGGGTGGTGGACTGGGGTGGTCACTGAGGTATTGGGCCTGAATAGGTACAAGGTTTCGTTTCCCAATCCACCGGATGTGATAGAGTTCGAGAAGTCTAGCTTGAGATTACACAGAGATTGGGTCGATGGCAGATGGGTGGTGCCGAAAAAGCAGGTAATAATGAATAAGAGGCCGAGTGTCTAAATCCCCCCCCCCCCCCCCCCCTTTCATCTAGGGTTTTCCGGGGTTGATGTTAGGATTCTTTGTTTTCTGTTGTTTTCCCTCCCTATTTTAAGAGTAGTGTGGGTCGCTCTCTCCACCTACTCGGGAAATGTTGATAAATTAACCTCTTGTTGTGGGAAGGTTAACTAAATGGATGACTGTTAAAGTTCTGGGGTATTAGTCTGTGCAAGTGCTTATGAATTCGTGAGTAGGCACTAGCTTGTTTTCCTTTTAGTTGTCTGATTTGCTGAGCATATAAGATAAAACTTCATGTTTCTCATCACCTGTTTCTTAATCTCACTGGACTCTTTTTAGTACTGAGGGGATCCGCTGACATACCAGGTAATAAGAGCTGGATTCTCAGATTGGAGCAACTTCATCTCTTTTGCCATCTTTAGTGCTAGGGTTTTCTGGGTTTATGAATTATAGCTTCTTTCGCTGTTTTCCCTCTTTGCTCTTACCATAATGTGCTTATCGGCATGCGCCCTTCTTGAAAATGGTTGAGAATGAAAGGTTATCAATGACCGTTGTTGTTTCATGGTCTCTCCCTATTGTGACTGCTGGGAAGAACTAGATTTCATTCCATGTGACTTTGAATATATATGTATCTTCAATTATAATCTGTATCTTTATTATTTTTCTAATTTTTGTATTTTGTTATCCACAGGCTTAGTTCTTATGTAATTTGCTAACAGTTTTACATTTCCAGCCATCTATCATTGCAGCCCCATCCTTGAGTTATTATTCTTCCCTTGTCCATACAAAAATTCATACCCTAGCAATTGATATGCCTCCATAGCTGTTAAATCTTACAGATAATGAGCAAACTATCTTTCAATCCTGGAACGGCTGTAGAGTGAACTTAGAGGTTGATCATCACCTTGATATTTGGTACCCTGGGACTGTGAGTAAGTTTCTGGGTGAAGGATTGTATGCAGTGCAGTACGATAGCTTGAACAAGGTGGGAGGTCATGATGAAGTAGTTGTTAATTCTATTCACATTCGACCTTCTCCACCCAGACATAACCACAAAACTTTTCAACTTTTGGAAAAGGTGGAGGCATTTTGTAACTCTGGTTGGTCTAGTGGCATAGTGACTAAACTTCTTTCTGAGGAAAGGTACATAGTCTACTTTAAGCATACCAGAAAGGAGAAAGAATTACACCATTATGATCTTAGGCTCCCTGTGTTGTGGAATGATGGTATATGGGTTCCCTCTTCGCAGGTAGTGGCATAGTGACTAAACTTCTTTCTAGAGAAGTTTGATAACTATAAGTACTATATCTAGATACATATTATTTATTTTTTAGGGTCCCATATTGTCTCAAACAAGAAACACAACCTCTGTTAGCATCTGTGGTGTGTATATGTACTGGTGAGTAAGGTCCTTCACAGGCCTGAGTATTGCCACATGCTGTTTATCAGCTACTCATAAAAAAAAAAACGAACTGTTGGTGAGCAAGGAGCTCATACATATCTGGGTTCTCTTCACTGTGTAGATTTTCCAAGCCCAACTGGCGAAAGAACACCCAGCTGCTGCCAATTCCATACCACGATTAATGAAGGAGCAGCAGCTTAAATCTGTTCATTCTTTCACAACGGTAATTTTTGCATCCCAACTGGTGACAACGAACGTACCTGCTGCGTTAGAAGTTGACGGAGCTAAGTTATTCTTCTTTTGGTTTGACCGTAATCAATTTCTTTTAAGCCTTCACATGTTTTATTTTACTCCTGATTTGCTATCTGATGTATCTTTGAATTGCATGTGGTCGACCGAGTCTTGGTTGTTGTAGTCTGGTTAATTTACTCCGATTTCTTTTGCCCCTCACTTAGTTGGTGCAGTCTGGTTAGTGTACAGAGCTATTTTGACTCAGTTATATCCATTCATCGTCATTATTATTTATACACTTGCTTGGCCTAGGAGTATTACGTATGGGTTTGAGCTGAACCAATTTAACTTTCTCGTGCCTGAAAAATTATCTCTGTCGTTATTGCTATTGTCGCTGCTGTTATATGAATGAGTTTCAGCATTTTTCAAGTTCAAATTCATGGTATTTTTGCTTCTGTTTTTGTTGCTGCTAAGTAGACACTACGTGGTGATATAAGTACTAAACTCTGAGCTGAAATGTCCCGATTAAACACGTTTGCTTCGGTGAACAAGTTGATACGCTGGCGCTGGAAACTCTGTGGTTTATCGACGTGCTTATCATTTTGTTATCTATAGGTGATGGAAAGCATCCGCTGAGGACATACTTGAATTATGTTGGATACCTTTACCAAAAAACAAGTTTTTGCCTCAAGTAATTCATTGATTAACGCTCCATTCTTGCTTCAGTATAATAAAATGCAATTACTATTGTAATTACTTTCAGATACTGCTCTTTAATGTGAACTTTAGTTATATTTACAAAACTGAAAACATAGAGGAATACAAGCTTTAAGCTCTCAGTTGTGGTCCAGTTTCAGCATTCCTTTGCTTTATCTCAAGTTTCTTATCTGTTTTGTTGCATGTCATATCATTTGGTATCGCTGCTGTCCGAAATTGTCAAAAATGGCTTGTTGCAACAACATGAATCAGATTGGGTTACACTAACAACATGTTTCTTTGAACAGAGGAAAAAGCATGTTTCAGTTTTGAACAGAGGCAAAAGCATGTTCATTGATTTCAATTTTCAGCACATAATGATAACCAATGTAGAAGTGTGAAGCATTGCAGCACATAATGATAACCAATGTACAAGTTCAGTCAATTTTGTACTGATTGCTTGTTTATCTTTTCATCTTCTTTTACTTTGAACCTTGTTTGTCCTTGACATAAAATATGTTTCTTTTTTGTGAGCAATCTACAATGACAAAAGCACATAGTTATTGTTCTAATGTTTCCTTTTCCACTGCAGGAGGAAGAAGATTAGAAGTGGATAAAAATCCTTTCTCTTGAGCTTAACATCACCCGAACGCCTCCTTCTTCTTCACTCTCTTATCTTGGCAATGACTACAAACAAGTTAACATATCCTTTCTTTGGTGTATGTTCTCATTTTGTCGGAATTAGATGTGAATTTGTTTAAGAAGGTTAATTTCATACTTGAAATACCATTTCCTTAGTAGTGTAATTAATTACGCAATACCATTGTTTTTTTTTGTTTGGGGCTAATATTGTTGTGACAACACTCTTTATTTAAATGGCAGGTTTTGTTTGCTGTTGAGAATTGTAGAACCATGAAGAGATATTAATTACTCAGTACACTCAGGGAACTCATCAAGGTATTTTTTAATGCTACAACCCTTTTGTTTTGTAAAATGCTTGTCCTTGATTGACTTATATATACTATATTGTTTGGTTGTAGAATATTAATAGTTGGTTAGGTTTATCTCCTTCTTCATCTATTTCTCAACCTCATTCTCAACCTCTTTCCCATCCTTGTCCCTTACGACTAATGTTGGTTTAATATATACATTGCTTTTGGCAACTTAGCTGCTCTTCTATTCCTGAGATATCTTACGACTAATGTTGGTTTAATATATACATTGCTTTTGGCAACTCAGCTGCTCCTTTATTCCTGAGATATCAATTGTGAAGTTGATCCAAGAATTTGTTGAATATATTGTCGGCTGTTGACTCAATCTGCTCATTAATTTGTTGAGTTATCTCAACTTTGAATTAGTCCCTTGCGCATTGATTTGGTTTGGAAACTGATTTGATACTAGCATGCTTCTTGTCCCACTACGCTTAGATAAGAACATGACTTGAGTGATAGTTGCCCAAACGTTATGACCGCTTAGATAAATCATTTGTTGGCTGGATGGTCCTTATTAATTTTTCATCTTGGAGGGAAATGATATAAACCCGTTTATGTATGATCTCACATGACTCACAACCCCTATTTTTTATACTACACTTTGGTTGAGTCGTAATCTAAGATGACAAATTAATTTGAGTAGCAACCCCAATGCTTGATTTATCTTACAATTCATAGTGTTTGCTGGCAGCTTGAAACTCTTTTCTATGTTCTCGGTTGGGGTGTGGGAGATGATTAGATTGCCCCCCTTCCTCCCTTTGAAACGGGCCGTATGATCCCATTGGACACACCCCAACCCTCTTACATTTCATTACTAATTAATCTTGTATCTCTTTGTCTGTGTTCCATGGCATGTACGTATTGCTTGAGGAACAAGGAACTGCTCGGGGATTAAGGAGCTAGACCTTGGTTAGGACTATCGGGACTCCCTACTTCAAACACGTGTAATGGTTGGTGCACTTCTGAAGAACCGAAGTTGAGAATACTACTTGAATGTCCGAGCTTGAACATGGAATGAAGATGGTAAAAGCACTTAGCTATTTGGGTTTTTGACAACAAACCACGTACTTACATGAAGAAACAACTAGATTTTGTAAGAGAAGACTTGACATTACTTTTACTCTAGCACTTGTAGGAATTTTATTTCTCTAATGCAGTTTCTTGAGACTTGTAGTTTCTTATGATATGTGTATGAGTGTAGATAGTTGAAATGTGTTTTTGAATAAACTTTTGTAAATATATGTATATGTGTATTGTTGTTTGAAAATTATAAGACATTTGACTTTGTGGCTCATTTAGTTGTTGTGATATGACATTTGGATGTCATAAGTGAATAATATAGAGGCGTAGATCTGTCAAATGCGTATATAATAGGGAAAATAGCAAAAACAAGAAAATTTATAAAAAAAAACTACAGCTTTATAACACGGCTATGCATTAGGCGTGTTATAAAGTGTTGTCAAGGGGCTTTATAACACAGCTGTTTTTGTAGCCGTGTTATACAATAAGCTTTTATAACACGGCTGAGATTAGCCGTGGTATAAAGTGTTGTCAAGGGGCTTTATAACACGGCTGTTTTTGTAGCCGTGTTATTAAATAAGCTTTTATAACACGGCTGAGATTAGCCGTGGTATAAAGTGTTGTCAAGGGGCTTTATAACACGGCTGTTTTTGTAGCCGTGTTATTAAATAAGCTTTTATAACACGGCTGAGAGAGTAGCCGTGGTATAAAACCCCATGTTTTTGGCGGGTTCAAGCAACTTTATAACACGGCTATGCCCACAGCCGTGTTATAAAACCAGGTTTTATAACACGGCTACAAACTCAGCCGTGTTATAAAACCCCTTATTTTGGCGGGATTTAGAGACTTTATAACACGGCTATGATCACAGCCGTGGTATATAGCTCGCTTTATAACACGGCTAAAAGCCGTGTTATAAAGCCCTTTTTTAGCCGTGTTATAAAACATTTTTTCCACTAGTGCTTTTTCTTTGTTAACTATTGGAACCTTGTTTTGCAGATGATGACAATCTCAGTAAGTCTGCTTGATGACGGACTCATCCATTGAGCTTACAATGACATTGTCAGAGAGTAGAGAGAGTCGAGCAATAACAACGAGTACCTCTACAGACGAATGCGTAAACATAAGAACGTGGGACCTGATTATCTCATTGACTGAGTCTTACACGGAGCAATTGAGGAATTGAATCAGGGCAACTATTTATGTATTTATACAAAAATAGGAACGTGGGAAAAGTGATCATGGAGTATCTCTACTCACCTAGTGGAAGACATTAGATTCTTTATTTTGTATTTAAGGACATGAGAGCATTTGTATTTGTGAGGGTTTTCATATGTTCAATTTCTATACTTAGAGAAAACTCTACATTCCGAGAGATAGCTTTAGAAGCTCTAATTGGTTTCACTTACGCGTATGGATAGATCCTCGCTTATAGAGCCTTTTGCACAAAACTTTCCACACACATCTTTGATCAATCTTTAGAGAGTTACGTGTAGGAGTTAGACAGAGACATTTTGTCAAACATAAGTATAGAAATCTAGTTTTTTAAATTTATCTTGAATTCTCAACACTAGGTTTCTATTCTTGTACATTGTGCTTAACATCTTCCGCATTCTATTTAACTCAATTAAGAAAGTCTCTGTGAATCTAACAGTTCGGAGATACTTGGTCAGCACCCTTGATCCTAGTAGGGTGTTCATAACCAGTTAACCGGTTATTCGGTTACGCATTGGCGGTTAGTCAATATTGATAACCGTAACCGCTTCATTTAAGGTTAACCGCCGGTTTCGGTGCAGTTTTTCCGGTTAACCGTAAACCGGATAAAGAAAAAACTCTTTTAGATTACAACCTATAATTAAAATCATAAAAGTTTCTGTTACATTATAAGTTTTGCTATTACAGCAACCCATCCTAGTTTCCCATTACATCACATCTAAATTTTGTCATTACATAACAACTAAACTTTACCATTGAATTATAGCAGCCAAGTATTGTTAATAAATACAAAGCAAGTTTCACCAATCGCTTGAAAAGTCGAGAGACTCATCAATTGTTTTTATAGGTTGCTCTGTTGTGAGCTCCTTCATTCCTACAGGTTTTACAGAAAATATTAGAGCAATGATACAAAATATTATTTGTAAGATAACTATATGATAAAAAATATGACCTTCACCGATTTCCATTATCTTCTAATTCAAAAATTATTTCATATAACACAAAATGTTAGGGTTAAAATCAAAAGGAAGGAAAGGAAAATGTATAAATACTTTTGAAAAATCTGATTTTTTTTATTTATAAATAGTTAAACGGTTAACCGGTTAACCGGTTTGGTTAAAAGTGATAACCGGAACCGGCTTATTTAAATGGTCGGTTAACCGAAACCGGAAAACCTGTTCAATTAACCAAATTTTCGGTCGGTTTTACCAGTTTGGTTATACGGTTCCGGTTTTTTTAACACCCCTAGATCCTATCATTAACACATATATATTCTTCTTTTTTTTGCAGCCTTTAGCCCCACCTTATGATTCCCCTCCCCATGATTCACTATTCAAGCTTCCTAAAAACGAATGCATTGGTACTACATATGTGTTCAAACAAATCAGTTTTATTCCTTAAGGACGTTATTGTGGAATGGGTGGATGCTGAGGGGTGGCAAAAGGGTTGTTAGTGGATGGTGGTGACCATTATCTAGACAACTATGGACTACATAGAAGTACTTACATGTGAGTAGTACTAGCATTCGTGAGGAGTCAATGTTGAGGATGATTCTGTGCAGTGAGGACGTACCTCCTCAAAGAAGTGCTTGTGTCCATTCCGTATATGTGGCAAGCAAATTCATAAAGGATGAAAATTGGTTGTGCAGGATGAACGACACAATCCTACCTGCTAAAGCGGTCAGAGGGACATTTTGCTGGACATTCATTGATAGTTGATGAGTTGAAAGCACTTCACAGGGTAGAGACTGCCCATGTGAGCAATGGCTGCAACTGAAGAAGCAGAATCCAGATCTATTCATTGGTATCAACTTCATTTACAATTTGAACAAGAAGTGGACAAAGGAGCAAAAGGGAGGACGCCCAGTTATGCAAGTGCTTGTTGATGACCTTGAGAAGCACAAGTATCACGTATTCTGTGATGAGTGTAGAGGTTTGTTCCCGTGACTCTAACATTTTCATGGGTGCTAAATGTTTTAAACTTTTCAAAGTATTAAAGCATTTTTCTTCATTTTATACAAACGATAGTATGTCATAAGGTATGTCATGTTTGCCAGCCCAACATCCGTGAAGCCTTTTAATGTGTTCCCATATGTCATCATTATTGATGCTACGTACAAGACAAATGTGTATTAGATGTGCTTGTAGAAATAGTTGGAATGACTTCAGCTGGGAAGAATTTCAACATCGCATACACATTTGTATGTACTAAGAACGAAGCAAGGTACACTTGGGTCTTGAAGAACTTAAAGGAACTGCTGATTAAATTAAGGACGTGAGTCATCAGTGTTTGTGATTGATAAAGATCTTGGTTTTATGAAAGCTCTCTCTGTGTTTTCCTCGCGTGTCTCGTCTTCTTTGTCGCTAGCACATTGACACCAACGTTGAATTGAATGCTAAAAGGTTCTTATAAGACAAGTGAAGTGGATGAGGCTACAAAGTATTGGTCCGAGGTAATCAAGAGCCGAACAAAGGTGCATTTCATGGAAGATTATGCACACATGAAAGAGGTGTGTGAAGGGAAAGGGAAGTTTTACTAGCTAAATTATCTGGACAACACTTGGCTCATTTACAAACAGAAGTTTGTCCAATGTGGACAAATTCAGTATCACATTTTGGAAACTACACAACGAATAGGTATGTGTGGTATATTTATGTTTGTTTACTCTTTTAGTGTGTTGTTTATTTCCAATGACAATTACTGACAATTATTAAATATTTAATGTCACGGAGCTGAGAGCTCACACGCAGCACTTAAGGTGTGGCTTCAGTCCTCCCAACTTCTGGATTGATGGACTTCTTCAACGTCAATACAACGGATTCCTGACGGATATGAAGATGTCGAAGACAAGATGGCTCACGAAGACTACTATCGCCTGTTTCAAACAACATTTGGACAAGTCGGCCACAAATGCTTAGTGATCCTTCAACAAGAACTTGTGTGTGGCAAGGTATTTAAGACTGGTGAGCAGTAGTGGGACGTGCTTTACTTTATACTCATGGGCTCCCTTGTGCATACTTCTTATACAAAGTGATGGAAATGAATGACAAACTCACACTAGATGTCACTCACAACTTATGGAAGACGTTGGCTTGAATAAAAGGAAGTCAATGAAGGTAGAAACCCTAACACAACATTACGATAACAAAGAGATACGAAATGCGTTAACCGATGAAGTTCTTCTCCTGGATGACCCTGTGATTCTCCAGCTTTGTGTTAGGGTCGTGCAGTCAATGACCCACCTAGGTTCATTGTTCGATCTTAATGAGCCACCTATTCAACTTCCTCGTGGGCGACCGAGGCAACATATTCATCCATACGAAGTTATCATTTGTGTAATGTTCTTTTACCTAATATTCTAGATCTTCATTATCAGGTTCAAATCAATGCATGAGCAAATGAAGAAAAAGGTCAAAACAAGGAAATCCGATGTCAATCAGCTCCACCGAATAAGTCAGCCTTGACGCCTTGGTATCTTGGTATGATATGAAGGACGGGATTCCATTATTTCATCTATTTCATACCACAATTCATGAGCAATTTACACGTTACTAGAACATGTCCACTGAAGGCAACGGTGGTCTTAGAGTGATTGTACATTGGCGGCATCATTATGCCGCGTTTATGTTGATCACCTCTTCCCACCTATTCCCGCGCAAAGCATGTTGCTCCTTGTTTGCCAATTAGGATTGTAAAATTACTATAAGTGAAGAGAATAAATAGAGGCGCGGAGTACGTGTATACCTTGTTCGCCAGTTCGGGTTGCAAAATTATTGTGAGTGATAGAATGAAAGAGGGGAGAGCATGTATCTTCCTTGTTCGCCATTTAGGGTTGTAAAATTACCGTGAGCGACGAGAATGAAAGAGACGTATAGCATGTATCTTCCTTGTTCGGCAATTAGAGTTGCAAAATTAGCATGAGTGAAGAGAATAAAAGAGACGCAAGAGCATGTATGATAGATGATGGTGAATTCTTTCCTGATTTTTTAGTTTCTTATTTGCCCTTTATTTTGTACTCTCATAATTTACTTTATCATAAATATATTATTTATATAGTAAAATAGATCATTGGTGAACGAGTCGGGTGAGCAACGCCAATTTAAATCTGCATCAAAAAGAGATGAGAAAGAACCAAATGAAGGTAAAAAAATGAAAACATATTAATTTTCATTACACTTTAATTTTGATCAAATAGTAGTAAATGTTCTACCAAGATTTGGGTATGTACGGACGTAACAAATTACTTATCTTATAACATTTGTTAATATTTACTTTATTTAACTTTTAACAAATATTGTTTTAATCTATAAATTAATATTTCTAGGTGAACACATTACATATATCTAACTAGACTAATTTATACTGTAAAAATATCACCCTCTCAAACAATAATTTTTAAAACAGTTACAAACATGTCAACACTAAACAACCGGATTATGCTGCAAATGTATCAGCGCAGAACAAATACAAATCATGTCTATAGATCATCACTACAACTTTATAACACCAAGTAGTTTCTCTTCTCAATGGTTGGGCACAAAGCTCAGGCGCCAACAATCGACCTCTAGGATGCGTACTACCTCGTGTGATTATAATTATACCCATCAGCCTCAGTTAATACAAACATTAAAAAAGGAGATGGTTACAATGTTCGACCACCTTGGAATTTATAAAATTTCATTCAATGAAACTAAATAGGTATTTGTCATCCCCTAGACTAGCCTACTCTACTATGCACAAAAAATCATTATATCAAGTTAGCATTCTCTAACCAGAAACTGCTAACATCAGAAGGACAAAAGCGAGATCAGACTAAATTGGTTATTTTACTGATCAAACGCTAATTCAGGCTTGGGATGATGAGATGGGTCCTGATCATAGATTTTCCCTTACTTGAGTACCGAATAAACCACGACGGACTTGGCTTGAAGACCAAACTGAAATTTGTTTAACATACATGGAAGCAATGACTGTAACCGAGCTTTTACCCGCCCATTAGTAGTTTATCTGAAATCATTTGTCATATCATAGATAATCATATAGTAGTAGCTTTCTTGGTGCACGTCATCCAGTTTAGCGGCACCAAAACTATCAAAGAAGGAAAATCTTCTATAATTTCAAGATTACACAACCGATACAACTCTATGCTCTAATCCTTCTGACTTCAGTTTATGGGCCAAATAAATACTAGTAGTCGTCACTTACTCATCAGTGCGGCAAGACAGCAGCCATGGCAGTGTCGTAGTAGCATTCCGTCCTGCCGACCGTTTGAAATAACAGCTCCAAACATTTGGGCGGGTGGGATCCATCCCACTAATATACATATCAGGCCGACCGCCAATGGAAAACGGAGCAAACACCAACAAACAGTATGCCTTACACTTGACTAACTCCACATGAATGACACCGGGCTTCTCACTTGATTCTGTTTATTAAACCACATGACAGAACCAAACCCAGATTTCTCCGTTGGAACAACCACCTTCTTGCCTTTCTTCGCCACAAAAGTCACAGTATACTTCTTTTTCTCCCCAGCCTGTCTAAAGAGCATCTTTGTCGGCCTGACCTTCACCCCAACTCCCTTCGGAGCATCCACAATCACTTGATAGAAGCTCCTTGCAGGCCCCACATTAGTAAGCTCCCTGGTGTACCTCACCACCCTCGATGCCTTCCCGAACACAACAGAGAAAGCCGGGTAGTTCAGCTGCCCAGGATCGGTGAACTTGTTGGTGGAGCAGGTCACATTGGGCATCTTGGTAACTAGCTGCACACGATTGGGGGTGTAGCCTAAGGTGCAGAGGAAGGAAACGTATTCCTGTGGGGTGATGTCGTAGACGAGGCCTGGTGATAGTGCGCGTCGTGGGTTGACGTGGCCTGCTCCATAGGCCCACGGGTTTGAGATGGAATTGTCAGCGGCATCGTGGAGTGGTGCCCTGGTGTTGTCGTGGATGTATGCGGTAGTCATGAGAGCGGACTTAATTGCGCTCGGGCTCCAGTCTGGATGTGCTGCCTTTATCAGTGCTGCTAAGCCACTGATGTGCGGGCATGACATCGATGTACCTGAATAAAAGTACTCAAATTGCTAAGGTTTCTCTGGACTCATGGGCACCGCACCCAAGCGGGTATTCAAGAGACATATAGTACTTGTTTGTGTGAATGCAATGGGTAACATTAATTGAAAGTTATCGCATTAACCATGACATACATCAATTCAGACATAATCAATCAACAGGAAAGACCATAAAAGAATATTAAGATTTAAGAGTGCATACAAATATCTTTCACATGGCAAAGTAGGCCCAACTTTCAAAACTTGCATACTATCTTCATCCCATTTTGATCTTCTTAGCTTACTTTTTTTGGCACATTTTCCATTTCAATATTAAACATAAGGATTCCATTATAAAACTTAGATTTATAAAATTATTTCATCTTATGTTAAAAATTGAAGTCAAATGACATATCTAAATAATAAAGAAGAAGGTCAAACCGGGAGGGAGGGAGTACTATTTATTAGGCAGGACTGCAACAAATTGTACAGACCAATAAGTGTGAACGTATTGGGGCTGTACCTATATTACTCGGCATGGAGTAAATTTGTTTTATGCCATATTATGTAAGTATCAATAAATACTCAATTCCCCGGAACAATCCTGCCATTAGCATATTTTTGGCTGCATAGGAAGGAAGTGAGTGGGGTACAGCAAGTCTATGAGCATATATACAAAACAAGAAAGCGCATGTAAGAGAATCTGGGTGGGTCAGACACATAGGGAAGGGACTGTATGAAATGGGGTCCAATATGGAGGTAAGTGACTCGGATAGATGTCGAAAAGAGATTATACAAGACAGATACCCACCCAGACCCAATAACAATGCATGCTCTTCGATTTGTTGGCATTCCATTACTGGCAAAAAGGCTAGCGACCCAGCAAAACATACCAGAATATAACCCTACCACTAAAGTATTGGCAAGGTAGAGAGAGCATTTAGTGTTCCAAGACAAACAAGAATTTTGGTACGAACGAGAAGGTTGTCTTGAGCATCCAGACACGGGTTGCACACTCACTACTCACTAGCATTGATGAATGGAGAAGAAAAATTGGATAGTCTTTTTATCAGACACAGTTCCCACTTGACTCTGCTAGAACAATCAACCTTTCCCAATTCACTTATACAACCAATCTCTTATCAGATAAAGGTTCCCGCTAGAATTTGCATGCCCTTGGAATCGACATTCAAGCTGAAGAAGTTAAGTTCACAGGGAGCCACTCCCTGAGCATACACAATAATGGCTATTTACATCCTTATAGGGACATTCAATGTAAGCATGTAAAAAAAATTAAGACAGCTGAGTTCTTTAATTGCATAAAACCCACAAAGCCATACACGGGCTATACGATTGCATAATCTAAAGCCATTTCAAATGGGAAACTCGTCAAAAGAAGTAAATTTCAAACAGAGACGAATCTGATAAAATGATTGGCACCACAAGTAGCATTCAAAAGCTTTTCAAACAGTTCACATGCTTTTAAAACGGTTTCACATTCTTGAATTCTTGTGCTCCTATAGGTTACCCCCTTTAGCCCGATTACTAGTCAACAAACAGACGAATACGTTCACGCCTCGTCTAGAACGATTAACCAACCGGGTTAATGCAATCAAAAGTAATAAATCAGTAAGAGTCACGAGGAGAAGCCCACAATTAACTTTAGTTTCTGTTATTGGTTCTGTTTCTTCTTTCGGCACTCTATAATCCTTAAATCCCGCTTATTTTCTACTTTTGACCCTATCTCCCGTCCAAAATGGAGAGCGAATTTTTCCCCTGTTTCAGGTACCTTTCCTCTTCAATCTGACCCATTGCATTTTGTCTGAACTATCACTTTCAAAAGGCATCTACTGATACGCATCACCCGTGAACTCCCAAATAAATTTTTATACAGTTGTTAGAAAATCAAAACAACAGTTACCAATTACTACGCACCACACAATCACAGCATTAAACATTGACGGTCAACAAATTTAATTCACATTTCATCATTCTAATCTTGCCGTTGGAGAAAAATATACACAAGCCAAGACTTATTACCTGACATGATGTTGAACTTTGATCGCCTTGAATCCTTATCAAGCGTGGTGGGTCCCACAGCCTCAGACCAAGCAGCAAGGATATTGACTCCAGGACCGATTACATCAGGCTTCAAAATCTGCGGCGTCACCGTATTCGGTCCACGAGAACTAAACGCAGCCACAACCGGCGATGGCCTCACCCAACACCGTCCCGTCAAAGCTCAAAGCCACTTTCGCCTTCTTTCCCGCTCCTCTCACATACTCCCTCACCGTATCACCCTCTCTCTGTCCCACAGCAACCGCCGGTATCAAATGACTATCCGCTACCATCTCCTCCCCATTCACAGCTGTGTTCGCCAGTATCATCCCAATCCCCCCAGCATCCCTCACAACCGCACCCTTCTCCGCCCTAGCAGTCACACCACGGTCACACAGCACCACTTTACCACTCACCCTTCTTCGATCCAACGTCCCTGCTAAGCACATTGTTCCGCTAGCTGAACTCGAGTTCGAAGTAGCACTCGCGTCACCATTCCCGTACACCAGACTAAAAAACTTCTTACCGGTTCCCTTCCCACTGTAGAGTGACACTCCCGCAACGCGCTTACCATCACCTAAAGTCGCGTAGGCTGGGAAATCCCGGTCTAGAGTACCCGCACCGACAGTCATTATCCAAGGCGCGGTGTTTGCAAGCGAGGATTTAGTTGGTCCACTATTACCGGCGGAAGCGGAGACGAAGATCCCTTTTACCATGGCGGAGAACGCGCCGACTGCGATCGGGTCTCGGTAGTAGGGAGTAGATCCACCTCCAAGAGACAGAGACAGCACGTCCACGCCGTCAAGGATGGCACGGTCGATTCCAGCGAGGATATCGGAAAAGCAGCCGGTACTCCCACATACCTTGTAGGAAGCGATCCGGGCACGTGGAGGTGCCATTCCACGAGCAATTCCACTAGCGTAGCCGAGGAGGGAAGCGTTTGGAGCTCTGGATCCGGCGGCGGTTGAAGCGGTATGGGTTCCGTGTCCCTCGTAATCGCGAGGGGAGTCCATCTCGGTTGGATTTCCGAGGTAGTTTGGACGGGCCATTGCGGCGCCGCGGGCAAAGATCCGGGCGCCGATGAGTTTCTTGTTGCAGTGAGAGGGTTTGAAGTCGGCGGCGTACTCACACTCGCCTCGCCATTTGGAGGGGATAGGGGTAGGCCGGTATCGTCAAAGCTGGCGGATTCTGGCCAGATCCCAGTATCGAGGACACCAACGATGACGTCGGAGGAGGCGGGACCAGATGCTGGGGAGCTATAGTCGGAAAACTCGGTGACAGAGGGTGAGTCTAGACCGAGGAATTCGGGAGTGCGAGTTGTGTGGAGTGGATAGACTTCGTCCTCGTAGATGCCGAGAATGGCGTCTCCGCCGCTGGATTCGAGAGCAGCAAGTTCGTCAGCAGAAGTGAGGCTGCGTAGCCATCGTAGGCGGTTGTGTAACTGTAAAGCATTGGGGAGGGGGAGATGGTGTTTGTGGTGGTGGTAGAGACGGCTGTGGCGGAAGTGGTGGAGGAGAGGGATTGGGTGAGATGGGCGGAGTACCATTCCTCCGGGTGGAGAAAGTAGAGGGCTTGTGAGTAGGATCCATGTGGACAATGTAGGTCTTTTTGGTGGCGAGGGAAGGAGCGGAGAAGAGGAGGATGGATTGGAAGAAGAGTAAGAGGGAGATCTGGAGCCTGGAATCCATGGCGGAAACCAAGCGGGGAAATTGGGGTTGGGGTGGGAAACTGGTGTATAACTGCTGACCTTGAGTGGGTTATAAGAGTGTTGGAGTGATTAATGAACAGAGATGGGAGGACTGTGAAAGCAGTGTGGACGGAAGGATAGAAGAAAGAAGATACAGTACTATGTATGAGAGGGGAAGGAATCGAGTGGAGAAGTTGTCGGGATTATATCGGTTATTGTGTAAGTAAAAGGGCTTGGAGTTTTGTATTATTTACGAAGAAAACCATGGGTTCTCCGATACGACGGTCGGGTCCAGGTTGGTATTCCATTTTTTTTCGCATAGCTGTATTGACAAAATATCTGTCTTCTTGTTTTTGCCTTTTATTTTACTGCTAGAATTTTGGTTTTTTTTGTGACAGTATATAATTTCACAAAAAGCGTGTATTCTTTTTTAACAGAACAGGAATGGGCGTCTCATGACAGGCAGGCAGGCAGGCAACCGCAGCTTTACAGTGGTAGTTTATAGACTAGAGTTGAATAATTTAACCGAGGTGGGTGATGGGTAAAGTCTGCTGTTCGGTCATGTTTTTGGCATGTGATAGTATGTTGTTATTGGTGTCGTTTGGGGACACAGCTTCTCAAGCTTCCAGCAGCTGAACTTCTCATTTTTAAAATCAGCAGGTTTCCACCAAACACCCAAAACCAGCAGCTGACAGCTTTTACAAAATCATCAGCTGACAGCTTCTCAATTTCCCCTCTACTTTTTAAAACACAATCCACCAAACACTAAACCAGCAGCTGTCAGCTTCTGTAAAACCATCAGCAGACAGCTTCTCAATTTCCAGCAGCTGGACCCAGCAGCAGCCCCCAGCAGCTGTCCCCAAACGAACCCATTGCCACTTGCATTTTTATGGAAGGACAAAATAGCAAACAGATGAAGAGGTCTCTTTTTGCTCATCCCCACCAGGATTAGGGATGGTAATCGGTTTACAAGTACCTATTTCACCCGGTCATCTGATTCACTAAACCGGATGAAAATCCGCATAAAAGGGTGAAAATGGGTGGAACGGGTGCGGATCAGGTGACGGGTGAACATTTTTCACCTATCACCCGACCGGCTCACCCGCATAGATTATACATATATATATTATATGTTAAATTGTTACTTATTATTCATTCTCCTTCACTCACGATTTTTGTAACCCTAACTAGTGAACAAGGAACATTCATGCTTTGAGTGACTGCGCCATACTTTATTCTCATCAGTCTCGGTAATTTTACAGCCCTAACATACTTGCTCTACGCAGTTTTTAATTCTCTTCGCTGAAGGTAATTGCAACCCTAACTGGCAAACATGGAACAAGATGTTATGTGCCTCTATTTTCTTTCTTCACTCTAGGTGATTTTAAAACCGCAACTGAAAAAAATAACTTACATGCTTTGTGAAGTTTTTCATTCTCTATTTCGCAATCCTAACAAGCGAACATTGAGCATATTACATGCTCTATGCCTCTATTTTCTCTCTTCACTCATGGTAATCTTGTAACCATAATTAGCGAACATGGAACATACATGCTCTGTGCAATATTTCATTCTTTTCTCTGAAGTAAATTTCGCAACCCTAACTCGCGAACATAGAACATACATGTTCCACGTCTCTATTTTCTATCCATTCACAGTAATTTGCAAACTTAACTGGCGAAAAGGAAAAAGAAAAACAAACGGGTAAACGGATTCACCCGCTTCACCCGCGGGTGACGATGAAACGGGTGATGGGTGATACATAACGGGTGACGGGTCGGGTACGGGTGGAGCGGGTGAAGTCGGGTGACGGGTGTGGGTGATGGTCCACCCGACCCATTGCCATCCCTAACCAGGACGAACGGGTTGAGTGTAGAATTTTAAGTAATAATGGGCCTAATTTTTGTTCAAATTCGTTTTAATATATTGAGTGTAATCTGAATATTATGTTGTATATAATATTAATAGATTATATAATTTAAATAAAATATAAAAGATATTATAAATATATAGTATATTATATTTGTAAAAATTTATATAATAATAATGAATCCGGTCGGATTTAAGGGTCGTTCGCTCTTTACGAGTTTGGAGTTTAATCTAACTTTAAAAAAGTGTTGGGATAGGTGGCGAATTACTGTTGGATAAAAAACTTACCAAAGCTTACCAGTCAAACCAGAATTGGTTAACCATATGTGACTTTAAGGAAACGCACGAAAACTTGCGTTTGCATGCCACTAGCAAACGCGAACGTGACCTTAGTTGTGAGTCTAAAATTTTATAGAAGGCCGGTCTGATTTTTAATTTGGGTTTAATTTGTTGTCCAAGTTCATCTATAATTTTTTTAAACGGACTTTTCACGTTTTATTTCGGGTCGGGTTGGGTTGGTGTTGATCTACTCTAGTTGAGTGTAATGTTCTTTTGTCCAATGTAGGATTAGGAATTGTTAGCTAGGTTGATCAGGTCAAACGATTCTTTAAAAATCAATCATCAATCAATATCAGCTAATATCGGATAGTAGCTACATAAACTCAAAGTGTCTCTTGTTTTCAACTGGTTTAGTCTGTTTGACTGGGTTGACCAACTTAACTCATTTTTTTAAAATCAGTCATCAGTCAATATCAGCTAGTTTCAGTTATTAGCTAGCAGCTCGTAACACGCAAAAGAATGGGACATATATTCTTTGTTTGTGTAACTGTTTGTGTCGGTATTTGTGTAGTTGTTTTTATTTTAAGTGTTTTATATATGTATGTTATTAAAAGACTCAAACAGAGACTATCTAAAAATATTATAAAAATTAATAAATATGCCGAAAAAATCTAAGAGTGAAACTTTAAGTTACACAAACTAAAAAACTCAAAATGATTATTGGAGAAAGATATATCAATTATCGTAAAACTGAGCTAAAAGTGACAATTTCCTTACCATGTTAGCCTTGAAAACTTTGGTCATTTCACTCATCTTTGATTTCTTATCATGTGTTAATACACCACTTAGGATAACATAAAGGAAAAAAGTAGAATTTCTTGAGATGCAATCTAAAAAATTGCTTATAATGCTTCATGTTTGGTATTAAAAAAAATTATATATTTAAAAAAATTATATTTAAGTTTATAAAGTTAAGTTATCCAATAAATAAAAACTAAGATATGCATTGATGTATTTTTTGTAGTAGAGTTGATATTAAAGAAACAAAGTATCTTTTCTACAGGTGTAGCCTTCATATTTATCTATTTAAAAATTATGGTATAGCTAAATACTCTTTATATGTTTAGTGCAGTAATTGTGTGAGTATAAATTTTACTCGTAAAAGGTATATGTGCTATTGACATTTCACATTTAACAATAATGCTTTGTATTTATATATAAGTTTCATCTTTACTTTTACGTGGAGTTGGATCTCCTCATTCAAATGCAATGTTACCCGATCTACCTAGTAATTTACCTATACTATGTTAGTCACTGGAATATGATAATAATCACTAAGAGTATCCTTAATCAAATACTCCATGAATCAAAAATATAATAATATTATATAATATAGTATATACGTTTGCTTTTTGTCACGTTTTTCCACTTCAATATTAAACATATAAGATAAAATAATTTTATAAAATAATTTTCCACAACATATAGTTTTTCATATAAGGATTTCATTGTAATACTTAGATTTATAAAATTATATTATCTTAATTGTTAAATATTGAAGTCAAACGACATGCTCTAGGAAGGTCAATCAGGGACGGAGGGAGTATATACTCTTTCCATGAATTAACTATTTCACTATTTAGATATATTATTTAATATAAAATATTTAAAAAATGAGATAAAACAAATTTAAAATTTAAAACTTTATAAATAATTTCAATAAAATTTAATTTTATAAAATTATTTTATTATATAATTTAATATTAAAATTTAAAAAAATCTTGATATAAAATACGACCAAAGAAATATGTAAAAAAATCGACAAATAAATACATTATAAATATCCACGTAGCGTTGTGAAAATCATTTAAAAAAAGCTATGTCTATAAAAACGTCAGATTATTCTGTCTCTTCATTAGTAGTATAAAATTTGCCCTTTTTATACAGCTTTTATTCCTTTGATATTGATCTATCATTATCTTATTACTGTCATCATAAATGTGACGGCTAGATATTTTTTCTTTGCTACGCTGTTTTCGAAAAGGCACCGTCAGACCGTACGTGTAGAGGAATGGGCAGCGGAAAAGGCGCTCTCTTTCCCCACCTTCTCCGTTCCTTTCCGCGTTCGGGTGGGTTGTTTTGTGGTTGTTTTGGTCTGACTGTTTTGTGGTTGTTTTATACTTCCTTCGTCCTGAATTGACCGTCCTGTTTATTATTTGGACATGTCGTTTGACTTCAATTTTTAACATATAAGATAAATTAATTTTGAAAATTTAAATTTTGCATATGATTCCTTACATGATAAACTATATGTTACAAAATTTAGTTTTATAAAATTTTTATCTTATATGCTTAATATTGAAGTGGAAAAACGTGCCATAAAGCAAACAGGACGGTCAATTCAGGACGGAGGGAGTATGTGGCAGTATATTACTCCCTCCGTCCTAAATTAACCGTCCTATTTACTATTTGGACATGTCGTTTGACTTCAATTTTTAACATATAAGATAAATTAATTTTAAAAAATTTAAATTTTGCATATGAATCCTTACATAATAAACTATGTTACAAAATTTAGTTTTATAAAATTATTTTATCTTATATGCTTAATATTGAAGTGGAAAAACGTGCCATAAAGCAAATAGGACGGTCAATTCAGGACGGAGGGAGTATTGGAGTAGAACGTAAGACCCATGTGGGTCCCACATGGGGACCACACCCAAAACAACCATAAAAAGGCGTCGAGACCGCACCGAACGAAGCCGAATCCGTTCCGTTCTTTTTCACTAGCTGCTAATTTGTGCATAGTAGCATAGTAGTATTTCCCTTCATTGTCGTTTTAATTTTTTTGCCATCTTTCTATTTTAATAATAATATAAATATAAACTATGAATAAATTATTTAATACTACCTCTGTCCCGTATAAATGTCCTATTAGTTTTTGGCACATTTTTTCACTTCAATATTAAACATAAATAAAAAAAATTATAAAAATTAAATTATATAATATATAGTTTTTCACATAAAGATTCTATTGTAAAACATAGATTTGTAAAAATATACTCCCTCCGTCCTTGTTTGACCTTCTTATTTACTCCCTCCGTCCCTGTTTGACCTTCTTGTTTACTATTTAGACATGTCGTTTGACTTCAATATTTAACATATAAGATGATATAATTTTACAAATCTAAGTTTTGCAATGAAATCCTTATGTGAAAAACTATATGTTGTAGAAATTTGTTTTATAAAATTATTTTATCTTATATGTTTAATATGAAGTGGAAAAACGTGTCAAAAAGCAAACAGGAAGGTCAAAGTGGGACGGAGGTAGTACTATTTAGACATATCGTTTGACTTCAATATTTAACATATAAGATGATATAATTTTACAAATCTAAGTTTTGCAATGGAATCCTTATGTGAAAAACCATATGTTGTAGAAATTTGTTTTAATAAAATTATTTTATCTTATATGTTAAATTGAAGTGGAAAAACGTGCCAAAAAGCAAACAGGAAGGTCAAAGTGGGACGGAGGTAGTATTATCTTATATGATAAATATTGAAGTCAAACGACACATCTAAATAGTAAACTGGACAGACAAGGTGGAACGGAGGGAGTAACAATCTACTCCGATAATATAATTATATATAACACAACAACACAAAAAATAATTAACCCAAACAGAGTCAATATTTTACTTAGTCCGTTAATTAATATCTATTATTTATAATGTAATTTTTGTATAAAAATATGTATCTATTCAACATAAAAGTAATTATTATACTAGATGAAAAAGTAAAAAGCAGGGATACATGTATCATTATTCTACTTTCCTTAATAAGTATACAAGTTTTTAAAATGACTGATATTTTTAAACGGATTGAGTATTAAATACTCCCTTCGTTAATTAATATCTGTCGTTTTAGGTTGTGACTCTTATTCAAAAATATGTGTCATTCTAGTTTTTTGACACACTTTTTTCTACTTTTAACCCTACTATTCAACACAAAAATAATTACTATTATTTAAATGAAAAAGTAAAAAGTATGTAAATGTGTAAGTTTATAAAATAACAGATATTGTTGAAAGGAGGTGGTAGTATTGAATTAAAACAAAGGGAAAATTCATAAAATACCACTGTTTGAGTTTCTAATTCACAAAATACCACTAATTTTTTCGTAATTCGGCTTTAACCATGCTTAAATGTTGTCCAAAATTGATGAAACTTTACATGGACGATGCTAAAGTGTTATATTTTGGTCCAATATCAAATTTGAAGTTTTTAAAGCTCATATGTGACATGTGGGACCTAATGAACACGTGACATGTTCATTGGGTCCCACATGTCACATATGAGCTTAAAAAACTTCAAATTTGATATTGGACCAAAATATAACACTTTAGCATCGTCCATATAAAGTTTCATCAATTTTGGACAACGTTTAAGTATGTTTAAAGCTGAATTATGAAAAAAACAGTGGTATTTTGTGAATTAGAAACTCAAACAGTGGTATTTTGTGAATTTTCCCTAAAACAAATACCCTCCCTCCCATTGTCAGATTCCACTGTCTATTTCTTATTTGTCCCAAAATGATGTCTCTTACAGTGTATTACATATCTTCCCCACTCTACTTTTTCACATCTTCTTAATCTTTGTGCAAACTAAATAGGACTTTGGCCATGGGACAGAGGGAGTAACATAATCCTATCGGTTCTGTACCGTAAGAGACGCGTGAAAGATAGTTTGGTCTACAAGCGCCGGTCGCGCTGCACTGCTTCTGCTGCAGGAAGAAGAATAAAACCGGCCACCCCTTCTCTACCAAATGACTGACGGACACTTCACTATGGCAATATAAGCACGTGTCTTCATGTGATTAACACCGTATCGTTTAGGTTTACACGAACCGCGCGCGTCAACATAAAATGACGACGGCGTACCGTGCACTTCTACGCCAATGGTGTTGAAGATAGACCTGGCAATTTGGGTCGCTGGGTCGGGTTGATATCAACCCTAACCCAACCCATTTAAAATATCATCAACCCATGCCTAACCCAAAAATGGATGGGTCAGAAAGTCATGACCCTAACCCAACCCGTTTAAAATCCTTCAACCCTAACCCAATCCACCCAACCCGTTTTTTAAGCATACAATAATTTAGACGGATTAGGAGTAGACTTTAATAAAAAATTCCAAAAACATCCAGTGCTAACTAATTAGGATGAAACAAAAGGAAGAGAAGTAATCTTGCTTGATCGACCCAACTTTAAACGAATTTCATGTTATGCAAAGAATGTAAAAGTACTACCCCAATTTCAAATGAATAGAATAACACGTACTTTTTTCATAAGTTTATATTTATCAATTTGAGCATAAAGCTCTACCACTGTTGGGAGGAATCCTATCTAGATATGCACATGATCCTAGTGCCCTTAATAAAGAGGGAACGAAAATGAAAATCTTCATTATGCATTAGAGAAATATACTAATTAAGACAAATCTTCTAAGGTTAGACATAATTTATAAACTGAAAGCTCAAAGCCTAAAACTATGACTAATAGTTTTAAAAATAATTACACCTGTTTAAAATGAGTGCTCATGCCGGAGAAAAGTAAAATCACTATCACTTAATCGTTACCAACAGTTGAGGCACTTCTATGCAGCACGCTATCCGTATTGTTGGCTTCAGAATTCACTAAGAGATCTATAATCAAGATCCTACTTACAAAAAATACATATCACCTACTTTTGTTCACCATTCTAGAAAATCTAAACATACATATGTTCCCAAGAACAACTATGGCAGTGAGAATAAGAAAGACAAACCTTGGGCAGAGATGAAGAACGACATAGACATGAACAACGACATAGAGAATAAAAGTGGATGCGAGTCTACAAGACGAGAGTATTTGAGTTTTCAACATTATGTTAAGGTCTGGTTGGGCCATTTGTTTGATATGTAGCTGGTTAGGTCGTTTGTTTAGTTAAAAGTATGAGATATTATTAAAGGTGGGATAGTCCAACTACACTTAGGCTTAAGGCTAAGGTATAGTTTTATCTGAAAATAATATATATATAATTGTGAATTAATTATTAACAAATATATTTTTGGGTTTCGGGTTGGGTCATGGGTTATGATCTCTACCCTAACCCAACCCACAAATTTAGCTTATTACCCTAACCCAACCCAAAAAAAGATGGGTCAATAATCAAGACCCTAACCCGCAAAAATATGGGTTGGGTTCAGGTTGGGTTTCGGGTTGGGTCAAAATTGCCAGGTCTAGGTATATGATTAGGTTGCACAGCACAATTACCGTGTCATCTTACGTGTGGCGGTTCCTGGAATAATACTTCTACAGCTGCATTGCCGTGTCGTGTTTAATTTGTACGATCCCATTGAAGACAATTAATTCTCTAAAGCGGGGAGGCAAATATCGCGTTCGACCAGAGCGATGAGGAGTTAATCTCCTTTTGGGAAAAGGGGGGAACAAGTGTCAAGTTGTAACTGGACAAAATTCTGACCCTGGATTACATGGCATTCTCTGATTCACTAACCATGGTAACACCACGTACCGTAGCGAATAACAACATCCTATCCTACTATCCATATTCCTAGAGGCTTAACATAATACACTAGTACTTGATTTTGCCACAAAAAAATCCATAGTACTTGATAAACCGGCGAATGTACGTACTGTACTACCTTACTAGGTACAAATAATACGACCTGACGGCGTCGTCTCGTTTCTACAAAACGGCTAGTTGATGAACGTCGACGACATTTCATCATCTCGAGCAGGTACTCGCTGCAACAATTTCTTTGTGCTTGATGCTCTTTCCTTTTTTTTTCATCAAATACCATAAATACCATTTTTTATATTATCGTGTTTTACAATTATATAGTACAAGATAATACTATATTTTTATAGTTATTTCATCCAATAATACTCTATCCATATTCTATTAACTGTTTTGTAAAAATTCATGGAAAAAACTAAATTACCTTTGTTATTATAGTTCTCATTCTTTTGCACCGGGTTTATTTGATCAGCTAGTTTATTGTTTCTGTATGTCACATACATCAATTGTTATATCAACTAGTATTTTCTTCTACTTTTTCTAACTTTCAGCTGACAACTGACATCAGCTAGACTATCAACCATGCAAAAGAATGAGGCCATTAGCCGTCTGATAACATATTAATAAAGTTCATAAGAAATTACTTTCGTTTAAAAATAACGTGGGCAGTGTAGTTTTTTTCAGTGACATTAACAGAGGAATTCGTGAAAAATGAGATGAAGGTCGTGTTTGGCCGCGGCAAAAAAGTAACATTAAAGCATTAGGAAAGCTGCTGACATATATTAAGTTTCCGTCCTTTTTTTTGGGCTTTATGGCATAAGTTGGGCGCAACATATGCTATCGGCTGCGTTCGGCGCGTCGTTTTGTGGTTGTTTTGGTCTAGCTGTTTTGTGGTTGTTTTATATGTGACAGTATATTATTGGAGTAGAATGTAGGACCCACGTGGGTCCCACGTGGGACCACTCCCAAAACAACCCAATTTATGCGTCACAAATGCGTGCGCCGAACGAAGCCATCGTGTCTCCTTTTCCTTTCGTTCCCACGCATAATTTTCGTTCTCTTCTTCCCCTCATAATGTATGATTAAACACCATATAGATTAATAAATTAAATATAATAAATGTATAAATTAGTTTATATATGAATTCAAAAATTAATAAAGTATATAACAATATGAATAAATTTAGTACCATACAAAGTTAAAAAATATATAATATATTGTTAAAAAGTTACATTATAGTAATATATTTTTTGTAATTTTTTTTTTACTTTTTTGGGAAAATTAACGAGATATCACTAAAAAGTTAGTTAATTCACAAAATACCACAATTTTAAAAAAACCAGATAATTTAAATTTATCAGATACCACAACCACAAATAACTAACCTAAAACTTTTCGGGGAAAATTCACGAGATACCCCTGTTTTCTTTCGTAATTCACAATATACCCCTGTGATTTTAGTAATTTAATTTTAAACATGCTTAAATGTTGTCCAAAATTGATGAAACTTTACATGGACGATGCTAAAGTGTTATATTTTGGTCCAATATCAAATTTGAAGTTTTTTAAGCTCACATGTGACCTGTGGGACCCAATGAACAGTCACGTATTCATTGGGTCCCACAGGTCACATGTGAGCTTAAAAAGCTTCAAATTTGATATTGGACCAAAATATAACACTTTAGCATTGTCCATGTAAAGTTTCATCAATTTTGGACAACATTTAAGCATGTTTAAAGTTATTTTACTAAAATCACAGGGGTATATTGTGAATTACGAAAGAAAACAGGAGGATCTCGTGAATTTTCCAAACTTTTTGAGTCCAAAATACCCCTACTTGTTAATAAACATAGTTCATAGTATACCACATAAATATTATTAATTCACAAGGTACCACAAAAAACAAATATGTTAAAAATAGTAAAAAAATAATAAAAATTTAAGTTAATTATTTTGCTGGTTAAATTTTATAGAATAAAAAACACAAATATAAATAATATTTTTTATAAAAATACTACATATCATTTAAAAGCTAATAAATTAAATAAAAATAAAAATAAAAATAGTTCGGAGAATGATCATTCAAATTTTTATAATATTTTTACTCAAATATTTTTAATAATATAAAATATTTTTATAAAATTTTAAAATTTGTATAATGTAAGATTATAAAAAATTAAATTATCTTTCCCTTTACAATTTATGTCAATTTTTAATCAAATATGTAGCTTCCCTAATTTAATTATACTTTTTAATTATTCTTTTATTTTTAGAAATTTTATTTTATATATATGATATTTTTTATTTTTTCAATTTAAACCCATATATAAGAAAAAGTTAACTTTTACTAAATTTTTTTATCAAAGTATATTTAATCATTTTTCTTATATGTTTGAATTAAATATATATAAAATAATATTATATAAAAATATTATATACTATATACAAGGTAAATAATTTGACAAAAAAATAAAACCATAGTTGAGAGTATTATAATAATATCTTTTTTATAATATCATTTTATACATTTAAATTCAAAACAAAAATTAATAAACATATATTTTTTAGTAATTTTATAATTATATATTTCAATAATTAATTTTATAAAAATTTCAACCTATATATTAATAAACCTATAATTTTTTTACTGTTTTAATATATTTTTAAAAAAACTGTGGTATCTTGTGAATTAAAAATATTTATGTGGCATATTGTGGATGATGTTCATTAACAAGTAGGGGTATTTTTGTCTTAAAAAATTTGGGTTTGTAATTTGTGGTATCTGATGAATTAAAAATATTTTTTGTGGTATCTAGTAAACTTTTTTAAAACTGTGGTATTTGTAACAAAATTTTTAATGGTATCCTGTGAATTTTCCCCTTTTTTTACAAATTGTAGTTTTAAACTGTAATATAATATTTTTAATTGTTGTACAAAAAACGTTAAATACACAACACAAAACTAACTTAACTAACTTATCCTGCAAATATGATGTACTGTCAAACAATAGTTTTCAAAATAACTACAAATAAGTCGGCACAAAACTACCAGGAAATATGCTGCAAATATGTCAGCGCAAAACAACTACCCTAATATACTACATATATACTGTCAAAACAACCATGCCGAATAGCTGAAGTTTTATCTGGTAAAATAAATGAAAAATTAGTGTTTTCACGTGTAATTTAAAAAATGCAAATATCATAAATTAAACAAAGACTCTACTGAAATTTCTTTTTTTTTTATGTGTAGAAATGTATAGTTGTTATTCTCAAAGGTGTTTGAGTCATTAACCACATCGACCGAGTTTGAACTTATGGCTGGAAGTAATGTTTGTCACGGTTCCGGTTCCAGTTCCGGTTTCGGTTTTGCCGGTTCCAGTTCCGAGAATTGTGTATTCGGAACCGGTCCGAGGTGGTTCCGCTTCCGAATCTGAAAAGATATTCACTTCGGATTCGGTCAAAAAACCGGTTCCGAAGTGGTTCTGACTGGTTCCTGGGCGGTTCTCACTGGTTCTGAGGCGGTTCCAGAACGATTCGATCGACTTCTATTTCTTCATTTTAGCTCCGATTTGAGATTCGTTTGTGCACACACGTTGCTCTTTTTGTTCACTTTACTTTGGTTATTCCTCAAGTTTATAATCTTAAATATGTAAGAAAAAAAGACTTTAATTTTTTTATTGAATTTACAAAAATTAAGGAACAAAGAGAATTTTATTACATAATTCACTAGCTCGTTAAAACCTTATTAGGTAAAAACCATTAGGAAAACCCTAATAAGGAAAAAGCGTACAACTACTAAGAGGTTACATGATTTCAATTTACAAGTATTAAAAAAGGTTACATGGAAAGAAAGTAATACTAAAACATTCTAAAAGATTACAAGATAGAAGTCCTAAGTGGTGTTTTCCCCATTCATCTCATGTCAATCATCATGTTGCCCTTCGTACTATAATGCGCGTGCTTGGGATCTCAGCTCGGCTAAGTCCCAAGCATATTTCTCAACACAAACCTTGATTAATCCGGTGCAAGGCTTGATCTCTTTTCATCCAAAACTTGTTTGCCCACACTAAACAGCGACCCAAAAGCAACAGGTTAATGCTGGAATTGCTAGCACATCTCGAGCTATCTTTGCAATGATGGGAAACTTGCCTTCATGTGTTTGCCACCTCTTAAGAACATCTATATCACCATCATCATCATCAAAACTAAAAGTGAAGTTACTATAATTATCATAAGTACAAAATCCAGAACCCGGTTGAACTGATTTGGTCTTTTCAAAATACTAGAAATCAAAGAAGTTCTTTTTCTACCGGGATGTGGTGGTTTAGTAGATGAACCACTACCACTAGCAAAAGAAAGCTCATCCGGACGATACTTTAAAGTATACTCATCATTTAGCTTTTTCAAGGCTACATTAACCTTTTATACATGTTGTTGAACATAACCATTAATGGGTGGACCTCCTAGAACAATACTATAATAATAATCAAGCAATTTTGTTAGACCATCCAATTTTATTTATGGATCAAGAATAATACAATAAATCAAAGGAATTTCATTGAAGTAGTTAAACCACGTATACCGGATTGCTCACTCATTTTTTTTTGTATTCATTTTTAACTGCATGTGATTTCCTAATTTTTCTCATAACACTCCTAAGTGGTTAGATAAATCATCTTGGACACACAAATTTACAATATGTGCACAAAGCAACGTCGTTTTGCCCATTGACCAACGACTAGTTTGACCGGTTCCGGGGCGATTCCGGTTCCATCGAATCTAGTTCTAGTGCTGCGGTTCTGAATCCATGGGCGGTTCCAAGCGATTCCAAATGGTTCCAGTGGTTTCGGGTCTGATTCCAGTTTTGGCCCTGATTCTGTAACACCCCATTCGCTAATCTCATAATTACCTCATAAACTGTCACAATTGCACATAACATCGCATCGGAACTCTATTACAACGGAGGGTGATACAACACCGTTAGCCACCCAGGCCTAACTCTATTCCAAATGGTTCCAGTGGTTTCGGGTCTGATTCCAGTTTTGGCCCTGATTCTGTAACACCCCATTCGCTAATCTCATAATTACCTCATAAACTGTCACAATTGCACATAACATCGCATCGGAACTCTATTACAACGGAGGGTGATACAACACCGTTAGCCACCCAGGCCTAACTCAACTACTGCATCGGTCTGATGGACCGGAACAACCGAGTACTCAATGCAAATACAATACTTTTCCATTACTAACTGAGTCTCATACAATACAAATCAGTTCTCTACTATACCGAGTCTACCATACACGGATGCCGATAATATATTCGGTCTCACACCTCATTCAGATACATAAGTAATTACAATCTAACTACCCATGCTAACCACCGTCCCCGTCCTACTCTCGAACGGTATCGTCTTCGGTGTAACTGAAAATAAAAACGATGCCCCTAGGGGCTCAGCTTACGCTGCATATGAAATTCGCATACCCCGCGTGCTAACCGGGGTACGCTGACTACTTCTGTCAAGAGCATGGAGTTCATTTTAATTCATTCAACATGCATATAGTAATACATTTTATATGTACACTACACAAAGATTCGACAATCAATCATGGGATACAATCCCTAACTAACATAACAAGGTTGTTAGTTGTATCAATTTACTCGTAGGCCTTGAAGGTTATACCTCACTATGCCTTGGTTACTTATTCAATAACTCACCCATTCACTCGGGTTACTTATTCTTATTCTCGCCCATTCTCTTGGGTTACTCATTCTTATACTCACCCACTCTCTTAGGTTACTCACTCTTTATCTCACCCACACTCTTAGGTTACAAATACTCAAGCTCTTATAGTTCTCGAGACACTACAGGTCTCCTACGTCACGCTTGTTTCTCTTAATACTTTCTTAAGCCAAAACACATGGCTCTCGAAATAGTTCGACTAGCTCTCGGAACTCTCTCTTAGTTCCTACCACTTTCACATAGGTCCGACTACTCTCGAACTTCTCACATTCTCACACACTTCTCTCTCGGAGTTATACTATTATTATGTATATTAGTCTAGAAGCATCACTCTCGATGTTTCTAATGACTTGGGAACATTGCCTAAGTTCGGGTAATCTTAGGTTTAAGGGTTACCCTTACATTCATATACTTATACTTTCGGTTATTTTCTTATACCAGGTAAAATCCTCATATAGGAGGTTGACCATGTCTCAAGGGAGTTACTGATCCCTTAGGTCTCTTTTACCTTTCTTACAAGTTCACATCTTTGAACTATCTTTAATCCTCTCAATGGAGGTTCACATATCTTTCCACTCTTATTCGTTTCGTGGATTGTTTCACATTGGTTTTCTAACCGATATCGGGTGTTTACTCAACCCGTACATCTCCTCACATTCTAGTGGGTTCATTTGTTGTGTTATCGTTATACTTTAATCGATAGCTTGTGTGTTTGCACGTTTCCATTATTTATGAAACTACCCGATCTACGAGTTTCTAGTCAATAGCTACTCACTATGAGTCGGTCTATACTCTACGTTAGACCACACCGGCATACAAGTATGTTAGCTCATTCAACATACAACATGACATACATAATCAAACAATGGATTATTTTCATGCTTTAGTCTTGATTAAGCCGGCACACAAACACACAAATCAGAGTAACTCGGTTAGCATACGGGGCATGAGAAAATCATACCTTTCACCTTGGTTCCACTTTTACCGTGTCCTCACATTGCTCGATTCACACATGGTTCTCTGATAATATTTCAAACACTATTATCAATACCAAGCTCATACGGTACATATATAAATGTTACTCCCGTATTTTCCCCGTTATCCCGTTATCTCGGTTTTCCTCTTGTTAGTTTGAGTTCTCATTTCTCACTCTCGTCTAACACTTTCTTACACTTCTTAGGCCTTTACAAGTCACCAAACAAGGCCTAATCATCATCTAACATCATTAACATTCAAACCCCCATCATTAGAAGACTTTAAAATACTCACGGGACAATTCTGGGGGTGGTCCGGGACTTGGTCCTTACCCTAAGTCCTGGACCAATACAAGTTCTAACTCTCGGCTGAAAAAAAGACATGGTCCGGGACCTTGTACCTAGAGCAAGTCCCGGACCAGCTGCTTGATTCAACTCTCGGCGCAATTCAGACCTTGGTCCGGGACTTCATCCTAGAGTAAGGTCCCAGACCATAGCAGCTGTTACACTAATATTGCATTTTCAATGTCCATTCAACCCTTAATCCATACTTAATCATTCCCTAATCTTTCCACAAGTTTCCAACATAATCAAACACCCTAAAACATGCTCTAAACCCCTTCACATGGGTTTAATCTTTACTTAAACTCTTGCTTAAATTCATAAATTTTGCATTCTCATTTTGCACTAATGCACACTTGTGCATTTTCTAACTTCTCTTAGCACTTTGCATTTTGTTCTCACTTCATTTGACCATTCCAAAACCTACAGGACAATGCACTACTCACACCAAGGTTCACGCCTCAATCTTAAGGCCTTAAATCCTCATTCCTTTCTAAACTTCCAAAAGCATTTAAGCACTCCTTTTGCTACAGATTTTGTACACTCTCTCCACAATCTTCCTCTCATGCTCTAGGGTGGTCATTCACCCAATTCAAGCTCCAACAACACCTAGCTTAACCTAGGTCATTCTTTGCTCAATATACCACTTAAATCACTTAGATTTCTACCGGAATTTCGCGATAGTCCGGCTACTTTTCTAACATTGCCCAAAACTCATACCACCATTTAAATCAACCTAAAACTAGCCAAACCCACAAGGGTTCTACCAGCACACAACATTTCCTCATTACCCAAGCAAAATCTCATTAAGCACCATAATGTATAAATCATAAAGTGCATAGCTCTTAGGCTCTTAAATCAAGCATTAATTCACAAATGCACCAAGCACTACCACAACTATCCTCATCTCAACAAATCACATTCCAACACATGTTTGGGTTCATTCATTTATTTATTTTCCCTTCCCAAATTCTAAAAGCATTAAATTAGGCTCCAAGGTAAATTATTTACCTTTTGTTCACAAGCCTTTCCTCTTTTCACTCCTCTTCCTTATCTTCTCTTTTCTCTTGCTTGGAAATCGGCCAAAGGCCATGGAATTGCCCATCTCCAAATCAATGTTCAAAGCAAGAAATGTGTTTAAGTAAAAACACTTAACCTCATTAATTAGAAATGCTTAAAGCTCTAAAATTGGTGATTACCTTAAAACCCTGGGATGGGGTTTTGATCAAGAATCAAAGGGGAACTCCCAAACCACCATTGAAGACTTGGAGAATAGCTCAAACAAGGAAAATCAAGGCATTACAACTTGCCAAAATCAGCCAACACAAGAGGGTGAAGAAAAGATGCATTTTCTTTGGATATTTTTACCTTGGATGAAAGAGGAGACTCCAAGCTCCAAGAATCTCTAACTTTCTCTTCAAATGGGCTATACCCATGGAGATGAACTTCAAGTTTTTGGGATTTAGAAAAGAGGGAAGTGTGGAGCTTGATGAGAGGAGTTCAAATATGCAATTATTTTTGAATTCAGAGCAAGGATGAAGCTTGGGCAAGAAGAAGAAGTGGAGGAAGCCATGGATGAGGCTCCATTTTCGCCCAACACAGAGAGAGGGGAAAAAATCGGTGGAGAAAGGGAAAAGGAAGAAGAAAGGAAATGGGAGGAGAGAGAGGGAGATGAGTGCTTTATCCCCTTTTTACTTTTTTTTTGTTTTTTCCTTTCTTTTTCTTTTTTTTTCTTTCATACTAGCTTAGTGTGTGAGTGAGGGGGTTGACTCACTAAATAAAACCGGCCCCCACTATATTAGTAAGCTGGAGCGTTTTTCGTCTTTTACAGAAAACGCTCGTTATTTTACCCGGTTTGGCACTATTCACTAACCGGGCCCGTTTTTCAGATTTTTCTCGTTTCTTTATTTTTAATGGTTCTTAAGCTTCCATTAATACTTAATTATAGTTATATAGTCAACTATAATTTTTACGGGTCTATTTGACCACTCAAAGTCACGTTTTTGGATTTTCTCGAAAAACGTGCGTTAAAACTCTGTTAGCGTTTTAATCCATTATTTGGATCCGTTTTCTTCGGGAATCATTCCCGTATACTAATTAGGCCTAACTAAGCCTTAGGAATCCATCTCGGATCCTAACGAGATCATATACCTCCTATACTCATTTAACATGTGTTTTAGCGTTTTTCACTTTTCAAGCGTTTTCTCTTCTCTTTTGGTTTTATTCTCTGTACCAATACTCTCTAGGCACAATTAGGCCTTTAATAATCACATTAGGGTAATTTAATCACCATTTTTAAGTCCGGGGTATTAAAGATTCAGTCCTAAATCCTAAAAGTATTTTTATTCTGCTACGATTACAGTTCCGATCGGTTTAGGTTCTACTGGCAATTCCGGTTTTATTCGGAAGTGATGACCACCATTATTTGGAAGCTTACATATCCCGCCATTCCTGTGTAGCTTAACATGCAATAATTTCCTGTTTTGTTTCTCTGCCGCGCGCGGATGATTAAAGGGTTTTGATACTGAACATGAGGAAAATAAACATGAACATGCATGCAATAATTGTGCCTGTTAAGTTTCTGCAAACGGGCGCACCAGATTCTAGACATGCGATAATTATGATCATTATTTGTTTCTTTTTCTAAGGAATTATGATAATGGTCATTATTTGTTGTCCTCCATTAAGTCGATTTATGTTAAATATGGATACGCGGTCATGATGCTAGTGACTTTATGATCTAGCATGCACTATAAGCGTAATAGTAGTAGAGCATCCGAGATGAGAGTTTTGCCTTCTTTTAGTATTGGCGAGTATAGATGTTATGATTAGGTGTCATTATTACTACTCTTATTTTGTTAACTTTATGTGCGGGATAAAGACATATATACTATAAACGATTTAAGGGAATTTATTTATTTTTTATTTTTTTATTTTTTTTTGAAAACCATAAACGATTTAAGGGAATGAATGAAAATGAGAGTGACCATTATCGTTCCGTTTCCTGGCAATGTCAGTAGGACCAAATTAACACAAGTGGATCGATAGACTGGCGACTCAGAGTGCAATTACCACTCCAGTCCTATGGAGAAAAGCCTCGCGTGTCAGTTGTATTTTCTCTACTTTTGAAACCTAGATCCTAATGTAGTCATCATGTCTATATATGTTCACCTTGTATATTGGGTTCGTTTGGGGACAGCTGCTGGAGGCTGCTGTTGGGTCCTGCTGCTGGAAATTGAGAAGCTGTCTGTCTGCTGATGGTTTTGTAGAAGCTGACAGCTGCTAGTTTTAGTGTTTGGTGGAACGTCTGCTGATGATTTTAAAAAGTAGAGACAATTGTTAGGTCTTGCTGCTGAAAATTGAGAAGCTGTCAGCTGATGATTTTGCAGAAGCTGTCAGCTACTGGTTTTGGGTGTTTGGTGGAACCCTGCTGATTTTAAAAATTGAGAAGCTGTCTGCTGCTGGAAGCTGTTCCCCAAACGAGCTCATTGATCTGACAAGTAAAAATAAAAAATATATTTAATTAAAAATAAAATAAAATTGACACTGCTAAGGGTTATAATGCACAAAACGTAAAAGAAAACTTGTACAGATGGTCATATAAATATATACATCCTCACGTAAAAACATGTACATCCTCACATTAAAAGCATACAGACGGTCACATAAATTTGTACAAATCATTAAATATGTACATCCTTAATTAGATTAAAATATGTACATATAAGGGTAAAAATTTATACAGATGTTCATACAAACATGTAAATATGTTCATTAAGACATACAATTCTAATAATTGAACATGTACATTCTCACATTTAAACATGTACATCTTCACATAAAAACATGTACATTTTCACATTAAAATATGTACATTCTCACATTAAAATATAGAACGACTTCCAAATAGATTACCCTAACCCCACACACCCTAAAACCCACCCTAGAAAAGCTAAAAAACGTCGAAGGCATTTTTAGGACCCTAAACCCGCTACCATAAACCCTAAAAACCTGTCGAGTTAGTTGCTACAATGTAAAGGATAGAATGGCTTCCAAATAGATTACCCTACCCCTAAAACACCCCAAAACCCACCCTAGTAAAGCTAAAAAATGTCGAAGGTATTTTTAGGGGTTAGACCTTAAACCCGCTACCACAAACCCTAAAAACATGTTGAGTTAGTTGCTACAATATAAAGTACAAAACAAATTCCAAATAGATTACCCTACCCCCCCCCCCCCCAAAAAAAAAAACCCATACTAGGAAAGCTAAAACATCGAATACATTTTTAGGGTTTGTAGTGGGCGGGTTTTGGGTCTAACGACCCTAAACCTGCTACCACAAACCCTAAAAACCTGTCGAGATAGTTGCTACAAAATAAAGTACAGAACAAATTCCAAATAGATTACCTTACCCCCAAAACTCACCCTAGGAAAGTTAAAAATGTCGAATTCACCACTTATTACTTAATGAATCATAATATCAATTTTAGTGAATCATAATACAAAATTAATGAATCATACTATCATTTTAGTTTATCAAAAAATAAAATTTTAAAAAGTTGTGAAAACATATCCATGTCTGGTTTTGTTTTGAAGAGCTTGAATTTAGGTAAATAATGATATAATTTTGTTCATTTTGGACTTATATATTAAAAGTTACAACAATTTAAAGTTTTTGTGATAAAGAAAGTAAAAGAATAAAAATATTTTTTATAAAAAGAAAAAGTTCAAAAAAATAAAAAACTAATCCCCCGCGCGTGCTCCTCTTCATCTCACTCCCAATTTTTCTAAATTACAAAACCTACCCCAAAAAATCACGTATAGTTAAGAATTTGTGATACTATTATATTTATTTATTCTCATATCTATTGTATAGACTATACAAATTAAACTAGTCTATAAAGGTCTCACATAAGTAAAGTGATTCCATCCACTCAAAAATATTATTATAATCTCTTATTTCACATTCTCCATATGTGAGTACAGAGGATAGATTGTGCGGCCGAGCCGCGTCCATCACTGTGCAACCCTGTCCACTTGGCAGTCCAGTCAGCAGCTGACTGGATTGTTTTGCTGACTGGGCTGTCTTTTTACTATATTAACTTCAATTGGTTGTAACTTTAAAAATATAAGTCCAAAATGAAAAAAAAATTATATCATTCTTCATCTAAATTCAAGCTCTTCAAAACAAGACCAAACATGGATATATTTTGAAAACTTTAAAATTTTATATTTTTTATATGTATATATCTATACATATCAATCATACTTGATTCACTATATACAGTTTAAAATACACCATACAATAATAATATAATAATAATAATAATAATAATAATAATAATAATAATAATAATAATAATAATAATAATAATACACTACAAAACAATAATGATTTATTATTTGTTTTGAAATCGGTATGTTAAAAAAATATATGAGTCATTATTTGTTTTGAAATCGGTATGTTAAAAAAATATATGATTCACTATATAAGACTTCAAAAACATCATATAAATAATAATAATACACCACAAAACAATAATAATAATGCATTACAATAATGATCCATTATTAGTTTCAAAGTTTGTTATCTAATTCACCACTTGTTAGTTAATGAATCATAATATCAGTTTTAATGAATCATAATATCAAAATTAATGAATCGTATCTTCATTTTAGTGTATCATCGCAAACGTATGAAAATAAAAAAAATTAAACAATAATGTAATACAAAACAATATTTAGTATGTATGAAAAATACATGATTCTCCATACAAGATTTAAATTGCACCATACAATAATAATAATACACTACAAAACAATAATGATTTTTGGTCGGTTCCAAGTTTGTTACCTAACTCACCACTTATTAGTTAATGAATCATAATATGAATTTTAATGAATCATAATATCAAAGTTAATGAATCATATCATCATTTTAGTGTATCAACGTAGATATATAAAAATAAAAAAATTAAACAATAATACAACACAAAACAAATTTGATATGTACGAAAAATACATGATTCACCATATAAGGTTTAAAATACAACATACAATAATAATACACTACAAAATAATAATAAGTTTTTATCGGTTCCAAAGTGTCTAATTCACCACTTATTAGTTAATAAATCATAATATCAATTTTAATGAATCATAATATCAAAACTAATGAATCATATTATCATTTTAGTGTATCATCATAATAATGTAAAAATAATTTTTTTTCAAAGTTGTCAAAACATATCAATGACTGGTCTTGTTTTGAAGAGCTTGAATTTAGATGAACAATGATATAATTTTTTTTTATTTTAGACTTATATATTAAAAATTACAAACATTTAAAGTTAAATAATAAAAAGACAGCCTAGTCAGCCAGACAATCCAGTCACCAGCTGTCGGGGACTGCCATATCAGCATACCCACACCTAAGTAAGTGCGGGCGCGCCGTGGCATCTTATTTGCGATGTGAGTAAGAATGTTTTCTCTCCAAATTCTTAATTTTCATATTTTCTCGTCTCCACTCATCATTTTTTTTTTCTTTTTTCTTTTGGAATTCACATCGATGCCCTTATCATTCTCATAACGCTATTATGACTACAATGTATCACTTATTACGTGAAATTTTATCTCGTATAACCATCAAGAACTATGGTTTTATTTATTTGTAATAATTCTAATATACAACTAATAGGGATGGGCCGTTGTCGAACTTCTAAATTGATAGCTGGTCATAACTGGTTTTATTACAAATTGATAAGCTATCAATTTGATTGTCTCACTTTTCACACCAAGCGACTCACCCTCAAGAACTATATTGTTTCGACAAAATAACATCTAATAGCTTCAAACACCTAGTCATTTGATGATGATGACCAACTTAGTTTATCCTGATCACAAGTCTTTAAAATTTATGTTTTACACTGTGATGTGTTACAGATGTAAATCTTATATTTACCCAAAATGAATCAGTAGTGTTACATAAGTGAATCTTATGTTTAAGTAAAATGAATCTAGTGTAATAAAAGCAAAAAATTATACTATAAGAGAATTTCATAAACAGAGATTATTTAACTAAAGTGAATAAGAGGTTTAAGAAAAATGAATCAAATGTTGTTAAAAATTGAATCTTTTGTTTTTAAAAAAGTGAATATTTCGTTTAATAAAAGTGAATCTTATGTTTAAGAAAAGTGAACCTTTCTCATTAACCAATGTGGATCCTTTATTTTTTAAAATTGAATCTCATGCGAGAATAATATGAATCTTTGGTTTAAAAAAAGTGAATCCACTAACTTATGCGAGAACAATATGTGACTTTCATTTATTGAAAAGTGAATCAAATATTTACGAAAAATGAATCAAACGTTTAAGAAAAGTGAATCTTATGTTTGAAAAAATGAACCTTTACCAAAAACTTATACGAGAATAATATGAATCTTTTGTTTAAGAAAAATGAATCATTTGTTTTAAAGAAGTGAGTCAAATGTTTAAGAAAAGTGAATCTTACCACAAACTTATGCGAGAACAATATGAATCTTACATTCATTGAAAAGTAAATCTTAAAAAAAATTCATTTTGTTAATGAATAAGATTAACTTTTTTATAAGTGACTGAAGGATCAGCAAAAGCGATAATGAAGTTCTAAATGAACATTTCTCGCTATACGGTAGTGGATAGGTTTTGAACCCACCACTTCACTACCGACCAAGCCACAGGGGCTTGGTAAAACATTGAATAAGGTTCATTTTATTATTAAAAAAATTCATTATGTTAATAAATAAGATTCACAATAAAAATATGTAATATATACTCAAGTTAAAAACATAAAATTTTAAGTTTAGCAAAACATATACATGATGCATCTTGTTTTGAAGAGCAAATTATGATGAACAATGGTATAATTTTTTGTTTTTGCACTTATATTTTGTAAGTTATAACATTTTGAAAAAAATATTTGTTTATCTCAGCTAATAACAAAAATCATATTCAGCCCCCCCCAATTCCTTCTCGTGCACGCTTGTACATTTTTTCTTGTTGATCTTTTTCTTCTTTTAATTTTCCTGTTCATTACAAAATCCCCCTCCTTTCAAGTTTTGACATAATATATTTTAGATAATTCCATTTTACACTTCCATCAAATACTAATGTAATAATCTTAGACATATTTGGTGAAATTTCCTCATTATAACTTTTACGAATGACTAAAATTATAAAACAAAATACAAAAATGCAATTAATTTATAAAAGTTAAAAAAATGTTAAAATGACTAAATATAAAAAATACACAAATATTATGAAAATACTAAATAATGTCAAAATAATTATAAAAAGCGACTTAAACTAATTTCTTATATAAGAATCATATTATGTATAATAAATTATTAAAACTTCTATGAAGTAAAAAGTATATAAATATTATAGAAAATACCAATAGTAAAACAATGAAGTAACATTATACTTTTCCTTAAACTTGAGAGTATTGATTTATCATAGTATTTGACGATTGTTTTTAATAATTCTATTATTTTTTAGCCATTTATAAATAAAATTTGAATTGATTTTGAATTTTACTTTGCATTTATATTTAAAACATTATCATTAAAATTTTTGTCTCTTTTTTAGGTTTAATTATTTTTATTCATTAATTGTTTTTGAACTTTGTATGATTCTTAATTATTTTTTATATTGATTTTTAAAATTGTATGGTATAGTTTTATGTTGTATGTTAATTTAGTTTTTAGTCATTTTTGTATGCTATTTTAACCTGCAGACGGTAGATTGTGCCGCAAGTTCATTCCCACTATAGTACGGCCGTCTAGGTGGCAGTCTAGTCAGCCTGTTGACTGGACTGCTTAGGTGGCATATTAAATGGGGTAATATTTGTATTAACTTTAAATAGTCATAACTTTTAAAATATAAGTCCAAAATAAAAAAAATTTTGCACCATTGTTCATCTAAATTCAAGCTCTTTAAAACAAGACCAATCATTGATATATTTTGACAAGTTTAAAAATTTATGTTAGTTATATGTACATATCAACATATATCAATGACACTTATGATTCACCACGTACAGATTAAAATACACCATATAACATTAATAATACACCACAAAATAATAATAATTCAATATTTGTTCCGAAGTTTTTTTTTTGTTCCGAAGTTTGTTATCTAATTCACCACTTATTAGTTAATGAATCATAATGCCAATTTCAATGAATCATAATATCAAATGTAATTAATCATAACATCATTTTAGTGTATCATCAGTAACATATAAAAATAAAAATTTTAAATAATAATACAATACAAAACAATATTTGGTACGTAAGAAAAATACATGATTCGCCATATAAGGTTTAAAATACATTACAATACAATATAATGCACTACAATCATAATGTTTTTTTATCGTTCCGGAGTTTGTCATTTAATTCACCACTTATTAGTTAATGAATCATAATATCAAAATTAATGAATCATTCATCACATATAAAAAAGAAAAATTTAAACAATAATAGAACACCAAAAAATATTTGGTATGTAAGAAAATCATGATTCACCATATAGGTTTAAAATACAACATTACAATAACATAATATCACTAAAACCAATATGTTTTTTTTCGATTCCGGAGTCATTTAATTCACCACTTATAGTTAATGAATCATAATATCAATTTAATGAATCAAATATCAAAGTTAATGAATCATCAATCACATATAAAAGAAAAATTTAAACAATCTACAACATAAAAAAATATTTGGTACGTAAACAATACATGATTCACCTATAAGGTTTAAAATACACCATACAATAATAATACTACAAAACAATAATGATTTTTATCGGTTCGAAAATTGTAATCTAATTCACCACTTATTAGTTAATGAATCATAATATCAATTTAATAATCATAATCAAAACTGATGAATCATATATGAGTTTAGTGTATCATCATACCCATGTAAAAATAAGTTTTTTTAAAGTTGTCAAAACATATCCATGACTGGTCTTGTTTTGAAGAGCTTGAATTTAGATGAATAATGATATAATTTTTTTTTTCATTTTGGACTTATATATTAAAAGTTACAACCATTTAAAGTTAATATAATAAAAAGGGCAACCCAGTCAGCAAAGCAGTCCAGTCAGCTGCTGACTGGGACTGCCAAATCAGCAGCTCGCACAATATTTTTGCACGAAACGTCCGTGTGCTCGAATTTGCCTTTAACCTGATACACTTTTTCAAAAAAATATTATGTACCCTAAAGATCATTGTAGCGCATGTGGTTGAAGGGTAAAACAAAAATATTTAAAATATATTATCTCATAATTTAAATAGAAAGATATTTCATAATGAAAATGAAACTTCAGCGTATATTTTAGTTTGATGAAATTCGCTCAAACCTCAGGACCATTTGTGAAATTTCACTTCAAATAATTACCATATCTAAAGTTTCAACAAATAGCCCTGGTGTGTCACTACAAGAAAATGTGTACTGTTTAGCTACCAGTACAATTGGTAGCCACAATAAAAAAATTGGTAGCCAAATGGAAAGGGCTGCCGCTTTTCTTCATTTTCTACCGCAATCCTGATTTTGTAGTAATTTTGCTGCCACACCATATAATATACATTTATAAACATAAGATAAAATGGTTTGTTGTTTGATGCTTAACAATTTTGTTCAACAACTCATATGTAGAGTTCCATCTAGTAGGTGTAGCAGGAGCAAAATGGAAAGGTCATAGATTAGCTTGCTCACATAATTTTTTTGTACTCTTGTTTCGTAACATGGGATTTCCTAATTTTGCTCATGACCCGCCTGAAGTGAATCTATTAAAGAAGTCAAGTTATATAAACCAACTTGTACACCTAACTTTAAAACATGGGCACACCATCTATCATGCAACAAATCACCATCATGCAAGAGTTTGAGTGTCAAATTATTTGGTCAAAATTGTGTGCACCTAGGGCTAGAGTTGTTATAAAGCATTATCCTAAGAAATAGAAAATAATTTATCTAACAAGTTACATTCCTTTAATACATTCATAATTTTTTTAGAAAGGATAAGGTCGGTGTGTGCATCATCAAAAATGTCAAAAGTAATAATATGTATTTGTAGCATCCAAGATCAATCAATCTAGTGACAAGTAACACAAACAAAAGCCTTATTAGTTGTAGATGTTCACATGTCACTAATTAAACTAACATGACCATCAAAACAACCTAGAATTTTCATAAACATTTTTCTTTAGTAAGCGTGTTGTGCAAAACCTCTATGTTTTAAAATGTTCCTTGGCACTCTCCTATATCGTGGTATTCAAAGTATGAGCTTTCACCAAAATTAAAAGGCATTTGTGTCACCAATCATAAACTTAGCCATGCCATGAATCATTCATTATCTATCGTACCGAGAAAAACCTGGATCGGGTTGTCATTGGGTAAACCTGGTAAGCTGAGTTTTGCTGTTAGTCCCTTCGGTTGTTGTATGCTTGTAGATGTGGTGAGTCTTCAAGTGATTCACAAAGGTTCTGGTTTTGGTGCCAACCTCCCATGCGAGTCCCTTATTGCAAATGGTGCAATACTGCTTGTATACCTCCGGGATTTCTCGGATCTTCCTTCTTTGTGAAAAATGGACACACCCAAGATGGTTTTTTTGTTTGCTGGCGTGCACTACTACAAATTTTGTCAATAACTACTAACTAAAGACAACTGTTATAAAATTAAGTAGTCATTGATATAACTTGATGTTTTTAGTTTAGTTAATACAACTGTTATTGAAATGAAGTAGTCTTAAACACCCACCACTAAAAATGAGGCGGAGGTTTTGTTCTTTTAAGTGAAAAAATAGTGCAGATCTGGGTTCGAATCCTGAATGACACATAAATATCACTAACTAAAAAAAAAGCAACACATAATACTCTCGCTCACTCCCTCCCTTACAGTACTCTCGCATATCCCCACTCCCTCTCAGTCTTCTCGCTCTCGCTCTTCTAACCCTAGCGTTCTGTTCTTACAATGATTTTCACACTATCGGCGACAAAGTTTCCACACTAGGGCTATGCTACACATAATTCAGTACAAGAGCTCACTTGCAGCATATTTAATTCGAATTCGCAGACTAATTGGGCGCAGACTAATTGGGAGACGGATGAAGTGTATGCACGAAGACTAGCTTGTTGCAGGAGATTTTGTTCTTTTATTTGGTACCATCTTCTCCTTGTTTCAGTCATCTAATTAGCGTTTAATGGCCCCAGATCTTCTCCCAACAGATGCCTAGTTAATCAAATTTTATGCTACCTTATTAACGATGTATAATCTTCTTCTTTTTTTTTTCAAAAGCTAACAGATGCTTGTTCTTTTTATTTGGTACCATCGGACTGAAGCTAGCTATCGGAAGGGCGCCACTCCACATAAAAAGAACAAGAAGCAAGGCCGTAACTTCAGTCCGTCTGGATATTAGTTTCAAGTCACCATCTCATACCGGGCTTCAAACTGCTAAGCTGGTAATGATGTTTTTTTATTTAAAAAGACTAAAGCAATTTGCAAATTGATGATATATAAAAAGGTTGAAGAAAAATGCTGACTCCACCCAACCTAGAGGATAAAGAAGAATGACCTGAAAAACTATAAAGTGGGAATACTGAGTATAAATTCTTTGGTAATAGTAAATTTGGACGCATCTATCTGAAATACAGGTCAATGAAATGATGCCTTGTATATGTATGTGAGATTATTTTTCTTGAAAATTGAAGTTAAACAACCTGAAGAGCATAATATAAGGGGAACTGAAGTGTACATAATTGATGAAAGCATTGTACATCACTCTATTCCTTCTAATTTCAGAAAACCAAATCTCTGCTGCAGCTAAATCTTGAGCGGACTTGTGGTTTTTTGTAGGTGGATTTTAAACTCTTGCTTTCGAAACTCTAGGCTGCTTCCTTTCTAATAATGATATCTGGAGCGCCAGTTGTGATTTCTTTTCCTACATATGTATCTGTTTATTTAGCATGAAACTATAGGAGACTACTTCCATTTGAGCATACGTTAATGCTTGTTAAAAAATCACACACACACATGTTACCTCAAAAGAGTAAAATGCAGTAATCGATGCCATGTATTGGTACTTAGACCAAATCTGTAATGCAGGTCCAACAGCTAACTGAGCAATTTCCTGCCACTGTACCTCTTGCTTTGGTTCTCAAAAAGTTCTTAGCTGATCGCAGCCTTGATCAGGCTTATTCTGGCGGATTGAGTTCATACTGCTTGGTAATGGGTGGTGACCTAATTTTAATTCTGTTTCTTTATTATTTTAATTGTGATTTCTGGTTATGCCGACTTGTACATCTAGTATTTTCTTATATGACTGGTAATAGTGGACTGAAGTTTCTCATCGTGTTTATAGATCAAAGATGGAGAACTAACTTAATTTGGCTGCAAGATCCTATTTGTGCCACCTTATCGAATCATTTAGTATAGTATATGCATAAGTATTTCATGAGACTTAATTAATTACCTTTGAGTGCGCTTTAGAGCTTCATATTTAGCCTTCAACCTGGTAATCTCCTGACACTAGCTCTACATATATATATGTATATTATTCCACCAATCATTGTGTATATGTTAGCTTATTTACTTACATTAGGAAGTTAATTAAAGAGTAAAACTATATAGTTTACTTTACTATCTAAGCAGTAAGACTTAAATCAATTGAAGATTAACTGAACCTCATGAGTTGTGTCAGCTGCTGCTGCCAAGTGAGCTGCGGCATTAATGTCTTGATTAGCAAGATGAGGAAGAGTTGTGACATTGCAGCAGGAACGTTGATAGCGCTCCAGAGTTCTGTCAATTCCACTTTTTTTTTTGGAATATTTTTCACACGATTTTACATCCTTTAATTAATACCCACACTTATAATTGTATAGAGATTAATATTAACACTTGAATACTGTCATGCTCTCTGTTTTGTTTGTTTGTAAAACTGATGGAGAGTTCCTGAGCTTTCTTAAGGAGTCCAGTCCTCCTCTTTGAAAATGTCACTTGCCTGCTTATGTTGTTCTCAATCCTCTTCAGCTCCACTTCCATCTCCCCATCTTTCTCTTTTAATTCGATTCTCAATTAAATGTTTGTGATCATCAATTCACCTTCTTTGTTTCTTCCTCTTTTTTCCACTTACAGCTCTAGCTCTTTGGATCGGTGGGTTCGATCTCTCCAAACCCTTTTCTTTTTTACTTCTGGCTTCCTACCTGTGCTCTATACATTACATATATTATGATATCTCTTCATCAAATTAATCCTCTCTATTATTACAAGTCTCTGTTCCTGTTCAGGCCTCTCACACATACATCATATACACACTGATGAGAGACAAAAATGGCAGCATCAGGCTCAAATGGGGACTGACTCTGTGTGATAATATATTGTACATACCCTCTTCAATGTATAGATTAGGTGGGATACATTGTACAACAGCATTACTGGTCAATTACCATCTGTTTATTTTAGTTATTTACAGCTGTAAACAACTATCTTTTTGCTACACATAATAAAGTGGTACAATCAGAAGCATGTAGAGTTGTCTCACATGTCTGTATTCATCAAGTAAGTTTAGTTTAAGATTTCCTATTTGATCTTTATTATTTGTGTTTTCTGTTCGTGTATTTGATTTTATAAAAAAATTTAATTGTGCTGCATCTTAGGGTTCTATTCGAGAAGACTAGAACAATGGGCAAAGATAATTGTTTTGAATTTGTATGCCCACATTACTTATCTCATGGTAATGGTCATGATGATCAAGATAAAATGAGATATTTATCAACTTGTTTCAAAAGAGGAAAGCCTGAATCAATCTTCTTAGCTCCGTACGAGGTAAGGCTTAACTTTCTTTGTTACTATATTCTTGTTGCTTTGTACATAAGATTTTTTATTATTAATCATATATTTTCATTCACAATTGTAGTGAACATTGGATTCTTTGCGTCATTGATCCTAAGTTCCAGATATGCTATTGGCTTGATCCAATGAGAGGGTCAGTGCGTAATGATGTGAAGGAGATCGTGGAAAAGTATGAATATTATATAAATGTGTTTCAAATTATTATCGTCAACTTTATATAACTACAAACTATGAGCTTTTCACATTTTACATAAGAATTGTTTTATACTACATTGTAGGGGACTAAAAATATTCCATGCAAATAGTGGAGAGCGTAGAACACCCCGCAGGAATGTGAGGTGGGACGTGATTAAGGTATTTTATTTCAGCTTTACTTATGTGATTCACTTCTTGCAATAGGATCTATTGAACATTAATAATACAGGGTTGTAATATGGTAATGTTCTATTGTTTGTAATGTTCTATTGTTTGTTTTTCATAGTGCCCAAGACAACTTGATGGTACCATTGATTGCGGATATTATGTGATGAGATTTATGAAGGAAATCATAGATCATAATCAAAGGGCCATTCCTGTAGAGGTAAAATATTTTGTACTTTATCTATTATATAGTTGTCTTCTTTCAAGTCAATGGAGAGTATCTATTGATTATGGATATTATCGGTTGTTTGTACTTATGAGGATATAACTTTTGCCATTGATGGTTTAAGTATTGCTCTTTACTTCTCAAGATGGAAATCAATGTAGTTTAGCATTTGTAATCTCATTGTTTTAACTCATTATCCTACTAGATATATAGGGAGGAGCTTTAAAAACCCTTTCCTTAGTAAGTGCGCACTTGCTCTTAATGAATTAGTTCAGTAGCTCATTTGCAAAATACACACTCAAAGCAGCTAGCATGTATTAGCAAACAATCAAATTTCGTATCCCTTTTCTTCGTCTAAATAGCAGCAGCCAGCCTTTCAGCTGTCAACCTTTCTTTTAAAGCTCTGGCACCTCTTTCTCTACTTCTTGATGCCTCTCTCTTGCTGATTTTTTTTACTACAAAGCTGAATCCCTCCATGTACTACTCTCTCATTGATGATTTCAGTTCAGCATAATGTATGCTCAATATTGCCTTTGACTCGTTTATGTTGTGTCCATATATGTATGTAATGCACATGTCCAGGTTATTTGTGTAGGTTACTTACAATTGCTGGTGATGTCTAGTAAATAAATATTGATTTTGGGTGTTTGTGGTGTTTAGTCCGGAGTAAGTTTCATGAGTCCATGAGGATCTATTTTAGCTGAAACCATAATATGTCTTTTGAAGAGCATTTCTTGTTTAAATTGTTATGTCTTTCTCAAGTCAATGAGCAACATGCCCACTAAGATTTACCTTAGTGTTTTGGCAGCTTTCTCATTTATATGCTATTCTACGTTATTATGTATTTCTGAATGACCAGAATACATTATTCTATTTTCTCAAGTTATTATAAGTTGAAGCATTTAACACATGTATATGCTAATGAACTAATAGAATTTGGTATTCTGTTTTGTAGTACTTTTGCGGGTACAACGGCCGAGCATACAAGCAAGACGAGATAGATGTTATTCGAGAGCAGTGGGCATCATATGTTCAAATGCAGTTAGATTCAGACTTTGAGTAGATTTTGCTACACATGGTGCTATTTTCCATGACTAGAGTAGAATGAGGATGTACTGAATCATGTTCTATGTGGGTTATGTTGCTAAACAGAGTTGATGCTATGAATGTTGCTAAACAGATTTGGAACAATGGATGTTGCTATGTTGATTCAGAATTATGAAAGTTGTTATGTTGATTGGAACTATAAGTGCTGTTATGTGGGTTTGTGAATGTTATTGTGAGCATATGAATGCATTTATTAACAGGTGACAAATAGATGAATATCATAGCAGTTGTTTAAGACAACTGGTAACATAACAGTTGTGTATGGTTAAAAACTTCTAAAAGGACCAAAGACAACTGTTAAAGAACAGTTGTTGAAAGATAGGAAAATTCGTTTTAAAATGTGTCAAAGACAACTGTTATCTAACAGTTGTAAAAAAAAAGGAAAATCTGGAAAAAAAAGTACCAAAGACAACTGTTAAAAACAGTTGTGATTGGTGTCGAAAGTGAGAAATAAGTGAGGCCTATTACAACTGTTATTAACAGTAGTTAATTGGCGCCATAACACAACCGTTAATAACAGTTGTAGTAGGTACATTAACAGTAGTTAATTGGCGCCATAAGACAACTGTTATTTAACAGTTGTCTTATGTCAAGTATACCTAAGACAACTGGTTCTGTACAACTGTTAATAACAGTTGTCTTTGGCTTTTTTAACAGTTGTCAATAGCATTTTTTGTAGTAGTGGTGTCCACATCATCATCTTGCTCTTCTTGATCATATTTTTTTATTTGGATCAAGATTGTGGGCATCGGATTCCAGCGTACTAGATAACTAAGACTATAATTAAGAATGAAATCAATATTGAATTTACTATAATAAGGAATACAACTAATATTAAAAGCTTTCTGAATTAGAACATTAATGATAGCTCCATGTTAATCGATACATGTTGAGAATTGTATAACCTCTGCCTTGCGGCAATGTGATAAGTGGTGAAATAATGCTATTTTAAGAGCCTCATTCACCTTCATTTTATTGGGTGCATAACTTATTTCACCACTTAATAGAGTGTTTTTGTGATTAATAGTGAACTTATAGAGTTTGATCTCTTGATAGGTAAAAGCTCATTTTGAGCATACTTTTGGGTTATTTTTGAGATAGTGGCATGCATCAACAGATTCCCCATCTCTCAAGCTTTCCAACGCTGTAAACGGGGAGCAATTCCGAGCCACAACGAAGATTCTAGGCCCCGCGTAAGTTGGAGCAAATCTTTGGAGCAGGACCGACCCACAGGACCGACCCACTCTGGGTCGGTCGGATTGTTTTTTCCGGATGCCCAAGCTACTGAAATCGACCGACCCATAGGCTAGGGTCGGTCATGGGTCGGTCGTACTTAAAGTTGCTCATGTGCCTTCTTCTTCGGAGACCGACCGACCCAGGGGACCGACCCAATCTGGGTCGGTCGGACAGAAAATCTACCCAGATTTGTGCTTTTAAAAGCTGATTTTGGGGACTTTCTCCCATTATCCAATACACACGACTCCAACCTGAAAGAGGAGAGAGAGTGGCGAAAATAAGGGAGAAAAGAAGAGGAGAAAAGAGAGAATAAAGGAGGAAGAAGAAAGTGAAGATTTCTACCTCCATTGAAGCTTGGAAGCTCCTCTAATGGCTATTTCTCCCTTCTCCTTCCTCTTTCCTTTAGCTATGGTTGATTAGTTCCATTCGTATCCTAGGATGAGGGTTTGAACCCATTTTGCTCATTGAATGCTAAGAACCTAACTCATTTATTACTCTTGTTTTATTCCTTTCAATATCAATTAATGCTCTAAATTGATCTCTTATTGCATTTATGGTGGTTTCATTCAATATTTGAGTTTGAGTTTGGAGCTAGAACAAAGGGGGATAAACCCTAGCTTTTCCTTTCTTGAGTTTGGAAGTGAATGCTTAGGGCTATTGATTAAGAGTACTTGCTTAATGCTATTTAATGACTTGAACCTCCTTTAATTAAGGGGTTTGATTAATTATATAAGAATTGGATTTTCCATGATTTGGGGATTCATGAGTTGAACTCTAATAGATATTGAGATGATGAGTTATGGTTTTGAAGTTCTTTGAGTGAATTAGGTGATTTCCCACTATCCTAGGGTACTCTTCCCATCCATTCCATACATAAACATTTTACTGTTTATTGCATTTCAATTGACAAACAACCAAGCTTGCCTTCGGCTAAGCCCCCTTCTTTACTGTTTATTCGCACTTAACTAATATACCGAAGCTTGGGATTTAGAAACCAATTTCCTTGTGGATATGACACTTGTTTTATTGTAACGAATTGGGTGCACTTGCCCATTTTAGCTAGGTTTAATTACTATGTTTGTAATTTCCCAACAAGTTTTTGGCGCCGTTGCCAAGGAAATTGATTATTCAATTTCCCTAGGTTCGGTACTTTAGTTTTTGTGCATTTAGTACTTTTATTTTGTTTATTTTATTTTTGGTATTTGTGTTTTTAGTTGTTTGTCTATATTCTTACATTTCCTTCTACTTAAGAGCATTTGGTGTTGGTGCGGTTTAGGTACCTTCTGTTTTCTCGGTGTATGCCAAACACTCGAGCCAAAGGATCTCCACTTGTTAGTCTGAGACCCGAGCTTGAGCGTTCATTGTTGAGAGCCATCCGAACTGTGAAAAATTCAATCATGGCTGATCTAGACCAACCGGGGATAGAAGATAACGGAAACCCACAACAAATGGCTCTCAAAGACTACAACCAACCGGACACCGAAGGAAGACCTTCGGCCATAGTCCTACCGGAGTTGACGCCTCAAGAGCCGGACAATGGGTATTCAAGACCCACTACATCACTGCTGTCCGGGACTTAGGAAAATTCAGTGGAGCAAATCCCGATGAAGCTCCCAACCACCTAAGTCAATTCCTCAACTTTTGCAACTCATTTGGTTAAGCTGGAACCGTTAATGAAAGGATACGCCTGCAGCTCTTCCCTCACTCACTGTCCGACGCTGCATCAAGATGGTATAGGAGCTTACCGTCAAAATCAATCCATACTTGGGCACAAATGGCTCAAAAATTTCTTGCCAAGTATTACCCCACAAGTAGAACGAGGCAATTAATTGGAGAGATTAATACCTTTTGCCAAGAGCCGGGACCGGGAGAGACGTTATACGATGCATGGGATAGATTCAAGGATATGTTGATGAATTGTTCCCACCACGGTTTGGATGACCAATCACTATGCCTATCATTCTTCAACGGTCTCGATGACTCGAATATACTACTTGTGAACTCCTCAGCGGGAGGAAGCTTCATGACTAAGTCACCCCAAGAGGGAATGGAACTCCTAGAGGTGATGACAAGCAACACAAGACAGTGGTCTAAACCAAAGAGGAGAGCACCAAGAGCAGTGGGTCTCTTACATGTTGAGCCCATCGACCACCTTTCCGCTCAACTATCTTCACTCACTAAGATGGCGGAGAAGCTAGCTATAGCTCAAAAGGAAACAACAAAGTCTATAGCTTCTTCATCATCACCCTCTCCATCTGCTTCTATTCTATCCAAGAGGGGTGTGCAATTTGTGCGGGTCCTCACGAGACCCACTTTTGCGAAGGCAAAGTTTATGTCGATCCACATGAGGATGTAAACTTTGTAGGCAACCGCCCCGGATACAACTACAACCAACAAAACGCCCCATGGAGGAACCATCCAAACTTCTCATGGAGAAGTAATGACCAAACCCAAGGGGGATCAAGCAATGCTTCCAACAATCCCACGGGACGGTCACAATGGTCGTCTCAAATGTACAACCCACAAATGGGTTACCGACCACAAGGAGCACCTCCGGGCTTTCAACAACAACACCAAACACATCAACAACCTCCTCCTCCTCCATCCACGGATGCCAATGCCGAGCTAAGAGACATGATGAAAAATCTTGTCTCGGTTGTGCACACTAAAGCGGCTGATTTGGATGCTTTTAAAGCAAGTCAAGAAGCCACCAACAAAAGGGTTGAAGCTCAACTTGAAAGCATCTCCCAACAACTTGCTCAAAGACAACCGGGTGTTCTTCCGAGTCAAGCCAAGCCCAATCCTAGAGAGCAAGCAAAAGCGGTAACACTAAGGAGTGGGAGACTCCTTGATCCGTCATGCTCACAAGAGGACATGGAGTCCCAAGAAGATGAAGCTCAAGAAGAAAAGCAAGAGATTATTGAGGAACCACCATCTCCACCTAAGGAAGTTTCCAAGGAGAAGGAGTCTCCTGAACCTTCTACTTCTACTACTCTTGCAAAACATCTTTCCCTCTTCCTTTTCCCAATAGACTCAAAAAGAAAAATCTGGATGAACAATTTGGGAAGTTTCTAAGCATTTTCAAGAAATTAACGATTAACATTCCTTTTCTAATGCTTTGAAACAGATGCCGATTTATGCTAAGTTCATGAAGGACATCATGACAAACAAGAGATCGCTGGAGGAAGCGGAAACCGTTCACCTCACCGAAGAAGTTTCTGCGGTTCTACAAAGAAGTCTACCTCCAAAGCTTGGAGATCCCGGTTTGCCTATCGTTCCTTGCTATATTGGTGAAATTGACTGTGGTAGTGGGTTATGTGATTTAGGTGCTAGTATAAATCTTATGCCTCTCTCAACTTTTAATAAGCTTGGAATTGGTAAATGCACTCCCACCCCCATTCAATTGCAATTAGTGGATAGATCTTTGGTTATCCCTAAAGGGAAGGTAGAGGACTTGGTAGTAACTGTTGGTACATTTGTTTTCCTAGATGATATCATTGTAATGGACATGGAAGAGGACCAGAGAGTGCCACTAATTTTGGGTAGACCTTTCATGAGAACTGCTAGGGCCCTTATCGATGTGGATAAAAGGCAAAATAATTCTACGACTTCATGATGAAAAATTAGAATTTGACATGTTTAAAGTAGTGAAGAGACCCTCACAGGCCGAGGCTGTTTTTGCTATAGATGTCATAGATTCAATTGTGCAGGACCACTCTCTTTCTCTTGTTAAATCTGATACCCTTGAATTAGCTTTGTTTGAGGCTTGTTTTGAACAGGAATTTCACCTAGAAATGATTGAAACGGTGGCTGAGTTAAACAGCAGACTTTCTGGCCATAGACCACGCTATCCGCCACCCGAGCCATTGGAACGAGCTGCTCAGAAGCCGTTGCCCTCAGTTGAGAAGCCTCCCACTGTGGAGATGAAACCTCTACCCTCTCATCTCACAAATATGCTTATTTGACTGATCCGTGTGTTCTACCTGTTATTATCTCTTCTTCCTTAACAGGTGCACAAGAGGAAAGTCTGATGAGGGTGCTTCGGAACCATAAACGGGCTATCGGGTGGACTATAGCCGACATCAAAGGGATCAGCCCTCATTTCTGCACCCACCGGATATTCATGGAAGATGATTACAAGCCGTTGGTCCAACCTCAGAGAAGATTAAATCCAAATATGAAGGAGGTTGTCAAGAAGAAAGTTCTTAAACTCTTAGATGCGGGGATTATCTATGCCATCTCCGACAGCAAGTGGGTAAGCCCCGTGCAAGTGGTCCCAAAGAAAGGAGGCGTTACCGTAGTCCCCAACGAAAAGGGTGAGCTGGTGTCTCAGAGGACTACCAATGGTTGGAGAGTCTGCATCAACTACCGGAAGCTGAACACCGCCACCAGAAAAGACCACTTCCCTCTCCCATTCATTGATCAAATGCTCGAGAGGTTGGCGGGGCAAGACTATTACTGCTTCTTGGATGGATATTCGGGGTATCTCCAAATCCCCATAGCTCCTAAGGATCAGGAGAAGACGACATTTACATGCCCGTATGGGACGTTTGCCTACACCCGGATGCCTTTCGGGCTTTGCAACGCCCCGACCACCTTTCAGACGATGCATGATGGCCATCTTCTCCGACTTCCCTAGAAAAAAGCATTGAGGTCTTTATGGACGACTTCTCCCTCTTCGGCACCTCCTTTGACACTTGCATGGACAACCTCGAGGCTATCTTGATCCGGTGTGAGGAGACAAACCTTGTGCTAAATTGGGAGAAATGCCATTTTATGGTAAGAGAAGGAATTGTCTTGGGGCACAAGATCTCTTCAAAGGGTATTGAGGTTGACAAGACTAAAATTGAAGTAATTGAAAAGCTACCCCCTCCAACATCAGTGAAAGACATTCGAAGCTTCCTGGGTCATGCCAATTTCTACAGAAGGTTCATAAAAGACTTCTCCAAAATCTCAAAGCCTCTCTGTGACCTCTTGGCCAAGGATGTAAAATTTGAATTCACCAAGGAGTGCCTTAATGCCTTCGACACTCTCAAACAGTGCCTCATATCTGCGCCTATCGTGGTCTCCCCCAATTGGAGTTTACCGTTTGAGATCATGTGCGACGCCAACGACTATGAGGTGGGGGCGTCCTTTGTCAGAAGAAGGAAAATATTGAGGAGTATCTACTACGCTAGTAGAACTCTAAATGATGCCCAAAAGAATTACGCCACCACCGAGAAGGAGCTGTTAGCTGTGGTTTTCGCCCTCGACAAGTTCCGATCATACCTCTTGGGCAACAAGGTTGTGGTGCACACAGACCTGAAGTACTTGTTCAACAAAGGTGATGCAAAGCCGAGACTTCTCCGATGAATTCTGCTCCTTCAAGAATTTGAGATAGAGATCCAGGATAAACCGGGTGTGCAAAATGAAGTAGCTGATCATCTGTCTCGAATGGAGGCCCCTGATAATGGTGTGCCAATCAATGAATTCTTCCATAGACGAGAGCATCTACATGATTGCAGAGACCGGAGACCCTTAGTATGCGGACTTTGCAAATTATTTGGCAAGGGGAGTGGTCCCACCGGAGATGACCTATCAGCAAAGAAAGAAATTCTTCTCTAACGTTAAGAGGTATTTCTGGGAGGACCATTTTCTTTTCAGGTTTGAGCTGATGGGGGGTCCGAGATGTGTGCCCGTGAGTGAAGCGCAGGAAATTTTGATTCACTGTCACTCGGGTGAAGCCGGTGGACACCACGGTCCAGCGCGAACAGCGGCCAAGGTTCGTCAAGCCGGGTTTTTCTGGAAAACCCTTTATAAGGATTGCCACTCGTTCGTTGCCTCCTGTGACCAATGTCAGAGGCTCAGGAACACCTCACGCAAGCATGAGATGCCTCTCAGCATAATGATAGAGGTCGAGCTGTTTGATTTATGGGGTATCGATTTCATGGGCCCCTTCCCATTTTCTTGCTCTAACTTGTTTATTATTGTGGCGGTCGACTATGTGACCAAGTGGGTTGAAGCAATTGCAACCCCGACTAATGACGCCAAAGTTGTGATCAAGTTTCTGAAGAAAAATATTTTCACCCGGTTTGGGGTACAGAGAGCCTTATTGAGTGATGGCGGGTCTCATTTTTGTAACAAACAGTTTGAAGCGCTGATGAATAAATATGGAGTGAGACACAAGGTTGCCCTTCCTTATCAACCACAATGTAATGGCCAAGCTGAGGTCACCAACAGAGAGCTCAAATGGATCCTCCAAAAGACAGTCAACTTCTTAAGGAAAAATTGGTCCATTAAGCTCGATGAGGCATTATGGGCATATCAGACTGCCTACAAAACTCCAATCGGTATGTCCCCGTTCCGGATCGTCTATGGGAAGGCTTGTCACTTGCCGGTTGAATTAGCACATAGGTCATATTGGGCGGTGAAGGCCCTCAACTATGACCTCAAGAGCGCCGGTGACAAGAGACGTTTCCAATTGACCGAGTTAGAAGAGATTCGGGAGGAAGCCTACGAAAATAACCGCATCTACAAGGAAAAAGCAAAGAAATGGCATGATAAGATGATTGTGAAGCGGGAGTTTCACGAAGGCGACCGGGTTCTCCTCTACAACTCGAGGTTGAAGTTATTTCCCAAGAAGTTAAAGTCTCATTGGGCTAGCCCTTTCACTGTCATAAGGGTCACCCCATATGGAGATTTTGAGCTGAAAAACGTCAAGGGGGAGACTTTCATGGTCAACGGTTCCCGGCTAAAGCATTATCATGGAGGAGACATTCAAAAGGTTGAAGCTCGGGCTCTTTACTTAAGAGACCCTCCAGGTTCCTTCTAACCTTTACTATGGTCTAGCCAAAGACCTTAAAAAGACGGGCAGCTTTCCGGGAGGCAACCCAGACTCATTTCCATCTCTTTAAGTAATTTTAATGTAGTAATGTGTGTGAATCCTTTTTGCATTTATGGTTATTTATTTTAGCTGTTTCGGCATGTTTTTGTAGTTTCTATGGTCTTGTGATGACTGTTAATGTTTTGAGGAGAAAAACTAAAGAATTGGGGCAATTTTGTTGTCGACCGACCCAGCTGACCGACCCACTCTGGGTAGGTCTAGCGTATTTTTCACAGCGTCAACATTCTGGAACCGACTGACCCACAGTCCTGGGTCGGACCTGGGTCGGTCGGGCTAGAATTTTTGAAGCCAAACTTTCTGGACTGGACCGACCCATAACGTTCTGGGTCGGACGTGGGTCGGTCTTGTGAAAATTTTTGAAACCCGTCTTTCTGGAACCGACCGACCCACAGTCATGGGTTAGACCTGGGCCGGTCTTGTGAAAATTTTTGAAAAAAAAGCGGCGAAATGCCACGTTTTAATAAAACGCCCCCTTTTTTCCTATCTTCCTCCTTCTACCCGACATCTCTCCTAACTCCCAACCCAGAAACCTGCAGCGACATCTCCCGTTCTCCCTCTCACGCAGCCAGCCCCCTCCTCCAGTCACCGCACACCCAGCGCAACCAACCGCGCCACCCGCCCTGCTCCCGCCGACGCCGCACCACCACCGAGTCGCGCCACCACCAAGGCCACCCGCAGCGACAACCCACAACCCCCTAAAATCCTTAACTTCCTAAATTTCCCCAATTCGATTTTTTTACTGGTTTTGTACCCTAATCCTTCAAATTTCTACTCCTTTTCTTCTACAAAACACCAAGGTATGAAATTCTACCCCTAATTTGTCATTTTTTGCAATTCTTGAGCAAGTTACATTTTGGGTTTGATTTAGGTCGAACCAAACGAGACCTTAGGTGAAAAATTATGATTTGTGCAAATTTGGTGATTTGAGTTAATTATAATTGTTAATTAGAGGGTGTGTGTGCAAAATTTAATGTAAACTTGGCAACGTGGTGGTTTTGGCATGATTTTTGTGCTTACTAGCTTAAATTGAATTGTGCTTTGTTTGACATCAATTAGTGGTATTTAAATCATACTATTGCATTGGGGGATTTGCTGGATGTAGTGAGCACAATACACTGTTCAAATGGCTAAGGTAGGGTGCTAGAATGGTTGAGAATGGAGGTCCCTCACAATGTGCTTAATTGGGTGAATTTTTGAATTGCTTAGTGAGATTTGAACCGCTTGGTAGCAAAGTGTTCTTGTGATGATGAAATATCTGAATGCCAGCCTTCGGTTAATTTTGTGGAGGTTCTTAGAACCAGGGAACGGGTGCAAAAACGGGGGAGACTTTGCCCAAATTTTTAATTTCAGTTGCACTATTATCTTTTGTTTCTCTAATTTTTAATCTCCCCTCTAACTACTACTTGGCTGTTTTATGTTTCCGTTTGTTGTGTGTTTCATTGTTTTGCTTTTTGACGTTTCAGAACCATGAGTGGCCGACCCAAACGCAACCCCAAGCGCAAGAGTGGCGCCAGTTCGTCTCAGGCGATCGAGCTCGCCCCCGTGCCTCCCAGTCACCCCTCGGGCCTTATCGACGGCCGCTTTATCAGCGAGGAGGCCCGGAGCTGGTACAACCACCCTCGCGTTCAGGAATTTGTGCGAGAGCGCACTGTCGACCCCGAACTCATTTCAGACCTCAGCCTTCAGGAGGTGATGGACCGCACAGGATGGGGGTGTGTCCTGAACATGGGCGGCCAATACTGCCCTCGGTTGGTGAAAGAATTCTACGCCAATGCTACCATCGAGGTGGAGTACGGGACCACTACAGTTATCTCCCATGTCAAGGGCCGGCGCATCCGAATCACCATGGAGACCTTTCTACGATACTTCCGACTCCCGGTTGAGGACCTCCAGTACACCACCATCATCTCTGTCGGCGTCTTGGCGCTCACTGGCGGCACTACTTATGCACCCTCCCTGTCCAGCGTAGAAAGAAGAATTAGGCTGGGACAGATGTTCGGGTTACCATGACCCTGAACATGGTCAGTGACCCAGTGAGGAGGGTCATGCTCGCGCTACTTCGCCACAACATCCTGCCACGGGACAGCAAAGATCTAAACTCCATGGATTGCTATATGATGGATTATATGGTAGCCCCGGACCCAGACCACCCTCTCTCTCTCTCTCTCTCGGGATGATGTTCCGCCACCTGCAGCACATAGTGAAGCAAAGAGTTCTCACCATTTGGGTTTCCCCCATTTCCTGCACACCAGATTGTCCACCAGGCGTATCGGCTGTTGGCGAGACTGTGTCGACCCCATGGACTACATTCATGGCTACGCCATGCAGAGGATGGGCTTCTCTTGGGACGGGGTGACTTGGGTGAAGGGGATTGTCGACGAAGATCAGTCGAGTGCCGGTTCCTCCTCCTCCGGAGCAGCAGCTTCAGCGCCAACCTCCTTACTTTGCCCAAGCCACCGCCAGACACTATCTCTCGGCAGGAGTTTGAGGAGCGCATGGCAGCTTATCAGCGCGAGATGCAGGCTGAGATGGAGGCCAGGATGCAGCGCATGCGGGCAGAGTTCCGACCTGATGCTCCACCCCCACCTCAGTAGCCGGTTTATGATGTCCGATGCCCGAGTCTTGTAGTTTCAAACACTGTTATGTTGTGTTTGGAGATTGGTTCTGTTTAGTTCCTCTAGACTTCTTTTCAATTACTTGTCTCGTACTTTATTTTCCACTTAACCTTTGTGTTTTATGCACCCCTTTTGGATACTATGTTATTAGACTCATCGATGAGTCGCCTATTGATATCTAACCATGGGCTTTTAGCGTATTCCTCAGAATCCTGTTGCGCCTCATTTATTTTTGTCTATGCATTGTAGATACATACACATTGAAAACAAGCACTCCTCAAGGCTGAGTAAGACACATGTAAGAGGCACTATTGCAAAAAATTTCCTTGGTCTCCGACTTGTTACCATCGGAGCTAGCGCTTCAACGACCCCGACACTCTCAAGTGTGGGGGAACCCTTGGCCCAACTCACGTCTTATCAGGGGAGTACTAGTCTCTCATTACTTACACAATGCTTTACAACTTTTTTGTACTCTATGTTCGTGCTTCGAAAAGGTCTTCTGTTTGTTTCCCTTTGGGTTTTGCTTTGAACAATGAGGACATTGTCCTACTCAAGTGTGGGGGAAACGACCTTTTATTTTTGGTGCACTTCTCAATCTCCTTATACATATCTATTGCTGCCATGAAGAAGTTACATTTGTATTAAGCAAGTCTTTCCATGAATTCTTAGAACTTTTCACCAAAATTTTCAAACATTTCTCTCTTAAGGAGCAATTAATTGCGGTGTTTCCATAAATTCCTTTCTTGGTGAATTTTTATTGCTTAGGGGTCATTTCTAATCTTCTCATCTAGGGATTGCTAAGGGTTGTTTCCTCATGGAAATTTTTAAAAGGACTTGAGAGACACTATCGGTAACCAACAAATGAGAGTTGAGTTGTTCAGTAAAGCAAGGCAAAATGCCAAAGGCACAATGCCAAATTATCTCTCCTCATCTCTTGTTGCAAAAGTAAATCAAATGCAAATCTCTATTTTTCCTTTTGTTTTTCCTCAATGCCCATTCTTGAGAGAAGTTGGCCATAGTAAAAGTTCTCCAAGTTCCAAAGATCTTTAAGCACTTGGAAACACTCTAGATCATACCCCGAAGCTCTATATTTTTATTTGCCCTAAGCACACCCATGTCACCATGAGAAGGTTGGTTGCACTCCTCTTGAGGTTTTTCACAAATTTTGCTCACCTAAATTCAAGAATTCATCTAAATACTTGCTTGCTATAAATGTTCCTTCTTGCTATGGGTTCCTAGATAAATTTGCTTGAGGACAAGCAAATAGATAAGTGTGGGGGAGTTGATAAGTGGTGAAATAATGCTATTTTAAGAGCTTTATTCACCTTCATTTTATTGGGTGCATAACTTATTTCACCACTTAATAGAGTGTTTTTGTGATTAATAGTGAACTTATAGAGTTTGATCTCTTGATAGGTAAAGCTCATTTTGAGCATACTTTTGGGTTCTTTTTGAGCTAGTGGCATGCATCAACAGATTCCCCATCTCTCAAGCTTTCCAACGCCACAAACGGGGAGCACTTCCGAGCCACAACAAAGATTCTAGGCCCCGCGCAAGTTGAAGCAAATCTCTGGAGGAGGACCAGCCCACAGGATTGACCCACTATGGGTTGGTCGGATTGGTTTTTTCCGGATGCCCAAGCTACTGGAATCGACCGACCCATAGGCCGGGGTCGGTCGTGGGTCAGTCGTACTTAAAGTTGCTCACGTGCCTTCTTCTTCGGAGACCGATCAACCCACGGGACAAACCCAGTTTGGGTCGGTCGGACGGAAAATCTGCCCAGATTTGTGCTTTTAAAAACTGATTTTGGGGACTCTTCTCCCATTATCCAATACACATGACTCCAACTGAAAGAGGAGAGAGAGTGGCAAAAATAAGGGAGAAAAGAAGAAAATAAAGGAGGAAGAAGAAAGTGAAGATTTCTACCTCCATTGAAGCTTGGAAGCTCCTCTAACGGCTATTTCTCCCTTCTCCTTCCTCTTTCCTTTAGCTATGGTTGAGTAGTTCCATTCGTATCCTAGGATGAGGGTTTGAACCCATTTTGCTCATTGAATGCTAAGAACCTAACTCATTTATTACTCTTGTTTTATTCCCTTCAATATCAATTAATGCTCTAAATTGATCTCTTATTGCATTTATGGTGGTTTCATTCAATATTTGAGTTTGAGTTTGGAGCTAGACCAAAGAGGGATAAACCCTAGCTTTTCCTTTCTTGAGTTTGGAAGTGAATGCTTAGGGCTATTGATTAAGAGTGCTTGCTTAATGCTATTTAATGACTTGAACCTCCTTTAATTAAGGGGTTTGATTAATTATATAAGAATTGGATTTTCCATGATTTGGGGATTCATGAGTTGAACTCTAATAGATATTGAGATGATGAGTTATGGTTTTGAAGTCCTTTGAGTGAATTAGGTGATTTCCCACTATCCTAGGGTACTCTTCCATCCATTCCATACACAAACATTTTACTGTTTATTGCATTTCAGTTGACAAACAACCAAGCTTGCCTCCGGCTAAACCAAGCTTGCCTCCGGCTAACCCCCTTCTTTACTGTTTATTCGCACTTAACTAATATACCGAAGCTTGGGATTTAGAAACCAATTTCTTTATGGATACGACACTTGTGTCATTATTTTATTACTCCTTGTTATGCAAGTCATGAACAAGTTTTGATCCCATATTGAAGTATCTGCTCATTATTGACAATAACTTATAATTATTTGAAATAAAGGAAACAATTTTCATATAGACCCAACGTTTCTTCATTTCTTTCCGACTGGCCATCTTAAAGTTGTTCTCTCTCTTGTATATACTATTTATTTTGCCTTCTTGATAGATTCATACCCTATGTAGCTCATTTAAGATATTTATAGACTTCTTTGGCTATTTGATTCCAAGATTCTTCTCTTGTTCCTCTTCGCATAAAGAGAATAAAATGAATGAAAGAGCTCGATCATTTTGACGACCTTCTTCCTATCCTCTTCATTCCATCGAGCCTAATTTTTTTAGCAATTGTGATTGCATTAATATTGTGATCTTGTACTTGGATTTCCTTAGTGATTATCTTCTATAGTTGATAGTTAACAAACTGAAAATGAGTCTATATTTGATATATAATTTACACTTTTTAACATTACAAACGCTTTACATATTTATACTTGTTTGACATAGAAGAAGGTAAAATTAAGATGTCAAACTGACTCATTTGATATATAGTTTATACTTTCTTGAATTGACATGCTTACCCATTTCTATTCATACCTTAAAATAATATTCCTTTCTCTTACGTCTATCATTCTGGGCTTGGCTTTAGAGCATGGGGTGGTATTAACATGGAATCTAACAAGTGGTTGCACTAAGTTTAGGTTTTGTGTTTCGTATGATAGGTTGGAAGAAACAACATTGTTGTGAAGTGATAGATAGAATTATAATGGATTTGTAGGGTGAGCAGGTTTGTCACGCGGGTGAGTGGGTTTAGTTGTTCCAAGACTTGAAGTTTATTTATCCAATTACTAGTTTAACGATATATATACCTCTGGATAGATATTTGCCCCTTTCTTGTTATAAACTTCCACCTATTTGTTATTGAACTCAAAATAGCAAAGGGAATATTTAACTAACTAATAACTAAATCATGATCATACTAGTCATAACCATTCAAGTAGGAACCTAACGGATCATCCAAATACCTGGTCAATTGATAGCATCAAGCTTAAGTTCCCACTAAGTGGTAATGAAATCTATCTCATAATCATATGTTGGAAATTCTATTGATTTAGTTCCCTTGGTATATGTATTTGTCTAAGAATTACATGTTGAAAAAGTGAAAGCAAAACCAACCAAATCCAACATATAAATTTTAAATTGAGCAAAACACTCAGCAAATCTCAAAATCATATATTAATAAGCTAAAGATAAATGCTCAATATTTCCTGTCATTAAGCGCCAAACTAGATTCTAAACACAAGTTCAAGAATCAACAATGGATGTTTTAGGGATTTTGAGGCAAAATCTCCATCCCTAGGCACGATTTCAGCCATTAAAACGAAAAGGAGTGAAGTAGAAGGATACAACCATGGAAATGGTGGAGGATGAGCTTGGTGGGGTGGAATTTCCATCTCTTCTCTTCTTCCTCTTCAAATGCTCAAAGATAAAGAAATCTCTTTTCTATTGTCGTCGGATAACACAAGTTAAAGGAAGCTTATGGTAAAAGAAACTCTTTTGATGGGCAAAAAAACTAGTGACCAACCCACATTGGGCAGTCGGATGTGGGTTGGTCGGCGTTCACAACCAAAAGATAACAGTGAAGGTTGTCACGTGCGCGACACCTGACGCAAAAATAGTTTGACTGACACATATGAGGGGTTGGTTGGGTCAGTCGGAAGCTGAGAAGCAATTTTTGAGTCAACCGACCCACATGGGTTTGTTTTGTGGCCAGTCGAAAGCCAAGAGTAGTATTAGTCCGACCGATCCACATGGGACGGTCCTGCTATGGAAATTTATTTTCACTCTATCTTCTTCAACTTAGTTTCATTTCAGGTTCCATTTCACTAGTACAAAAAAGGCTTTTAGAGCACCCATTTAGAGGTGGTTTATAAGTCATTTTATGCTTCCAAATGTATCTATAGAGGCAGTTCCTTAATAAACCCGCCTCTAAAGTAGTCATTTTTTAAATGTGAGTCTTTAGAGGCGGTTTTGGTCAGAAACCGTCTCTAAAATAGTGCCTGTATTTTTTTTATATATATGTCTATAGAGGTTGTTTCTCATAGATACTGCCTCTAAAAGAGTCTATTCATTATATATATATATATATATATATATCTATAGATTCATCTTTGTCTAACAAAGTCTATGAAGGAGGTTTTTTTTTTCAAAAAAAAGAACCGTCTCAAAATGTATTAACTTTTGTACTTTTAACTCATCGTTCTTCTTATTTCACTACTACAAATTATATATAAGAATACTCTTTTAGCTCTATTAAATGTAATCAAATTTAAAGGGAAAATTCATTGAATACCAATAAATGTTTGTTAATTCACAATTTAAAGTTTATTTAAAAGCTTCCAATACCACAAAAAATAATTTTGATTTATCTTACCATTAATTGCTAACCCTAAACTTTTTAAATTCAAAATTCCCCTAAATGTTAAAAAACATAGTTCACATATTAATATTAATACCATTAAATTAATAAATTGGAAGAAAAAAATAAACACAATAATGTAGTTTATTAATACACACATATATATATAATTATGAAAATATTAAAAGTGTTAAATTTAAAAAAGTAATATCTATTATACACAAGTTAACAATTTGATCTAATGTAGTAAAGAAAACTATAATTTGAATTCACTATATAGTCTGTATTTGTATATTTTTAATCAAATTTGTGGCTTCTATAATATAATATCTTTTTATTTTTATTTGTATATTTTAATGTTTTGATAATTAATATATATTATTTTTTCTAGCCAATATATTAATATAATGAAATTTTACACATCTAATTTTTTAATATATTTTATTAATTTTTGTAGTACTTATGAATTATAATATAAAAATAATATTATAAAAATTAGAGTATCATTCTTTTTTCTATTTTTGTCCATTTGTAATCAAATTGTTAGTTTCTGTAATAAATATAATAAATTTTATAAATTTTTTTATTTAAAGTCTTTATGATTTTTTTGTTTTATGCCATTTAAACCAATATATAAATATATATTTAATTTTTGTTATACTGTCAACGTAAGTAATTTAACTACATATCTGATGGTTAATTAGTAACTTATCGTGAAATTACTATATATTTATTCTTATTTTATTTCTTGTACGGTGTCCGTTGCAACTAGGGGATGAACGATACGCTTACTATGTAATGAGTTATATGTATGCCATAGTTGTAATGTTTTCTAAGTGCAGTGATCCATTGGAAAAGGTCTGTAATCTTGATATATCTTAATATATATAATTTGTTACGACTTAATTACAATAAGTAAATGTATATGTGTATAATTATTACCTTTTCTTGTGAAGGCTTTTCTTACAAATCTTGAAAGCTACTCCGAGGTTATCAAAGGGTTGCTAGAAGAGTTAGCATAGTAATTTACATGTACATATTTTGATATTGGGGTACAACAACCTTTGAGCGAATCATTCGAATTATGGAGTGGCACACATGGTTTGCGGATGATTCAATTTTGTTAGCATCAATTGTAATATGGTGAAGATTTTGATTTTGCAAGGTTTTATAAAGGAGAGAGTTATATGTAATATCTAGTTATATTCATTGTTACACCTTGATCAAGAGTCAAAAGTGAGATAGCTGAGTTGGTGAGTTATACTTCACTGTACAGATAAAAAACATGTTTGGGCATAAACAACCGTCTTTAAAAGCCTTTTTTGTACTAGTGAATTTGTTCCCACACTCCTTTCTTTGTCTATTTACTCTTTAAGTTATCTTGAGGTTTAAATGCTAAATATATAAGAGCGTCAATAAAATACATAATTAAAGAAAAACTAGCTAAATAAAGAAAATAGCATGATAAACATTAATAATCACCGTTGTCATCTAGTCTTAGTTTAATGATGTTGGTACTATTCAAGGATAGGTTAAACTATTATGTGGTTAATGTAAGTTTTTCCCCTAGTCTTTGGTGCCATAATCTTCAGTCATTGAAAAAGGGTGTTGCTTTAAGATTCATAGTGGTTTTGGATGCTTGATTGAGTCTGATCGTGTTTCTTTAATTTAACTTGGAATTAAGTCGATACGGTAGTGTTTTATTGAGTTAGATAAAGATGAAAAAAAGGAAGGCCTCCTGTTTGATTGAAGCATTGTGAATTAGAGAATAAAACATTAACTCGGCAACTGACATGTCATTTACCACTTGGTAGGATAAAAAGAGTGAAAGGGCAACAACCTCAAAAGCCTGCTGGAAACGGAGAGGAACATTCACTGAAAGATCACATTGATGAGTTGCTGATTCGTCCACTCGTCACGCTAGCTCCTCGAGCCAATCATTAATATGATTGCCGGTAATTGTGGCGCCATGTCCGTGCCAGCCCATCCATCCATTCACTTTCTTTGATTTCACCAGACAAGTGACGGCTAATTGAGATTGTGTTTAGTACTTTTTAGTTTTACTTTCTCATATCAGTCACTCTTTACATTTTAATTTTATAATTTTTTTGTTTAATTTAAAAGTTGTTCAAAATTAAAATTGTTAAAGTTATATTTTGGTTAGACAAAATTTAAAGTTTTTTAAACTCATATATAATAAAACATGTGGCATATGAATATATGTTTATTAAGTCCCACATGTGAACTTAAAAACTTAAAATTTAATATTTGATCAAAATATAATATTTTAACATTATCTATATAAAATTTTATCAATTTTAAATAATATTTAAACATCCTAGACTAAATAAAAATTAAAAAAATTGTGAGAAAAACAGGTGAGTGAGTAAATTAATTTGGCAAATATATGATGACCGAAACCATAATCACACAGCTCAAAAACGAGTAAAAAGATGACGAAAGTAAAAACAAATGCAGCCTGATGTCAAGTCAGTAAAACAAAGATGACGAAAGTAAAAGCGACAAGTCCAGCATTGTTTCCCTTTGTTTCTTTGTAACCAGAGTCATTAAATACATTATTCTCTCATGAACCATCCAGCATCGACGGCTCGCTTGCTCTCCTTCTTTTGTTCTTTTGAAAGGATGTCAACTCACAGGTCAAAGGTCTTCATTCTCAAATGACGAATTAAAGTGAAAGTAAATATCCTGATATCTTCACTTCATCAAATAAATAGACGAAAATAAAGAATCAGAACCAGACCGTCCTAGCTACTACTTGTCGTTAATCCATAATTTTATTCAAATTATCCATTAAAGTGGTCGGGTTCCATATCATATGTAAATTGTTTCTGTTTAGTAAATATTCAGAACCCTCTTAGAATTTAGGATATTACAGTTAACCTCCTTATGTTTATCATAATTATTGGTAACTATTTCGAGGTTAAGATATCTTTGATTACGAGCCCCAAACTATAATTCTGTTATTAGAAAGTTAACTACGTGTTGACCTATCAGCATAATCACATTAATAATGTCAGACTGGACAAAAACACTACTTAATCAGCATTGTTATTTCCTAAAAATATCAACCTGCCTAAAAAATGCATCTAAAGTGGGATGAAAGAGAGTTAGACGATGTTGATTAAGCAGTTTTGTTGTCCCGCCTAACAAAATTATTAATGTGGATTGAAGATGATAGATCAACATATAGTTAAATTTTATGATAATAGAGTTAAAGTTCGGGGCCGTTAGTCAAAAATATCTTAACCTTGAGATAGTTACCAATAATTATGATAAAAACTAGGGAATTAACTGTAATATCCTAAATACTAAAGGGATTCTACTCTTCTTCTCATAAGATGAGATGACGAAACCAAATCACCAAGTTAGTCCCTGCTTTTTGTTAGCCCTCAAAGATATATAGGGAAGCGGCATCCCCCATAACAGCAAAATAAATTAATTTTGTCTATATATCACTTTCTTAAGTTTTAGTTGGCAATATAACACATACACAAAACACATAGTTTAGAATCTTTTTTGTTTGGTCACTTCTGGCCTTCTCGCTTAAATTATACTAACATTGAATAATAATATCAATATCTAAACATCCTTAATTCAGGACAAAGGAAAATAGGTGGAAATTAAGAGGGATTACATTTTGCTATTATTATATAGTTAGCGGTGTACCCTGTACTGCTGATATATAGCTAATCGCGGTGTGTTGTTAATATTCTCTCTGTTGGTTCATCTCTGGAAGACGAGAAGTAGGGATATTACTGTACTTTTAAGATTAAAAAAGGAGAACGCAGAAGGTTCACCTCCGCTTGACAAGATGCTAATAATATATACACAACACATGTTGGTTTGGTTGCATATTATAAGTGTTTCGACGAAGACGTATTCGAACCATGTATCATGTGCTTCAATGTGAATTTAAGGATTTTTTGTGCATTGCTGGCTGGGGATATAATATTTTTACAATGAAACCTAGGTTTATTTTTTCCAAAATAAAATAATAAAAGCTATGCTTAATTACGTTAACTGATCAAGTCCATACGTACACCAAGTGATTCGGTGAACACATGCTGTTCGTCGGTGATCATTTTTATTTGTTTTTATTCTAAAATCACCTCCCCGCAGCCGTTGAACGAAACAGATCGGGGAAAGAGTTAGCCATAAGTTTAATGGTTGTATATTAATCCTAATTAATGTTGTGGGAGAGAAATGGATCAATTGAGAGAAAAATGATGAAAAGGCAAAGTTATGTATTCTGGTAAGGAGGAATCATTTGCTGAAGAACCAGAAACATTGCTACTTTTTAGCCCACTAATAAATAAATGAAGAAAAGGCAGACAATATGCATGCTGAATGTATAAGCTTGTCCATGATAGACGAATCTTCAGCTCTAGCTGTTTCGGACATATAATAGATCTTTCGGCTCAATGTTCAACTCCTATCAGCTGTCTTAGAGAAGTTTAGGCCTTCTTCTCAAATTAACTAATTTATAGTTCATACCTGAAGTTAAAAAAGTAAACTAATAGAAAGAAAAAATTTATTTGCCCAATGTCTAAATTGCAAAACGAGCGAGACCTAATATATATCAAAAGCTAAATTAGATAATATGGGCCGGTTGGGCCTATCTTCTATCTTATGGTCCATTCCATACTCTTAAGTTACAAAGCAATAAATAAACAATCTTGGTTACCATTTTATGTAAACCTAATCTTGTTTTTTTTTTTATTAACACTGGGATTTCATTTATTCATAAAACGTAACAAGACACTACTACAGATTTTGTTTTTAAAAACTGCATAAAAGAGAACTGTTACAAAATGTGTAGTAGTCTTTGATAGATTTATGCAAATTGGGGTACTAATAAAAACATTAGATATTACAACTGTATTTATTGTTTGTCTCTATAAATAGCTTTATACAACTGTTATAGGGCTTATATAAATTTGGGGCGGAGGATCTAAATTTTTTAGTCCCAAATGACAAAATACCCATATCATTCTGAAATATACCTTCTGTCTCCTATTTTGGCAAAAAATATAGTAGGCGCGAGATTCTCCCGCTCGGTAAACCCCTAAATCCCTCAATTTTCTTATCACTCTCCTCCTTCTCCTGAGCGCCGTTGTTTTTCCCCAGCCAGAGCACCCGCCTCCCCTCCTCCTTCATCGCTCAACCTTAATCGCTTCATATTCTTTCTCCTCCTTCATCGCTCAACTCGCCTGCTAGAGCACGGTAACTTCTAATCCTCAACCTCGTATGTTATTCTCCCTTCACTGGTTGCCTCCTTCCACAGAGCACGGTAACTTCAAATCCTCCAGCTTCACGACAGGTGACTCCCAGAAATAAGCACAGAAGCATTACCACTGGTCGAACCCTTCACTATTAAGGTACCTAAATGCATAATACTGGTCCAACCTCTTTCTCTACTACTTCTTTTGACAAAATAATCACATCTGTGCATATCTATTCGTCTATCTCGCATATCGGCATCAGGGGGTAAATATTCTTTTGATTTAGGCTGTGAGGTGTGTAATTTTTCTGAACTATCTGATAGTCTAATCTACTGGTATTTGAGGATGCTGTAGCGTGTTAAACTATCTGGCAGTAATTTTTTGAACTATATGATAGTCTAATCTGGTGGGTAAGCTGGTGGAAGTTTCCCACTGCCGCTGTACTTTGGATTCCACCATCTGTACAACCAACATGTGATGATGATAGCCAAAGTTGCAACTATCAAAGAAATTACCATGGTCTTCGTTAGCAATAGAGCATTAGAGCTACCGGAAAAGCAAGCTACTTAAATAGGCAAACCTTTTCAACAAGTTGACAGTACAAAAAAAAAAAATCAAGCGTATCCTTAGATAAACCAAAAACTTCTCAGCACTACGTTCACGACTCTTAGTTTCTTGATAAATTAATCTGCCCCATCTCATTGTCTTATTGTTATTTTTTTTTGTTGGGGTCATTAATTATCCATCTCACAAATGTTTGAAATCCAATAGCTGCGTTTGAAACGTGAGACACTAATTGATGATATTAACTTCGCTGATTCAGGAGGAGTAGGGTCTGTATGATGTCAGTTGCAGTTGACAACTTAGAATAAATAGTGCGGTGGACATAGAAAAAAGTTAAACCCTCTCAGCGTTTGGGTTTTGCAAACCAAATCTTTGCTATAACTGGACAATTATGAACGAAACACATGGGATGGTAACGTGAGTTTCACTATAAAAAAATGTACTAATTAAATTGATAAAATCGAGTTCGAGAATCTCAATAAGGGACGACTAGTCAATAAGAAGCGGATCTGGTCGATGATGAAATGGATGGATGAACTACATAAATACATTCTTTTCTTTTTGAGTTTATTTAATCTCTATTTCATCATCCATATCTTTTTTAAAAGCGAAGTAAAAGATGTACATAGCTCTAATGACTAATTACCTATGGTTTAAGAAGTGGAAGCGCTAGATACAAAAACAAAGCATGCTATAGATTTAGAATGGGTGAAGAGAAGCATCTCAATTTAGGCTTAGGGCGGCGATGTTTATAATAGTGCTGGGAGATTGTTTTTAGTCATATTATGTGTACTCTTTTGATATTTGCATAGATCACTGCCACTGTCAAATTGTTCTCGATTTTACTTACTTGGTCATAATAAATGGTTTGTTTCAAGTCTTTGTCTGTCAGATTGTTTAACTTGTTTGAGTTGCAACTTTACATATAAAATCAAAATCAGACTTGAGGTATTACTTAGTTTTGACACTGTTGTTAAACTTGCTTTTTTGTTTCTCAGAGGGTTACTGATGAGCAACCAGACATTGCTTAGAATTCAGGAGTTAACTAGTTCATCCTTGGGCATCAGAGGTGAAAAGTCACCCAGAGTGTGCAAGGTTTTCACCTGATGGACAGTTTTTTGTTCATGCTCTGTTGATAGGTTCATGCCAAATGTGATGAAAAGGTTGTAGCCAACTCACTGCTGGTGGTACTTGTTCTGTTATGTTATTGTTTTATCATGCTCATGTAGCCTGATATTCTGTTTTTAAACCATGATCCAAGACTGAAGTCTATGAGTTAGCTTCATCTTGTGGGATGAAAGTAGTGTGTTGAAACTATATAAACTATGATTTTTAGGATACTCTTTTCCGTGACAAGTACTGGAGCTGATATACTTGCTGATATTCTTAAACCATGAGCCAAGACTGAAGTCTGTGAAGTCTTAAACTAACACCCTTCACACTCCCTGTTAACTTGATCTCCCCACCAAGATTTACTTGTTATTTGTTTTTAGGTATAATCATATCAAAGTGCTATCCGGATGGATTATAGCAGTGTTGTTCAATTGTTTTATGAATGACTGACTTGACGTACTCCTTCCTGCCATGCGTAGGTTTGGTTGCCTTGTTTTGTGCAAGATATTATAGTTTGATTCCAAACTTCATTATAGTCTAAGTTTTGAACGAACTATATGTACCTTTGTCATTGTCTTATTCTCACTGAGGTTTACTTTCTTAAAAAAATTTATGCAGGCTGCACACAAATCAAATTGGTGGATTATAATGATTTACAACCCCACCTCATGTGGAAAGAGTTAAGGAAGGTCAAGCTTCACGTGTCTGGAGTTGGTGGCCACTTCACATAAGAGGTTTGATACATGACTGACTCCACTTTTTCTTACTCCAGCCTCAATCTTAGAATATTGTTAAAACTTCATATAGGCTAGGATACTACTATTCTTGTTATCTTAGAATATTGTTTGTAGGCTCTGATCTTTGCAATGATATGCAACATCTTAATCATTTGTCTTCTGCAATACCTATTTGGCTTTGTAATATCTGGTCTGCCCAAGAAATTCAATTATTGTTTTTCTTTTTGTTTGTGTGTGGAATTCTGCTGCTTCGATTTGGATTCTGCTGTGTATTAATAAGAAACCTCCAGTGCTTTAGCCGGTAAGCTTTCCTTGCATGTAACTTTGTCGGATTTCACTTACTACCCGCTGCATTTAATGTGATGATTAATCCTGCTTTCAATTTCTTTCTCTAATAGTTAAGGTTATCATGGACAGATATAAAACATCCAGGGCTATGCGTTTGTTGAGTACACCACTGAGGAAGCTGCAAGTGAGGCTCTTAAAGAGATGAATGGGAAGGTTATTACTTAAATTTGAAACTTTTAAACAAGAAAATATTTTTTGAAATCTGTGAACCTGCTCATCAAATGCAGCTTTGATCCTGCACTTTCTCATGTTAGTGGATGTATGGTCTTTTATATACCGTTTGCTGCAGATAATCAATTTATGTTTTAGCTGGTACCAGCCTTGTATGTTGAAACATTGTCAAATGAGATTCCTTATTTTCGCCCTAGTTGTTGAAACAAAAGAAACAACTGGGTCTTTTGAATGGAAAATGATTATTATAAACTTAGCACATGGGTTTTGTTGTGTATTTTGTAATCATACGAGTGAGTATACACATATAAATTGTTAGGTGCTTCGAAGTATTTGTTTGTGATTTTTTTTTTGCCTTGTACTGACATGTATCCGGTTGTGAGGTTGGTCACCATTTAGAATTCTCTGCTCTGGTGGATGCTGATCTATTTATTCCTTACGCAGAGATGGGAAACAAAAATTTTCTTTGGTTTTACAAAAAGTATTATGCCAGGACAATCGTCTCATGTCATTATGATAGCTTTAGGTTTTTGTTTTTTTCAAATCCCTTTTATTTGTTAATGTGATAATAGGTGCTATGGGACAAAGGTGATAAGTATAAGATGATGTTTAGGTTTTGATTTGTAGTGCCCAAGACAGCTGAATGAAAGCATTGTTTGTGGTTATTATGTGAGAGATTCATGAAGGAGATTATAGAGAGCAGAAATAAAATTGTTCCTACCGAGGTAAACAGATTCATTATACACTATCAAATGCATATATAATGATATTTATTGGGTATGAGCTAATACTATTTTTTATGTGTTTTCAAGTACTTGTGCAGGTACAACGGCAGAGCGTACGAGCAAAATGAAATTGATGACATTCGAGAGCAATGGACAACTTATATGCAGAAGCATTTGAATTCAAAGTTTGATTAGTTTTTCTGATAGTATTGATCAAGAGTAGCATGTAGCATGTCAATGGTGACTTTCAAGACATCTAGACGATAGGTTAATTGTTGCTAGATGAAGTGCATTTGGATTGTAAAATCACACTTGAATTATGCTTAGATGTTGTATTTTTTGTGACATGGTGATAGAAGACTTATGTTTTGTTTATGGAAAGTGTTTTAGTAGGTGTTGGCTTCTATTGTGGACTATATATTGTTGTTTGCACAGGATTATTGCTGGAACAAGTGTCATTATACAAAAATGTTATTTTACAAAAGAACTGTTGGTCACATTTGTAAATTTTGTAGTGTTTTTGGTTGAATTTGACTATCAATAACTGTTATTTAACAGTTGTCCATAGCATTTACATGTCCTAAATTTTGGTAAAAGACAACTGTTAGTAACATTGTCAAATAATATTGATATATGAAGTGTTTCTGAGTTCCGACCATAGACAATTGTTTACTAACTGTTCTTAATCATACAAAATAGATTCTAAAAATGTAATAGACAACGTTAATAATAGTAGTCTGATAATTTTTTCATAACTGTTAGTAACAGTTGTGTCTCATGACATTAACAGTAGTTAAATGAGTATAGAGAACTGTAATCACAGTAGTCTAAATAGATCATACTATAGAGAACTCCAACAACTAGAACTGTTTTTACCATTTCTCTAAAGCCTTTTTATAACAGTTCTCTAAAGCTTTTCTGTATAGTGAGACTTCCAACAGGAGCTACAGATTACACTCCAGGACTGGGGAATTTAGAGTTTTGGTTGCTGCCCCATCCTCACGCTGCTACTTAATACTAGAATTATCTACAACTTTTAAACTACTGCTACCAGTAGTTAAGGAGACAAAAGATTGGCTCAATATCAGCCCCCTATCACAATCAGACCCAACAACTAGAACTAGCTTAATATTACAAACTGCATTATACCAAAAAAGGACATCCTCCTTGCTCTTTGAGAAACGCCAATGTGTTCTACCATAATACTTAACCTGAACACTCATTAACTTCCTGAGGAGCCTACTGCAATATGCCACACGAAACACCAGCCAGACTGGATGAGAAGGGATATCACTAGACTTTATATCCCACCATGCCCCCCACTTGATCGATCTATTCATTAGCTTAAAATACAAGCTAAGGCTACCCATCTGAAAGATAAGCTCCAGAGCTATTAGATGTGTAAAAGTATAACCATTTGCACATTAAAAGTGCTTGAAATCTTTCTTGTAGGATTCCAATCTTGGAACTTTAGTCTATACTGATAAACCTTCTTCTGGTGTCTAACACTGATCACCACCTTGCTGCCACAACCCTTGTGTTTACTCTTCTGCTTCACTTTGTAGATCAAAAGCCCGAAAATCCAGTTAAAGATCTTCTTCCTAATTAGCAGGAAGCAACTCCCACACCCAGGTTGCTAGCACTACTGCCCCACCAACAACTAATCTTCTTAATGTTCCCAAGATCTTTATATACAATCTTAGCTTGCTTCTCGGTCTCAGAAGAAGGAGAGTTAGCCACCTTGCAATTCTGGTTAAGCATAACTTCCTACATTGCTGCTAGGAGGAGACCTAACCCTCAGCAGCAGACTTCTAATGGATTCATTCCTTCTGGATGCCTTACTTCTCAGCAAGGGCAGCCTTCGTCAGGTTGACCTTTAAACTCTTATAGAAACAGACATAGCCTTCTCCTCCTGTGGAGCACCACTCCTTTGAGCCTTCTTGATTGGAGAATTCCTCTTCTTGGGAATCAATTTTTTTGCTTTCACCATCTGCTATGCCTGGACTGAAAATCTGCTTCCCTTCTCTTTGATTCACCACTTATATCTGGGAGACTATCCTGTTAGGGAATCCACGAGGTGGGGATAATCTATCAACTTCTTCCATAATTTGGGCTATCGACTGATTTAGGTACCCTTCCTCATCCTGGGAAACCTTGGCTTTCTTAGACTTAGCTTCTTTTAAAATTTTGAAAGCCTCTTTCCAATCATCCATCTGGTACACTGATCTCTTTTTAAAAGGTATAGCACTGTTATTTACAGCTACATTCAGGCCCAAGGATCAAACTTCTTAAAGATGTCAGTCTTCTTCTTTTCTTGTCTCTTATTCAGGGTGATAACAAGCTTGGCAGGAGCTTTGTTCTTGTTGTTTTCCCCTTCCTTAACAGCTTTTATCCCCATGCTTTTCTCTACCGAAACATACTGGGAACTAGGACATAGCAGTATTTCTGTCCTTTTCCAGTCCCAACATTTAGCTTCGAGGCAGACTTCAACTTCTCTTCCTTGTGATCTGAAGGCCTACTACTGATCGCCATGGACATAATAGCCTTCTCTACTTTATCTCCATTGACCACCCTTCCCCTAGATCCTGAACACCATTACTACTCTCAGTAGTATCAACCACTTCTTTTTCTATAAGAATCTCATTACCCAGTCTCCTCAAATTACCACTAGAGTGATCTGTTAGGATATTATCTTCAATAACAGCCAAGGGCCCACAAATTCTGACCTCATCCAAGGGTCATATTTTCTTGCTTAGCAGGAGAAGCACTTTTAAAGGAACTGAAATGGTATAAATCCCTAAGCTCCCTAACAATCTTCTCTCTAGTTACACACTGATCGGAATCCTAATCTATCGGGTTACCTTGTTACCGAGTGAAGGGAACACAAGAGGGAGAAATTAATAGCAATGCGATAGTAATGCAGCAGTGGAAATTCTCAAGTAACGATCGCGTACCCTTTATTGGGGAGTGAACTCCTATTTATAGTGTTTCTCACAGGCCTCTTGGCCTATCACATTGTGCCAGGCTGGCGCATAAATATCTTGACAGGCCTATAAAATATCTAATAAATATCTTATCCTAATTTCCCTACTTTCGATGGCTACCTGCGCTTGCCTTGTTCTCCTATCGACCGGTCACAGGCGACCGGTCGCTATTCGTGCCATACTTTGCGTATTTAGCGACCGGTCACAGGCGACCGGTCGCTTCTCGTATTGCATCCTGCGTTCCAGGCGTCCGGTCACGAACGACCGGACGTATCGACGCTCTTAGTGACCGGTCACAGGCGACCGGGCACCTTCTATTTTATGTTCTAGGGCCCTTGGCGACCGGTTGGAATCGACCGGTCACTGCTTGTGACCTGTTTGGGCCTGGACAGGGACGCCCGGTCATTGCCTTGGCCTTCTTCTTCCTTTCTCTTTAGCTCTACTGGGCTATTGCTTTTTCTTCGGGGCTTCCGGGCATATTTTCCCCTCTTCATCAGTCCCACAAGTTCTACTTTTGGCGTTTTAGCGAAGAAAGTAGAACTTAGAATTTGGCTCTTCTGGTCCGGTTTGGAGAATGAAAAAATTTTGCTTTTGCGTTGGGCCTTGCCTTCTCGTTCCCTATCTCCCAGTCCCACAAGTTCTACCCTTTTTCTCTCAGACAAAAGGATGGAACTTCTTATGGTCCGTGCGATGCGCGTGCCGCGCTTGTGCCACACTCGCGTCTGTGCCTGTACGGAGTAACCGTTGCCGAATTTTTATCGTCTCACGCACGTCAGCCGTCACTGCAGAATGTGCAGAGTCTCTGTACTTTTCCTGCAAAAAGTGCCTTTTTGTTTGTTTTTTATACTTTAATATTTCCAAAATTATTTTACCGCCTTTAAAAGGTTTCGGGAGAGCGACGTTTTCTCTTTCCTCCAATTTTTTGCGCTTCTCAGGTTTTCGAGCTTCCTCTTTCGCTTTGCTATTTCCGCCTTCTCTCTTTCTTCGCTCTGCTTTTTCTTCCCTGTTTACTTCACTCTCCGTACCTCCCTGCTTCAATGGCGTCCTCCAGTTCCAAATCGTCTCGCGTCTCTACTATAAGCGCCATCGTGGGCTCTAAATCGGGGGGGGAATTCCTGCCCGACGCTCTTGAAACCTACATCCACTTATTCCAGTAATCGGGAGCCGTTACCTAGCATTCTAGATGTTAAAGCTCTCGATTCTCTTCTTGCGAAGGTGGAGGTTCCCACTGGGACTCAGATTTTCTTCCTTCCGACGATTCACATCCCCTCGACGATTTTGGTCGTGGGTACGCCGTGTACTCTGACTTCTTTCTGCGTGGGATGACGGTTCCTCCCCACCCGTTCGTAATGGGGTTTCTGATCCGCCGCTGCTGCACGCTTGCTCAGCTCCACCCGAACGGTGTGCCAACTCCACGCTTACATTGCTCTTTGCGCCGAGGAGGGGGTTGCGCTTTCTGCTACGGAGTTCGTCCAGTTCTTCACAAGCAGGGTCGATTCCGGCAATTTGACCATATCTGGTCGGTCCGGATATTCGCTTTTTGAGTACAAGAAGCTTGCTCAACGCTGGAACGCGCGGTGGTTCGTCATCGTCCCGCCTACCGGGCGGTATCTCGGGGTCGCCTACTGTCCTTCGATTATCAAGGGCTCCCTACACTGCCCTACGCCACCCAAGTCGGAGCTCCGCATGTCCCGGGTCCTGAAGGCGGTGAGTGATCTTCATCCGAGCGTGGAGGACTTTTTCACCGGCCCGCGCCTGGCTTCACTCGCGCATTCTGAGAGTAAGAGCTTTCTCCCCCCCCCTTTCTGCTCTCTTTTTCACTTTTGCCTTGCCTCGGCTCTTATTTATCTGCCTGCCCCTTGTCGCAGATTTCCCCAGCTTGGGGCAAAGGTGGGTCCCTTCCATAGTTGGCAGCTGGTGTCCTTTAAGACTGGGGAAGGGAAGGTGGATTACTACGCCACCCTGGACGCCGTGGAGAAGTCGGCTCTTCGCGAGGAAGAGGCGGCTGTTGCCGGTCGGAAGAGGTCCGGAGGTGAAGCTGAACGTCCGGCAAAGAAGCAGAGACCGGCAGGGGCAGTGAAGAGGGGTCTCCTCGGACACCGGAGGCCCGGTCGCCCGACACTTCAAACCAACCAGGTACTTGGTACACTAGTCCAGGTTCCGGCCGTCGGGTATTTCTTCCTCTTACGCCTGGGTCAGATCTCAATCTTAGTCCATGGGACGAGAGAGGGCGTGCATGTGCGGTCTCGTTCTCCGTGCTTTACCTGTTCCGGCTTTCGTTGTCTTCTTCTTCGCCTTGGTTGCTACCTGCTCCTTTTGTGGGCTTTTTTTGCGCATTTCTCTTTTGAGGTTATTTACTTGTGCGCATTTCTCTTATTTTGCCAGTCTCCCGAGGCCGCAGGGCGGGGAGAAGTGGGACATCTGGCCCGCGGGCGCCCTTGACAGCCATCTCTTCACCCAGCACCGCCCAGAGGAGACCCTTCTGGGCCTTCTAATGTAGGGAAAACGCAGCTGAGGGGGTGCCCACGGGCCCGGAGGCGACGAAGGATGCTGATACCGCCACACCGTCCTCACCTCCTCCGCCCACCAGTGATTCTTTCTGTGGGCCGTCTGGAAAGGATGGATGGTTCTACCACCGCGGCCATCCCCTCCCTCTATTGCCAGTGACCGAATCGTCCTCCTACTTCGACCTGTGGAAGGAGGCAATTCGCCGGTCTGACTCTCCTGACGGTCTCTTTGCTCCTATGAAGACTGTAACTGTGGCTAAGGAGAGGTTGAGGATTGGAGGGGCGGAGCGGACGCTATCATGCGTCACTCTTTCCCTCTAGACGACTCGCTCAACTATTTGTGGCAGGGGATCTACCGGTGAGTGATTTGCCTTAATGCCGGTGTTGCATGCCTCTTCCGGATTTTTTATGTTCATGTTTTATTCTGTACAGACGGTGGCTTTTGCCTAAAGTGTGGAAGTACACACACGAACTCTCCGCTCGAAGCTCTACCTCGAGGAATGCCGGGCCCGCAATGCCCAAGAGGAGTTAAGGGTAGGTCCTCCAACAGCATCTTTGTTGACACCGTTCAAGAGGAGATCTCTAGGCGGGTGCATGAGCAGACCGCGACTATAAAGAAGGAGCTGGGCGATGCCCGTCGGACGTGCACAAGGCAGAGCGACGAGTACGAGGAGCAGTTGAAGAGGCTTCGTGAGGAGAATTTTTCCCTCAAGAGTCAGGTCCGGTCGCTGGAGACGGAAGCAGCCGCGTCTTTTAAAAAGGTACGAATGTGAGTTTTGCTGACACCCGGTTTTGCATGCCTTTTCTGACTTTGGAGTCCTTGGTGGGGCAGGCCCGAGCTTCCCACGATCAAGAGGTCGAGAGTCTCCGTGCCGGGAAGGCCACCTTAGCACAGGAGAAGGCGTTGCTTCTGAGGATAGGGCCAGCTTGCCAAGAGCTTCATTTTGCCTCCGCAGCGAATGCTCTCCTGAAAGGGAGTTGTCTCCTCCGAGGCGAAGACGGCGGAGGTGCCCGGGCGCGAGGTCCTGGCCTCCGAAAAGGAGAAGTTATCCGCCGAGCTCCACAAGCTGTCTGGTGAGCTTGCGGCTGCCATAGAGCAACGACTTTCCCTCCGAAGAGAAAGTAAGAATGCTGGAGGAGGAATCTGCTAAGCTGCGGCTAGAAAACCCCAAGCTGGCCGCGAGAGGTGATTCTTCTCTTTCCCATTCATCCTTTGTTGCTTTTTTCGCCCTTTTATTAAAAGTTTTTCTCATTTCCTTTTCCTTACTTAGGCTCGAGGCCTGGGAATCTTGTTGAGGGGCTAGAGAGATTGAACCTGCGGATCGATGACCTCAAAGAAGAGTTGATTGCCGCAAACGCTAACCGCGATCGGTACCCGGCTTATGCTCACACCCTGGAGCAACAGGTGGCCGGTCTCGAGGCTTACTCTCGGAAGGTGCGAGAGGACCTGCAACAGCAGAGCACGAAGTTTGCCCACCTAAAGGAATCCTTCACCTCTCAATGCGGGAGGATGGTTAAATCATGCCGCCAGATTGTCTCGAGGTTCTTTACAGGCAAGGAGAGGTTATGGACGATGACCTTTACTGGGAGTTGTCTTTTAAAGAGGTTGCACAGAAGACCTCCTTTTACGAGGTGCTTGAGAAGTTTGGGCCCCTTCCTGGGGAGACGTGCTTTGTTCTGGCCAGACGTCTTTTCTTTTCTTCCTCCCGGAGCACCGCGCATCAGGGGGTGTTAGGCCTCCGTCTTCTCTGCCGGGAAGTCTGGGTCTTCGGAGAGCGTACAAGGGGCTGCTGCGCGCGAATCTCGACACTGTAAAGGAGACTTAGATAGGCCGGAGAAATTTAGATTAGTCTTAGTTCTCCTTCCCCCTTTTTGGATTTGGTGTGTATATGCCTTTAACAGAATGGAATTATTTGTCAGTTGTTTCGTTAATTAATGCCATTTTTTTTGTTTCGTGACCGGTCGCTTTCTTAGACCGATCGCTTTCATTTTGCGCGTGCTACCGACTGCCTTCCCTTAGTCGATTTATTTTGCGGGTGCGACCGGTCGCACTTAGTCGACCGGTCGTTCCGCTTGTATCTTAGGATGCGACTTGGTCATTTTCGACGACTGGTCTCCTGTTTGCCTGCCTCTTGCCCGGTCGCAATCATCAGTGCCGGGCTTTTCTCTGCTGTTCTTTCCCTATCCTTGCTTTTGGAAGCCAAGCGATGGTACTCCACGGTCGTTCCTCTTTCCCTTTCCTTTCCTCGTGTAAGGGAGGAAGAGTTGCGGGGGGGGGATCCGACCAGGGTACGTGTGGCGTCCCACACCTAATGATTCACCCATTACAGGCGACCAGAGCTCCCGGGTTTTCGGAGATGGGTTTTTCATTTTGTTCTTGCTTGAGTGCGACGACTCATAACAAGGTTTTCAGGGCATTGCATCCTGTAGGGCATGGCCCGGGTGTTTCTTTTCCAGGGCATTACATCCTGTTGGCCTTGGCCCGGGTGTTTCTTTTCAGGGCATTACATCCTGTTGGCCTTGGCCCGGGTGTTTCTTTTTCAGGGCATTACATCCTGTTGGCCTTGGCCCGGGTGTTTTTTTTCAGGGCATTACATCCTGTTGGCCTTGGCTCGGGTGTTTCTTTTAATGCGCGGATTTTTCCAAAAATAATCCCCTTTATTGATGTTGTCAAAGCATTACATCGATTTTTACACATAAAATTTCTTGAGGCATTCTGCGTGCCAGGAATGGGGCAATTCGTATCCCTCGACATTCTTTAGGTGATATGAGGCTCGCCCAACCTTCTGATGGATAATGTAAGGACCCTCCCACTGGGGGTCGAGTTTTTGGGCTGCTTGACTTCTCTTAGGACCAGCTCGCCAGGGACAAAGCTTCGTTCCCTGACCTTACGATTGAAGTACTTTTCTACCTTCCTTTTGTCTTCTGCCATCCGGGCGGCCGCTACGGCTCTTTCTTCTTCGAGTAGGTCCAGGCAGTCTTTTATTCCATCATCGTTGAGCTGTTCGTCATAGGACTCCCAGCGAATTGATGGGATCATGATTTCGGCTGGGACAACTGCCTCTAAGCCGTAGGTTAATCTGAAGGGTGTTTCTCCGGTTGGCCCCTTTTCTGTCGTTCGGTAGGACCATAGGACTTGGTGTAGTAGTTCGGCCCAACCGCCCTTTTTGTTTCCTAACCTTCTTTTTAGAGCTTTTATGATCTGCCCGTTTGCGTTCTCGACCTGCCCGTTGGCCTGAGGGTGCGCCACCGATGCGAATCTTACCTCTATCTTCCATTGCTCGCAGAACTCCCGGAAACTGTCGCATTGAGCTGTGTCCCATTGTCAGTTATTATGGTCCTTGGCAATCCGAATCTGCACACGATGTGCCTCCATACGAACTCTTGTGACCTTTTGGCTGTGATGGACACGGTAGGCATTGCCTCAACCCATTTCGTAAAGTAGTCGATGGCTACGTACACGAACTTGAACCTTCCGGAGATGCTTCTGGGAAGGGGCCAATGATATCCAGCCCCCACATCGCGAACGTACCGGGACAGTATGGGCTTTTTTTGCATGGCCGGGGGGTTGTGTATCTTGCTGCCGTTTTCCTGGCATCTGGCGCACCTCCGAATGTATTCCTTGCAGTGGTCCTGCATCCTTGGCCAGTAGTAACCAAGCCTCATAATTTTGTGGGCCGTGGCTCTTTCCCCTTGGTGGTTTCCGCATACCCCTTCGTGCACCTCCTTTATGAGTTCACTTCCCTCTTCGTTCGTGACGCATCGGAGGGCGGGTCTCGCGAATGATCTTTTGTAGAGGCGTCCCCCTTCGAGGAAAAATGATGCCGCTCGCCGCTTCACGCTCCTAGCCTCTTTATCCCCCGGTGGCAACTTTTCTTCAAGGATGTATTCCACGATCGGAGTCATCCAAGATTCCTCGGATGCGAGAGGCTCAGTCGCCAGGACCTGGGCTTCGTCTATGCTTGGACTGGTCTTGGTTTCCAACCACACCCTACCTGGTATCCTTTCGGCCATACTCGCTAATTTCGCTAGCGCGTCTGCTTTGGTGTTTTTTGTCCGAGGAAGGTGCTTCAGCTCGCATCTCGAGAAGCTTGTTTTTAGCTCTTGGACCCTGAGTAAATACTTCCAGAGTTTCTCTTCCTTTACTTCATATATGTTGTCATGTTGCCGGGGACCAGTAAGGAGTCTGAGTATACCTCCAGGTCCGTTGCGCCTAGGGCAATGGCAACCTCTAGGCCTTGAATGAGAGCTTCGTACTCGGCCTCGTTGTTGGTTACGTCGAACTCCAACCGGAAGGCGTAGTTGATGTCCCGTCCATCGGGAGTTTGAACAATATCTGCTCCCGCTCCCGCTCCTGTCTTGCACCGAGCGCCGTCTACCTGAATGATGAAGGGGGTGGGTGGCTTTCCCTCTTCTTGGTCGAAGCTGGTCTCCGTTATAAAGTCCGCTAGGGCCTGAGCTTTGATCGCCGTTCGCGGTAGGAAGTGGATTTCGTATTGGGTGAGTTCGACTGCCCAGCTTACCATGCGTCCTGACGCATTCGGATTATTCGTTATTTGCTTTAGCGGCCAGTTAGTCCTTACAAAGATCCGGTGTGACTGGAAGTACGGTCGTAGCTTCCGGGATGCCACTACTAGAGCAAGAAAGACTTTTTCGATATTGGTGTAGCGTCTTTCTACGGGGGTCAGGATCTTTCCTGTGTAGTAGACGGGAATCTCCTTCTTTTCGTCCTCCATGATTAGGACTGCTGCCACCGCCCATGCCGATGCGGACAGGTAGAGGTCTTGACCGGGCGTTGGGACTCCCAGCTTGGGTAACTCTCGAAGCATTTCTTTGATCTTCTCGAAGGCTTCTTTGCATTCCTGGCCCCACTGGAACTTGCTGTTCTTCCTTAATACGTTGAAGAACGGGATTGCCTTTTCCTGTAGCTTTGAGCAGAACCTGCTTAAGGCCGTGAGTCTCCCGTTGAGGGCTTGGACGTCTTTGATGCTTCTGGGAGGACTGAGGTCGAGAATCGCCTGGGTCTTTTCCGGATCCACCTCTATCCCTCGCTGCCCAACGATGAAACCAAGGAATTTTCCTTTGGTGACCCCGAATACGCATTTCTCTGGATTTAGCTTGATCTGGAATTTGTCGAGCGTGGTGAATGTCTCTTCCAGGTCTTTCATGTGTTGTTCTTTGGACGGGCTTCTCACGACTATGTTATCTACATAAGCTTCCACATTTCTCGAGAGTTGCTCCCGGAACACTTTGTCTATCATTCGTTGGAAAGTCGCGCCGACATTTTTTAATCCGAATGGCATCACTTTGTAGCAGAAGATTCCTGCTGAGGTGACGAAAGAAGTTTTTCTCGGAGTCCTCCTCATTCATATTTATCTGGTTATACCCGAGAATGCATCCAGGAAGCTCAAGACGGAGCTTTGGGCCGACGAGACGACCAATCGGTCTATCGATGGCAACGGGTAAAGTCTTTGGGGCATGCCTTGTTTAGGTCGGTGAAATCCACGCACATTCTCCATTTCCCATTAGATTTCTTCACCATAACTACGTTCGCCAGCCACTTGGGGTATGACACTTCTCTGATAAAACCTGCTTGCAGGAGTTTTTGGACTTCTTCTCGAGCAGTCTGGTCCCTCTCCGCTCCGATCACCCTTCTTCTTTACTCGTGAGTAATATATTTTTACATTTAATTAAGTGGCTTGATTTTGGATCACGCACTCTTGCAATGTTATATTCTGTTTTTAATTATTTCGTTATCTCGACTTTTTTTTTTTTTGGTTTTTTTTTTTTTTTTTTTTAAAAAAAAAAGTTTGATTCTAATAACCGCTGTGTTTTGATCATATCAGGCTGAGGTTATGTTTCTTGGGAAATTGAGACATCCGCATCTGGTGAAGCTGATTGGTTACTGCTGTGAGGATGAACATAGACTTCTTATGTATGAATACATGCCTAGAGGAAGTTTGGAGAATCAGCTCTTCCGAAGTACGTTGACTACTAACTCGTCTCTTCTTCTCTTCTCATGATTGCGTGATTACATTGTTATCCCAATTTGTCTCCTGGTGGTTGTTCTGTGTCAAGGTTTAGGTTTGATTTAGGGTGTTTTGACTCGCTTTTTTTAATTTCTTCCGTGGGTAATTTGTTCAAATAAGCAAGCAATGACCGATCGACGTTTACGGATTATTCTGGGTGGCCAGTTGTACAGTTGATCCTGATGATCATTTTGACCAAATATAAGTGTTATTATCTTTTTCTTCTAAACCGTTATAGCTTGTCGTTGACTTGAAGTGCTTGTTAATTAAATCCAGGGTTTCAGCTTCACTTCCATGGCTAAGTAGAATGAAGATAGCAGTTGGAGCGGCAAAGGGACTCGCTTTTCTTCACGAAGCAGAGAAACCAGTGATTTACCGAGACTTCAAAGCTTCCAACATCTTACTGGATTCGGTAATTAATTTACTAGCTCCATCGATCATTCTAAATAACTAATTAAGTTTTTTCTTTTGGTTAATATATAGTATTGTGTTTGACAAATACAATTGGTATGCAGGATTTCACCCCAAAACTATCCGATTTCGGACTCGCAAAAGACGGACCGGAGGGAGACGAATCACACGTGTCAACAAGAATCCTAGGAACACAAGGATACGCAGCTCCAGAATACATAATGACTGGACATTTAACAAAGGCAAGTGATGTGTACAGCTTCGGTGTTGTTTTAGTTGAACTTTTAACCGGACGTCGATCAATGGACAAACATCGTCCACAACGTGAACAGAATTTAGCAGACTGGGCAAGACCACAGCTTAATCATCCCAAGAGATTGAGTCGTATAATGGATCCAAGGCTTGAAGGTCAGTATTCTGAGTCAGGTGCAAAGAAGGCAGCTCAGTTAGCTTATCAATGCTTGAGTTTAAAAGCGAAGAATCGGCCAGAGATGAGTCAAGTGGTGAGAGATCTTGAACCGTTGTTGGAAGCTAGTGATATACCGTCTGGGCATTTCGTGTATGAAGTGCCGGTGGAAAATAGTAGTAATGATTCAGCGGCAGAGAAAAGGAGAAAGGATATTGGGAAAGGGAAGGATAAGATTAATGAGATTCGACAGAAGAATGGTCATCATCATCGGAGTGGGAGTGGGGAGAAGAGGCGGGAGCATCATAGTGGTGGAAGTGGAGAAAAGAGACGATCTGGTTCTCCCAACAAATCGTCGAGTATTATTTGTTCTGATCCGAGAGTGCAGAAGAATTTAAGGAATTATTCTCCGATGCACAGGAATGAAAGAGGAGCCTAGCTAGCTAGCTAGATTGATGAAACTGCAAACGGCGAGATTGGATTGAATTAAATTTGTAAATACTTGATGGATGAATAATTTGGTGAAGATCAAGTGCGCGATCTCATGTTGTGTAGTAGTGTAGTCGGATTAACCTTCTTTTATTTTTAATTAAAATTTTAAGGAGAAAGAAAAATGAGTTTTGTAACTGGTATTCATGTCTTTCTGTAATTTTACTTCATTGATAGCCATAGACATCTGTTTAAGGCAACTTCTATTGTACGTATAATACTATATAGTACTGCTATATATATATATGGTAATGAAAGCAGTACAGTAATTAAGTATATGCATATTTCGAAGTGGAATTATGACACGTTATTCCCGGCCTGGGTATGATACTATATTCTATAGAGTGACTAAACGAGCATATACAGTGGCTTAGAAGTTAGGGGCCGGCCCCCAATTGTCCCGACGATATCATATTTTTTATTACTAGTTTTATATAATATAGTTATTTGGTTATAATTAAATTAAAATTGTCTAAAAGTATCTATGATATTATTATTTTTAATTAATATAAGTCCATTTTAAATTATTTAGTGTTATAAATAGAAATAATAAATTACACTTAATACATTAGTTGATGTTATTAAGTGTCTTATATTTTATATATTATTTTTTTATAACCATAATTTGAACTGAAAAACTTGCTTTTAAAGTATTAATTGGGTTGATCAAATTTTAGTTTAAAGTTAAGTCAATGAGTCTTGTAATTGTTACTATGTACTACCTTCTATTCTTAATAAATGATGTTTTGAAAGTTGCCATTTTTTCAAAATATAAGATGTTTTGGACTTTTTTATCACTCAATTTTCATATACCCTCTTTTTTCTCTCACTCAGAACTCTCTATTCTTATGAAAAAATAGGATAAATTAGTCCAAAAATGTCTCTTTAATTTCCGTGTTTTATGAAAATTATCTATGAAAATAGGATAGAGTATATTTTAATAAGTTATATCTATATTTAAAATATAAACCTTTTAAACAATTATAAGTATATTTATTTTAAATTTTATTATTTATTTTTAGAATATATTTAGTATTCAAATTAATATATAGTTAAAAAATTTTGGCCCCTCCGCCCCTGAGCATATTATACTACTTTCCCTCTCCGTCCTGATTGACCGTCCTGTTTACTATTTGGACATGTTGTTTGACTTCAATTTTTAACATATAAGATAAATTAATTTTGAAATTTTAAGTTTTGCATATGATTCCTTACATGATAAACTATATGTTACAAATTTAGTTTTATAAATTATTTTATCTTATATCTTAATATTGAAGTGGAAAAAATGTGCCATAAAGCAAACAGGACGGTCAATGGGAGGGAGTATTAAGACGATCAGATATGAACGGCGAGGACATGCGCTTCAGTAGTAAATGGAAAGAGAAGGGAGGATAAGTCAGGAGTCAGGACATACAGCTAAGCACGTCTGATATTGATAATGTCTGTCTGTCTTGGTTGGCTTGGTCGTAATTCGTAAAGTCGAAACTGATCAGCACTACCTTCTACTTATTTCCATCTTTCAAAAAAAAAAAGTCATACGTACTTTCCAAAGTCGAAAACTATGCGCGTTCGTTCTCCTGAGATTAATCTCCTTTATTTATTTTGCACTGTCATGTGTCAGTTTGTATTTGTTTAAAATCTAACCCAATGTATATGTGTCAGTTATTATTTTAACTAGGAAACAAAAAGCTTTAAACCACTTTTGCTTCAAAACCCAGAAAGAGCCTAATCTATATAATGTTATTCCCATCGGTCGGTGGGTATGAGGTAAGAAGGTAGGCAATCAATCACCACCCAAAAATACCACTCACCTCACCTCACCTCACGGCGTCTTTGTTATGTTTTACCTCCAAAATAAAAATTACCCAGTCAAGCCGCCCACGTTTATATCCTTGGTATTGCCGTGTTGTGGTATATTGGTTTCTGTTCATACATGGGCCCGTAGGTCCAATCAATTTCTTTTTCGGGAATTTTGGGCTGCTGATGCAAAAGGGTGATGGGTGATCGGACAGTTTTTCATTGTTAAGAGGTGGATAATGTGTTGGGCTTATCAGGGTTGCATCATGGACCAAAGAAATGTGAAAGCTCTTCATTTCTCGTCTCAGGCGACATCATCCCACTATTTCCATGTCCATGGCCAAAAAACAAAGAGGTCAAGAAGATGATGCGGTGTCGATCGGATCTCTCACTCAGCTCCTTATCTTATCTTATCTTTTTTTTTTTTTTGATAAAAGATCACCTCCTTATCTTATCATTTCTGTTGTTTCTGAAATATAGTATAGTAATGAGTTGTATAAAGAAAAAGAGTACCAAAATTTCGATCGGCCATTGCATGTGCTTTTGAACTACAACAGCCTTTTCTTCATTCTTTTTCTGCTGCCAGCTTATCTTTATTCATTTGTATTGATGATAACCGCAGACACAGGCAGGACAACTGGACACCACAGGCAGAACATATGAAAACTAATTAGCAGTAACACACTTTTCGCCTTGAATCTCAGTCCAAGTCATGGCATTGGCATCAATGCCTAAACAGATCAGATCAGATCAGATCTTCTATAGAATTATATTTGGAGTAATTAAGTGAGATAGATAAAGCTCGCAATTGAAGAATAGTTATTCTGGTAGCTCATTAAAATAATAGGGTTTTGAAATGATTGGCTAACCAACTTTAAGTGTCAATTTATAGAGGAATGTACATATTACATGGACTTGCGGTATGCTAAAAGAGATTGGGTTGTACAGAGAGTGACAACCCAGATACATATTTATTTATTGTTGTGTAACTTAAGACTATGAACTAGACCGTAAGATAGAACGATAGGCTAATCGGTCCATATTATCTATCTAATATTCCTCCTCAAATCAAAGTCTCCTGTTAATGGGAGTTTTGACCAAAAATTGAGGAAAACGGAGGGAATTAGGGATTTGGTGAGACCATCGGCTACTTGGTTCGAAGAAGGTAAATGTTCAATCTTTATGCTTCCATTCTGAACCTTTTGTTTCTAACAAAGTGATAATTGATGTCCATGTATTTAACCCGGCTGTGTAGAACGGAGTTGGATGTGTCAAGAAGGTTGCGCTTAAGTTATCTCAATGAAGGAACGGAGGAGAGTTGAGTCGAAGCTCTAATTCGACCAACGGTTGTTGTAACCAGATAATTTCTGACACACTTACAGTCAAGGCTTTATACTCAGCTTCCATAGAGGAGCGTCGGACAGTAGCCTATTTTTTAGAACCCCAAAAGATCAAGTGGGAGTCACGAAAAATAAAATAACTAGAGGTCGAGCGTTTATCAAAAGTTGATCCAGTCCACTCTGCGTCTGTAAAGGCAAGGGGGCCAGGAGGAGCATACGTGAAGAACAAACCCAAGTTTGTGGTATAATTTAAATATCTCAGTATTCTCTTTACCGATTTCCAATGGATCTCATGAGGAGCATCAACATACTGGCACACCTTGCTTACTTAGTATGAGAGATCCGGTCTAGTAAAGCATAGGTATTAGAGACTCCATACCATACTGCGGTAGTAGGTTTGATAAAAAAAAAGAGGTTATTCAACACTGTCTAGATTAGTAGTAGGTGACATAAGTGTGGAGACAAACTTGGAATGTTTGTTTTTTGTAGGAGGTCTGTAATATACTGAGTCTAGAATAATTTTAGTCCTTTAAGTGTTCTTGAAACAACAATGCTCAAAAAGAACTTTACATCCCCAATTTCAGTTATAGGAAACTAATTAAAGAAAGACTTATGGATTTGGCTAGTAAAGCTTTGAAGACCTTGTAAGCACTACGTCATCAACACAAACAAGTAGATAAACAATGTATGGCCCTCATTTATAAACATCAATATGTTGTAGAGACCATTCATAGGAAACAACAATTGAAAGAACTAACCTGATAGTAGATTGTTTTACAACTTGACTAAAGGTATCAGGGTAATCATAGCCTAGAGTTTGAGCAAAACCCTGAGCAACAAAACTGGCTTTTCTCCTTTCAATACTACCATCAACTAGTGTTTTTGTTCTGAAAACCCAATGCAACCCTAGGACATTCATATCACTATTGTATGGAACCAAATCCCAGGTATGATTTTGTTCAAGAGCTTGAAGTTCTTTTTGCATAGCATGAACCCATACTTGATGTCGCATTGCCTGTTTGAGAGTGGGAATGTCTTGGACAATATTAAGAGTTATGTGGTGTAAGGGGTAATTGATAGTGTCGTTTGTTCTTACAAGGAGCTTTATGGAGTATGTTTCTGACTGAACGAGTGACCATTTAGCTGAGAAATAGGCTGATGTGTTTGGGGTTGTTATGTTTGGGTATTAGATGATTGTGATAAAGAAAATGATAAATTGGTTGCTAGGTCTTATGTGAATATAATAGAAGAGGAAGGCGTTGGGGTAGGTAGAGGAGCATGTTGATCAGTTTGAGAGAATGGGAGAGTTTGATTGGCATTAAGAGAGGTCGCATCTGTGGAGTCAGTGGAAGAAACATTTGGAATGATAAGAGTGTATGTGTGGAGAGATGGATCAGGGGAATTATTTGAGTTTTTGTAGGCAAAGAGAAAATATGATTCGTCAAAACGAGCATCTCTATAAGTGTATAACCTTCTACTTGATAGATCGTAACAAAAATTTAACCATTATTATTAAAGGAATAACCAAGGAACACAGAAGGAAAATATCTATAAGAGGGTTTATGTGCTTGAAAAGGTTTGAGATTAGGATAACATGTGCACCAAAAAATCTTTAGAAAAGTGTACTCTGACTGTGTGTTAAATAGAAGCTGAAATGGGGACTTCTTACCTATGGTAGAACTTGGAAGTTTATTCATGTGATAGACAGTAGCCTTGACAGCATAGCACCAGTATGTGAGAAGCATAGAAGCTTCATCCAAGAGGGTAATTCCTTTGTCCACCACATACCAATTATGAATTTCAATTGAGCCATTTTGCTGGTGTGAGTGAGGACATATTAATTTATGTTGAATGCCTTATCCTTGAAGAAAGTATCTAGAGAAGAGAATTCGTTGCCACCATCAGTTTTAACTGATCTAGTAGCAGATTTATAAAAATTATCCACTATATTATAAAAGGTAACAAGAACCTTAGTTGTGTCTGATTTCAACTGAATCTGAAATATGCACATATAACTAGAGTAGTCATCATCAACTATGAGCATAAAATACTTGAATCCATCAACTGATGTGATATGAGTTGTTCCCCATCTAAATCCACAAACAATAGTCCAAAAGGCATACTAGAACGACTAGAAGAGGGAAATGTGGTAAGGCATGAGTTTTTTCTAATTAGCATGCTGAAAAGAACTGCATTGCAGAGCTTATTGCAAGCAAAATATAAGTATTTTGGGTCTATTTGTGATGTTGGAGGAGGGGTGTCCTAGCCTTCAATGCCAAACAGTTGGAGTAGCTTTAACACTTAGGTTAACTTGAGAAGCAGGAACAAACATTATCTTCTTCATCTTTAAGAAAAACATAAACCTCTTCCTTAACTGGACCTTGATGAAGAAGCTGGTGAGTTGTGCAGTCCTTCAATAGAAAACAATTAGGATAAAATTCAAAGCATGTGTATTTACTACACATAAATGATTGACTGATAGAAGGTGCTTGTGTAGATAAGGACTGTAAAACACATGATTTAACTTGAAAATTTTGTTTGCTGCTTTAAGAGTGCTCATACCCCGATTAGAAATAGGTAACATAGATCTATTGCCTTGAGTAATGGACTCAAATCCATTATAGTCAAATAAGGAGATATTCAATCTAGAAAAATCTCCTGGGAAGTGATGAGAAGCTGTAGTATCTAACAACCATTTAGTATATCCATAAGCAGCGACATTAGATGTCATTGGCATTAGCAGTCGTATAACTTGGTGGTGCCAACTAAGAAGGGAAATTGAATCTATGAAAATATATAGTCTCTAGCCTCATGACCTTTCTTAAAACAAACCTGACATTGTGGGTGATTATTAGGATGTCTAGAAAAGAAAATGGATTCATGTCCTTGAAAAACATCACCTCTAGAGGTTGAGTAATTGCTTCTTCCTTTTCCTCTAGAGTTTCTTCCTGAAAAATTACATGTGAAAGTTCCATGCTGATTAAATTTCCTCTGATAGTGTTATGTTCTTAGCAGTAGCATTAAAAGTGGTAGAATTAACACTAACAAAGTTAACCAACTGTTAAACTTGTTTGAAAGTAACTTCAAACTGAAGAAGACTAGTCAAATCTCAAATGGAGCAAGCTGTTGTCGAGATGACTAAAGAGTGTATGTGTGGAGAGATGGATCAGTGGGACTGTTTGAGTTTTTGTAGATAAAGGGAAAAGATGATTCATCAAAATGAACATCTCTAGAAGTGTATAACCTTATGCTTGATAGATCATAACAAAGATAACCATTATGCTAAGAGGAATAACCAAGGAACACACTAGGAAAATATTGGTAAGAGAGTTTATGTGCTTGATAAGGTATGAGATTAGGATAACATGTGCACCCAAAACCTTTAGAAGAGTGTAATATGGCTATGAGTTAAATAGAAGCTGAAATGGGGAACTTAGTCAAGGTAGAACTTGGAATTCTATTCATGAGATAGACAATAGCCTTGAAGACCTAAGATTGATAGGAGGTGAAAATATCTATTTATAAGGATTATTCCCACCTGTATTTTACATGGTTTGTAACATATTTTCACCACTTATAGAGTATTTTATTTATATTGGTGAATTTATACATTTGAGTATATTTTAGGTAAATGCTTATATGAGCATGATTCAAGATTTTACAAGGGTTGTTTGAGTGCATAAATGAACTCCCCATCTCTCAAAGACTTCAACACATCAAACTGGAAGCAAATCGAATCTATAATGAAGAATTTGTGCCTTACAAATTCTCCCCCATTTGACATGGTTCATAGCTCAAATTGGAAAACATATAAGTAGGCAGACAAGCAGGCACATAGCTATTTGAGCAAGGTTTGCTGTTATTTGAGCAACATAAATGTTGTGTTGTTGATCCCACAGACCCTTAGTAGTTTTACAACCAACAATAGATAATTATAGGTTATGTCAGAAACATGTGATTCGCAAACATGATCTGGTTTATCCACTTATTATACTCAGGATTTATATTTCCTTGAATAAACTGTTATGGGCATGGAAGAGATTCGTTAAAAAATTTGAACATATCATTTCCTCTTAGCGACACTGTTGTTGTTTTCCATAGATTGAAATTATTTCGACTCAGCTTGATTAAATTACATGGAACTAATAGGAATGACCATATACTGGAAGAAGAAGGAACAATGGTGATAGGCATTTGTCCGCCAGGGTTTCCAGTGGAGCCCGAAGAAGAATTATTATGTGGATGTTTAGGAGGTGACTTTGATGCCATGAAAAGGCTGAAAATGACTCTTTATGACTCTGATACCATATTAAAATATTAGGGTTTTGAAATGATTGACTACTCTTTTCTATTACTGGAAACATACTGTCTTATTTATAGAGGATTGTACATATTACATGGACTATCGATATATTAAGGCACTGTTTGGATATGTCGAGGGAAATGTGAAAGGGAATGGGAATGGAAAAATAAAGAGAATGGGAACGAGAATGAAAATATATCATATTGTTTGGTTGTAGAAGGGAATGGAAATGGAAATGAAAGGAATGAGAATAATTATTAATATATGATACATATTAACACTTTATTTTATATTAGAGTTTTATATTGTCTTATTAATAATCATATTTCACTAGTTTTAAAATTATTTTTGTAAACCCATCTTAACATTGTAACAAAATAGATATATTAATATTTTGATGAAAGTGAAAATTAAAAAAAATAGCTTAATATATATACATATATATATTACACTCATTAATTGTTGTATTTAACCAACATAAGTATATCAATATAATTCCTAAAAAGGAAAGCATCGTCATACTGATTAGTGTCATCGTACACTATGAAATTATTGAATGGGTAGCAGACTAAAATCTATTCCCGGAATATATCGGAGGGGAATAGAACAACACATGCTCGGGAAAACGGAGGGGGAAATGATTCCCATCCCAGTGTTGTTTCTGGACAATACAAACATGGGAAAGGGCCAACAGTTGATTTTTCCTTCCCTTCCCCAACTTTTCCCCTCTAAAAGCCAAACTGAAATGTTCTCCCAGAGAGGCAATTCTCTAGGTGATTCAGGAAATGCCTTCACGTCCTGGAGGAGGAGTGATTATTCTTTTTGCTTCAGTAGGGGCAATAAGGTCTTAAAGTGGAAACTAGCTATAGCTAAGTACAACAACAGCTTCATATTCTATCATGTCAAAGTTAAGGCCAGCAGACTAATGGCTCGTCCTCTGGGGTTCGGGTTGCCAACTACCCATTTAAACTCCAATCTCATCATGTTATTTACTTCCCCATCAGTTCTCGGGCTCTTTCTTCCCAAAGTGCCCCCGGTGGTAAGGAGTGTAAACCGTTCTTCCAAATTCAAGTTGCCTGGTTGTTTTTTCTTCATCGCTTCTCCATCGTGTTTTGGTGTCTCGATATCAGATTCCCAGCCAAGAGATACGTGCTATGGATCTCCTCACAGACAGTTGCGAGCTCCTGCGGTTGCATCCTACAGAATCAGAGAAGGTTGATGGTGATGCTCTCTTGGAGGGTAGCAGGCCCAAAGAGCTGCATAAGGCTCTCTTTGGAAGACTATGGCATCCAAAGCTCATTAACTGTAAGGCTTTACACAAGTTCCTAAGTAGGGATGTCAATCTTGATCCGAACCCGAAACCTGACCCGAAACTGACCCAAAAAGCCGGGTTCGGGTTGAGATTTTTGACCCGAAATGATTTTCGGGTCGGGTTCGGATTGGGTCATTGAAACCCGCTTTGGGTTGAACCCGCTAATCTGTAACCCAAATTTTTTTAATTAAAAATAGAAAATATGTTATATTTAATGACTTAATTAGTATTTAATGATTAATTTATGACTAAAATAAACATTTAATCGATAACATATGATTATATATTGTACATAATAATTAATTAATATTATAGTGTTATATTTTTTTATTAAATAATCCAAAATTAAAAAAATAAAATAAATTTTGAAAAAACAGGTCGGGTTTGGGTCAACCCGCTCCGGGTTCGGGTTAAAGAAGTACAACCCGCTCCGGGTTCGGGTCGGGTTGACCAAAACTATTTTTGGGTCGGGTTCGGGTTGAGCTCAACCCGACCCGAAACCCTATTTTGACACCCCTATTCCTAAGCCTCATCTGGAAGCCAAAGTCGCAGTTTAAGGTAAACAAAGGGAAAACAACCGTTTTACATTCGAGTTTTCAAATGAGCCAGATGCTAAGTTTGTTCTGAGTAATGGTCCGTGGAATTTCCAGAACCGGTTATTGGTTGCGTCTGCATTAGATCCCAAGTTATCCATAGAGGAACATGATCCTAACTCGATTAAACTTTGGGCTTCTATCCACAACCTCCCTATTTCATTCTACAATAAATCGTCTGCAGTGGAACTGGGTAATAGGATAGGGAAGTTTGTTACTTGCTCTGATCAATTGAATCCTCTAGCCTCAAGGGTGTTAAAAGTGTGTGTTGAAGTTAAAATTTCAGACCCCCTGTGTAGGTTGATAGTGTTGTCTGTAGCAGGGAAATCTAGATGGTGTCAAGTGTCCTATGACAATCTGCCATTCCTTTGCTTCAGATGTGGTAGAATCAACCACGTTATTTCTGAATGTTCCTGAAGAGGGGAAAATATGCCCGGAAGCCCCGAAGAAAAAGCAATAGCCCAGTAGAGCTAAAGAGAAAGGAAGAGGAAGGCCAAGGCAATGACCGGGCGTCCCTGTCCAGGCCCAAACAGGTCACAAGCAGTGACCGGTCGATTCCAACCGGTCGCCAAGGGCCCTAGAACATAACATAGAAGGTGCCCGGTCGCCTGTGACCGGTCACCAAGAGCGTCGACACGTCCGGTCGTTCGTGACCGGATGCCTGGAACGCAGGATGCAATACGAGAAGCGACCGGTCGCCTGTGACCGGTCGCTAAATACGCAAAGTATGGCACGAATAGCGACCGGTCGCCTGTGACCGGTCGATAGGAGAACAAGGCAAGCGCAGGTAGCAATCGAAAGTAGGGAAATTAGGATAAGATATTTATTAGATATTTTATAGGCCTGTCAAGATATTTATGTGCCAGCCTGGCACAATGTGATAGGCCAAGAGGCCTGTGAGAAACACTATAAATAGGAGTTCACTCCCCCAATAAAGGGTACGTGATCATTACTTGAGAATTTCCACTGTTGCATTACTATCGCATTGCTCTTATTTCTCCCTCTGGTGTTCCCTTCACTCGGTAACAAGGTAACCCGATAGATTAGGATTCCGATCAGTGTGTAACTAGAGAGAAGATTGTTTGGGAGCTTAGGGATTTATACCATTTCATTTGGCGCCGTCTGTGGGAAGCGAACAACTCAGATCTAGCAACCACGAGTCCACCGACGAGAATAGTAACTTTGGAAAACATACGAAGCCGACACATCTAAGAACGGAACTGTGTTTTTGCAGGTTAGGTACGAAGATGGCACCCAGAACAAGGAAAAATCTGCAAACCAACGACAGAAGTACCGGACCCGGGGCGCCCCACGACTCCATTTCCAAAAAAGACTTGGAGAACATGCTGATGAGCCTCACCAAATCCATCGACGAAAAGATCGTGAAAGGAAACGAGCTCCTGCAACAGGAATTGATGCAGAGAGACGAGGAATTCCAGCAAAAATGGGAGGAGATGTCAGAGGCGATAGACCTCCTGAAAGGTCGAGATGTGGCCGGAAGCAATGACGGGAAAAAGAGCACCCGAGGGGAAGCCTTAATCACTATTGAGGAGGAAGATGATGACGCCATCGACATGAGCTTATACCCCTTCTCCGAAAAGATCCGTAGAGCCAAACTCCCGCCCCACTTCATCGCCCCGGCGGTGGTGAAGTACGACGGTACTGGGGATCTTGCTCAGCACATTAAGAAGTTCATGTTCGCCATGAACACCCAGGGGATTAGCTCACTCGCCTTGTGCAACTTATTCCCCGAACACTCTCCAAGAGAGCCTTGAGCTGGATCTCATCTAGACCACCCCAATCGATCTCCAGCTTCAAACAACTACCGAAGAGTTCCAGACGATCCAGCAATACTTCGCGGCTAGTAAAAAGGTAAAAAGGGAGATGATAGAGCTCATGGATGTGAAACAGGCGAAGGGGGACTGTAAAAGAGTACAACGAGCGGTTCCACAAACAGGTGGCCGAAATCGACGACATCGATGAAAAGATACTGATCAAAGCCTTTGGTAATGGCTTGGCCCACCCCGCCTCGCTGGAAAGATAGCCACCAAGGCGCCAAAATCGCATTATGAGTTGGCCGAGATGATCCACGACTTCCTCAAATCAGAAGTTGCGGAGAATAAGGCCAAGGAGCCCCTAAATAGCTTTAGAGCCCCCGTCGCGGGTGAGAAGAAAGGAAGCCAGACAGGAGGGGTCGTTACGACCGGAGGATCGCACCAAGGGGGAAGCCGATACAAGCCTTATTCCAAGACCCCGACCCCCCAGGAACAGCGGGCCTCGAGCTCTAGAACCTTCCCAACAGTACAAATAGACCCAGGGAAGTATGTTGCTGTCGTAAGGGAGGGACTCTTGCCCCCACCGAGAAAGCCCAACCCGGGAGAGACGCCGGTGGCCTTTTGTGAGTATCACGGACACCGCAGTCACAGGACAACCAATTGTGCGAACCTCGTCAAGGAGCTAAGGCTGATTGAGGAGAACAAGAAAAAAGGAAGGGGAGCCCAGCATAGAGCACTACGGTAGCCAGTCCTCCCGGCCTAAGCCAGAAGAAGAAGTCCACCCAGAGTTGGATCATAGCAAGTCCTTCGGGGTAATCACAGGACTATTCTCAGAAGTGGGGCCCCTGACCCCCAATGAAAGGAAAAGACACGTCCACGAGGTTCACCGAGAACTCCCGGACAAAAAGGACGCGAAACACCAAAAGCTTCCTCCGATCTACTTCACTGAGGATGATGAAGATGGAGTCCTGTACCCGCATAATGACCCGCTGGTCATAAGGGCCCAGGTGAACGACCGCATGATGGAAGGAATCCTGGTCGACAGCGGAGCAGGTGCTAATGTCATTTCTGCCGAGGCGGTAAAGAAACTCGAGATACCGGAGGATAGGATCAAACCCTATTCAGCTGTACTAGGTGGTTTCGTAGGTGGGATTTCGGCTAAGTCGACAGGGAGCATCGACTTCACCGTCACCCTAGGACAAGGGGACGAGAGGCGCACGGAAGAATTGACAGCCTTCATCCTTCCCGGGCTCTCTGGGTACAATATGTACCTCGGGCGACCAGGAATAAACGCCTTCAGAGCCATTTGTAGCACCCACCATCTGAAAATGAAGTACCTGACCAGGTCAGGGAAGCTCGTTACGGTGAGAGGGAGCCAGAAAGTCGCGCGGGTATGCGAGGTGCGGATCATGGAGAACCTACCAGGAAACGAGACCGTCAAAACCGTGGGGTCCGAGAAGGAATTCAAGGGAAAGCTCCCCCTCCCCAACGAGACAGCGGAGCGGTACGAGGCTCCCGCTGATCTCCCGAAAGAGGTACCTCTACGAACTGACCCCAACAAATTCTTTAAAATTGGAAATGCCTTGACAGCGAAGAACAAGTCCATCTAACAAGATTCCTGGAAAAAGAAGGGCCACATTCGCCTGGAGCACGGAGGAGATGCCCGGAATAGACCCAAGCGTTATCCAGCATAATCTCAACGTAGACCCAGCGCACCCGGCGATCCGCCAAAGAAGAAGGGTGATCGGAGCGGAGAGGGACCAGACTGCTCGAGAAGAAGTCCAAAAACTCCTACAAGCAGGTTTTATCAGAGAAGTGTCATACCCCAAGTGGCTGGCAACGTAGTTATGGTGAAGAAATCTAATGGGAAATGGAGAATGTGCGTGGATTTCACCGACCTAAACAAGGCATGCCCCAAAGACTTTTCCCGTTGCCATCGATAGACCGACTGGTCGTCGTCGGCCCAAAGCTCCGTCTTGAGCTTCCTGGATGCATTCTCCGGGTATAACCAGATAAAGATGAATGAGGAGGACTCCGAGAAAACTTCTTTCGTCACCTCAGCAGGAATCTTCTGCTACAAAGTGATGCCATTCGGATTAAAAAATGCCGGCGCGACTTTCCAACGAATGATAGACAAAGTTTGGGAGCAACTCTCGAGAAATGTGGAAGCTTATGTAGATGACATAGTCGTGAGAAGCCCGTCCAAAGAACAGCACATGAAAGACCTGGAAGAGACATTCACCACGCTCGACAAATTCCAGATCAAGCTAAATCCAGAGAAATGCGTATTCGGGGTCACCAAAGGAAAATTCCTTGGTTTCATCGTTGGGCAGCGAGGGATAGAGGTGGATCCGGAAAAGACCCAGGCGATTCTCGACCTCAGTCCTCCCAGAAGCATCAAAGACGTCCAAGCCCTCAACGGGAGACTCACGGCCTTAAGCAGGTTCTGCTCAAAGCTACAGGAAAAGGCAATCCCGTTCTTCAACGTATTAAGGAAGAACAGCAAGTTCCAGTGGGGCCAGGAATGCAAAGAAGCCTTCGAGAAGATCAAAGAAATGCTTCGAGAGTTACCCAAGCTGGGAGTCCCAACGCCCGGTCAAGACCTCTACCTACCTGGCATCGGCATGGGCGGTGGCAGCAGTCCTAATCATGGAGGACGAAAAGAAGGAGATTCCCGTCTACTACACAGGAAAGATCCTGACCCCCGTAGAAAGACGCTACACCAATATCGAAAAAGTCTTTCTTGCTCTAGTAGTGGCATCCCGGAAGCTACGACCGTACTTCCAGTCACACCGGATCTTTGTAAGGACTAACTGGCCGCTAAAGCAAATAACGAATAATCCGAATGCGTCAGGACGCATGGTAAGCTGGGCAGTCGAACTCACCCAATACGAAATCCACTTCCTACCGCGAACGGCGATCAAAGCTCAGGCCCTAGCGGACTTTATAACGGAGACCAGCTTCGACCAAGAAGAGGGAAAGCCACCCACCCCCTTCATCATTCAGGTAGACGGCGCTCGGTGCAAGACAGGAGCGGGAGCGGGGATTGTAGTTCAAACTCCCGATGGACGGGACATCAACTACGCCTTCCGGTTGGAGTTCGAAGTAACCAACAACGAGGCCGAGTACGAAGCTCTCATTCAAGGCCTAGAGGTTGCCATTGCCCTAGGCGCAACGGACCTGGAGGTATACTCAGACTCCTTACTGGTCACCCGGCAACATGACAACATATATGAAGTAAAGGAAGAGAAACTCTGGAAGTATTTACTCAGGGTCCAAGAGCTAAAAACAAGCTTCTCGAGATGCGAGCTGAAGCACCTTCCTCGGACAAAAAACACCGAAGCAGATGCGCTAGCGAAATTAGCGAGTATGGCCGAAAGGATGCCAGGTAGGGTGTGGTTGGAAACCAAGACCAAGCATAGACGAAGCCCAGGTCCTGGCGACTGAGCCTCTCGCATCCGAGGAATCTTGGATGACTCCGATCGTGGAATACATCCTTGAAGAGCAGCGGTCATTACTGTGGAGTGTACTAGTCATTTCGTGTTTTCATAAAAGTGGTGGATTTTCTCAACGATATTGTGCTCGATCATTCACCTTTCCTTTCTCAAAAAACACCCCTCATTTTCCTCGTCGGAGCAAGTGGAGCGCATGAAGATCGATAACAGCAGTTTGAACAGAAAATCAGAGGTGCACCTACCCGAGTCAAGCGGTATGAAGATCAGCAACGACTATTCGAGTTCAAACTATTGAAAATCAGAAGAACACCAACCGTTCTGTTTGATCACGGTATTACTTCAAGAGCCTGAAAACGATCGAACAGGCGGCCTAGATCCCGAAGACGAGCCTACAGTCGGCCTAGATCCCGAAGACGAGCGAGCAGTCGGCCTAAAGCCCGAAGACGAGCGAGCAGCCGACCAAGAGTCCGAAGACGAGCGCAAGCAGTCGATCAGAAGCCCGAAGATGGACCAGAAAAGCTCAAAAGAAGTTTAGCTCAAAACTCCCCCATTTAATGACTTTTAGAATTTATGTATAGGTTTTCCCCTAGCATTCTTTTCTTTCTTGTCAATTTCTGAATAGACGGCATGTATAGGTTTATACATTCCCTTTGAATTTATTTAGATCAATGTGTATAGGGTTCCTCACTCCCTATTTTATCTGTGAATGACCGAGCGTCAAAATCCATATTGAGAAAATCCGCCACTTTGAAAACACGTGTTTTCAAAATTGTTTTTCCAAAACTTGGTTTCTTTTGGCATGCACGTATAATGAAAGGAACGAATAAGGGACGACCCCTCACATCTATATATCATTCATCAACTTTGCTTTATGGGGTGAAAATTCACGGTATCTACAAGAGGCATCCCCTATGTAAACAACGCCAACAAATGCAACTGAGCAAAAAGCAAAACACATGCATTGCATTCATGACAAAAAAGTCACTTGTACTTCTAGTCATTTCAAATCCATCAATCATTCACGGGTCTTGTCCACCTCAAAATTTGCACAGTCATGTGTTCCATTCTAACCTTGTCACACAGCGGCTTTCATCCCAATATCTCAACCGCTAAAGCCCGATCTCAGAGGGATAGAAAAGAAAACCGAGTTCAAACCTTTTCGGATTGGAATCACTGTGCACGCTAGTGACCAGAATGAGAAAAAAAAGTGTAGTTGTTTCCAAGTCGTGGGGCCACCATGCGGGAGTTGTCACTCCCTAAAAGTCCAAAATTCTAGGAGTCAATCACCAACCCGACCACACTCGAGAATTACTTCTCCGACAACAACCCCGACAAGTCGACCACCTTCAGGGCCAACGATGATGGGATGAGCTTCATGAACTGTGAGCTAAATTCGACTTAGACGAGACTAGGCATAACCTTACCACTCATGCATTGCATCCAAAAACAAAATAAACACAAAAAAAACATTCAATCAACCATTTCCATTCACCATTTTCAGCATTTCATGCATACTATATGTAGTAATCCCATATTACCACAATATATTGCATGGTGGATAGTTGCATTTGCATACTCCCGTATCAAAACAACGTCTTTGACGAAATTCTTGATTGATTGTTTGAATAGAGTGCGTGAACCACTTAACTCTTGACCCATCAATGAACACAAGGGTCTAATTAAAATCAGCACCACAGACCAAGTGAGTAGTTTGCGAAGAGCGGTATTTTCCCTTGAATTCTGAATGAGGATATTGGACAATCCACCGAGCGATGAGGGCAGATAGAGCGAGTCCATAGAGGAAAAACCATGAGCGACTTGTGTATTCCTTCATCACATGGAGAGGCATGATTTAGAGTGAGATCAGTGTCGATAGCAAGTCACGAACTGCGATTCATGCAAAGATCTGAGAATAGTAAGAAAACAATCATTGACTAATGAGAATGACGAGGCACTTAGGAATAAAAACCTCCACAAAATCAAAAAAAAAGCTTTGACTACCCTACACGTAATCCCTTAGTAAACCCCGCCGAGCCTTTCACGATAAACCTTTTTCTGTGAACTCCACAACATGCCAACTTACACATACACTTACTTTCCCTTGCAATAGAGGATCTCGAAGGAGCCAGAGCCATGGCCCCTCCCCACCATCTCCCACAAAAAGAACAAATGAAATGTTTGAAGAAATCAGTGAGTCAATGTAAATTCAAAGCCAAACACCAAAAAAGAACACCAAAAATGTTCAAGAAGATCAACAAGTCAATGGAACTTCGAAGCTGAAAGCCAAAATACAAAGCAAAAATGCTTGAGAAAGACGATGAGCCAAATGCAAATTCAAAAACACAAAAATGAGAAGAAAGTCCAAACCGTACACCAGAAAAGACAAGGAGAGGAAATCCATCAAAAGGACCAATGATGTCCCATAGAAACCAATAAAAGGTTATCGAAACCCATCTAGCCATTCCACCCATGGCAAAGGCGAAACATGTCCTCCATTGCACAAAAAGCTCCACAATCCCCAAACAAATCCTCCAGTCCCATGTGACGTACATCACACCTCACAGCCCCGCTACAACCCAATAAAAGACCTCTGACTCATAAGTTAATGAGTGTTAACTGAAAGTATCGGATCTGAAACATGAATCATAAGCTTCATAATTGTTATCAACATGTCCCATCATATCAAAGGGACCATGAGTGAATGAGTGTGACCATACCCCACAAGGTCGTCTAAGTGCGAGTGACTTTTTGATCTAAGCACCAAAATGTAAACAGCCTACCCCGTTGCAGGTGATGAAGTTGTAAGGATCGGAAAGTCCAAAACCTCGAAAAGATATTCTAAGGGAAATACTGCTCTGAGCATCAAGAGTATCAATACACCATTAGCACACACAACTATACTCACGAGAGATTGACCCGCATCCCTCCATGAGAGGAAAGTGATTCACACATTCCAATTCAACAATTACTCAAGTTCGAGCCGAAGATGTTTTATATTCATAAACCTCGTATTAATAGAGATAGGGTCATACCTTTTCTCCAAAAATTGCATATGCATTTTGCATCATTTAATACCTGTATGCATCATAAGCACTCCATCATCAACACCTGACTAGTAAGAACTCTACCTAGTTTTGCTGAAAGTCGACTTCAGTTGCAGTTGTTGAAGCGTAATTTTTGATCAAAAGATGTCAACTTGAGCCATCCCAGACCATCATCAAGCTACCTCAAACCATCTCGGAGCCATCCTGGGCTATCCTCGAGCTACATCGAACCAAACTAAAGCCATCCGAGGTCGTACGAAGACAATTCTGGAGCCATTCAGCGTCATGCTCGAGCCTCATCAACACCATATCCACAACCAAACTGGATCCATGCGAGAGCCATCATCCGGCATTGAAACCATCCTTGGAACTACACAAGGGGCATCCTAATAGTCCGAGAACAATGCGGGAGCCACCTCAAATCCACATCAGATCTATCTCATCACCAAGGTCTTGCCTACAGAATTTCGAACTACGTATGGTCTAATCTCAATACAAAATTGAGTACGTAGGCAGCCCGCCCAGGGTGCGACCACCTCAAAGGAAAAATCCCCCTTTGTTCCTCACCATCACCAAACAGAGTCATCGTGTAGCCCTTCCTAGAGCCATCCCGAGCTATCTTGGAGCCATTATAAGAGAACCCTAAAGTCATAACCGGACCGAAACCACTCATCCATGACTAAGAAGTTATCTACCACATCAAAATACGTCAAACACGACAATGGTCCACCAATCACATCAACCCACCATTTGACTCAAAATCTGAACCAGATCGAAACCCACCAACGATCCCAAAAATCTCAATCCAAATCGAAACCCACCAACCATCCCAGAGCTGTTGCTCACAATGGGGTCATGAATCATGTCGGAGCCATCCGACCACACTGGAGCCACCCAACCGCACCAGAGCCATTCGATCACACCAAAGCCATTTGATCATATCGAAGCCATTCAGCCATATCAAAACCACCGAGTTCCCAAAGTCGCTCATTCACAAAAAACCATCCATTCAAGAACCAATCACAAAAACTAAAAACTCGAGAGCCATACCGGAGCCATCTCGAACTCTGGAGCCAAGAGTCATACCAAATCCTGAAACCATAGTGCACATCGGGCCAAGACCACCAAAAACAAAACCGAAACACAAGTCCCACACTGACAAAGTCAATGACCGCATCAACAAGAAAAGAACACTCGACTATCACATCCCTCAGGAGGACAATCAAAAAGCATCCAATTCTGGACCAATCCACAACCAGAATCATCCTCAAATCAACCACTCAAAGCAGCGAGTTTCATACAACTCCGTTAAAGTATTATAGGCACTTCTAAGTCCTCGTACCTTCAATCGCATTCTAGGCCCGTCATAAGTCCTAGGACTGGATATCAAGAGGTCCAGTTGAGGCACTCCTAAGCCCTCGTGCACAGACAGAAAGTTTGATCTGATTAATGCGTTTGCTAACCAAGTCATATCTTATTTCATTTGCGCATGGGAATCCTTTCAAGGTTACCACAAAATCACTCACATCGTTCGATCAATTGTTTCACTCAAGTTTAAAGTATAATCTTCATTCCACTCAGGTGGCCTTTCACTCGCAAAACTCTTTTACTATTCGATTTGCTTGTTTTTGCTTCAAACCCGCTAGACAGCTATTGCGCTACTAGTGTGGTCGACTCTTCGTTTCAAACCCGCTAGACAGCTTCTGCGCTACTAGTGCGGTCGACTTTTTGTTTACACCCGCTAGACAGCTATTGCGCTACTAGTGCGGTCGACTTTTCGTTTTACACCTGCAAGACAGCTATTGCGCTACTAGTGTGGTCGAATTTTCGTTTTACACCCGCTAGACAGCTATTGCGCTACTAGTGTGGTTGACTTTTTCATTTTACACCCGCTAGACAACTATTGCGTTACTAGTGCGGTCGATTTTTCGTTTTACACCCGCTAGACAGCTATTGCGCTACTAGTGCGGTCGACTTTTCGTTTTACACCCGCTAGACAGCTATTGCGCTACTAGTGCATTTGACCTTTCGTTTTACACCCGCTAGGCAGCTATTGAGCTACTAGTATGGTACTGAATTTGCATTCTAGGCTTGTCATAAGCCCTAAGGCTGGATATCAAGAGGTCCAGTTGAGGCACTCCTAAGCCCTCGTGCACCTTAAAACCAAATCGGATTGTTAGTATTATAGGCTCGCCATAAGTCCTATAGCTAGATATCAAGAGGTCTAGTTGAGGCACTCCTAAGTCCTCGTACTCTCAATCGCATTCTAGGCCCGTCATAAGCCCTAGGACTGGATATCAAGAGGTCCAGTTGAGGCACTCCTAAGCCCTCGTGCACCCTAAACAAAATCGGATTGTTAGTATCCTAGGCTCGTCATAAGTCCTAGGGTTAGATGTCAAGAGGTCTAATTGAGGCTCGTCATAAGTCCTCGTACTTTCAATCGCCTTCATACATTCACAGTCGCATCCCAATGCACCTCAAAATCGTAGTGAGAATTTTTGGCGCCCGCTCAACCTTGATCCAATTATGCAAAATTTTTGCAGAATTGAATCAAGGGGAGCCATCTGTAGACACCAAAAATTCTCACCCCATAAAGCAAATTCCAGAGTAATAAACAATAAAAAAGAGGGGTCATCACCTTTCTTTTTAAAAAAAAACGTATCAACGTGCGTGCCAAAACGAAACCATCATTTTATGGAAAAATTCTTGAATCATTTTTTTAATAGTATTTCAGAAAAACACAATTCTTCGAAACGACTTTCCAACGACAATACAGTTTTAAACCCGTCCATTTTTTATTTTTGTTACGTGTTTATGTTATCATATTTATTGCCACTTTTAAATTATTTTCTAGCATTTACTATTTATTTTATCACCTTCATTTTCATTATTATTTCTATCATTTTATGTGCCTTTACTACTATTTTCCGTCTATGTTAGTATATTTCGACGCCTGTACATATTTGATTTGTTCGTAGTTACGAGCGTTTTATCTTCCTTACTGGTATTATCTTTATTATTTCATGTATTTACCATAACTTTATTTCATACTTTATCACATTTTCATTTTATTTATTTACATCCTTCGTTTCACTGTATATTTCCATTTGTAAAAAATTGATTTCTTTTTTTTAGAAACATTATATGACTCGAATTCAAGCTTTTAGTTTATTTCTTATATGTATATATCGAATTCTAGCATAGCCAAACTGGCTAGAGTGCTCACTTACGAGTCTCTAGGTCTGGGGTTCGAATCTTGCAAAGGGCATGGGCGTGTTCATTTTCCCTTTCAGCATGCAGTAGACCTCTAGTCTTACTTTCAACATTGGAATATTGAGTTCTGTCATAGCGTGACTGGGTAGTGTACTCTAGGGGTGGGCAACTGCCTAGGGTTCGAATCCTGGGAATAGCAAAGGAGCCTTTTATTTTTGTAGTGCCCGATTTCATCTTGGCTTACTAATATTGGACCGGATTTCTGTTCTCATTTTGGTCTCTAATAAAACCCCAAAGCTATCTAGTAAGGCCCGTTTTGTTGTCTAGTCTAAATAGGAAAAAACCCTAGTGTGCCACATGTCTACCCACCTCATACCCTCACATTATAAAACAATAAAAACAAAAAGGGAAAATTACATGGCCCACCCATGACGTTTGGTGAAATTACACAGCCCACCCAAGAGGTTTCAAAAATTACTTTGCCCACCTATGTGGTTTCCACAATTTTACATCCAGCAACTTTTCTAATATTTGATCAACTTAAAAGATGGTTAAATGATATCCAAATTTGATGAAACTTTACATGGACGATATTAAAGTGTTATATTTTGGTAAAATGTGAAATCCAACGTTTTTTAAGCTCATATATGATGTGTGGGACCCGATGAACGTGTCTCATGTTTCATTGGGTCCCACAGGTCATATATGACCTTAAAAAACTTTGGATTTGGCATTGAACAAAAATATAACACCTTAGCATCGTCCGTGTAAAGTTTTATCAAATTTGAATATCATTTAACCATCTTTTAAGTTGATCAAATATTAGAAAAGTTGCTGGATGTAAAATTGTGGAAACCACATGGGTGGGCAAAGTAATTTTTGAAACCTCGTGGGTGGGCTGTGTAATTTTGCCAAACGTCATGGGTGGGCGATGTAATTTTCCCAAACAAAAAAGCTACAGTATGGGCATATTTTTGAAACCGCCGATAACAAACATGACAGTATGGGCTTTGTTTCTCTGAATGTTCCTCGGTATTCAAAGATGAAGGAGTTGGACGGTTGCCTAATTTCCTTGAAAACTCCATCTCGCCTGCATGCTTCCACGGGAATGGCGACGGTTGAATCGCCTTCTACCTTCAAATCGCCGCCCCGACCGTCTTCTTTTCGATCTCACTTCGAATCCTCATCTCCATCGCACCTGTTCATCCGAGAACCTCCACCCACGCCTGGAAATCTGAAAAACCGACAAACAAAAACGTAAGCTACACTAGCCGTCTTTCTTCTTCCTTCTGTGCCGCTCGACTGGCGAACAAGGAAAAACTGCTCTGCCCTTTCTTCACTTCCGGTATTTGCAATCACACTGGCGAGCCAAGCACACAGCCATCGCCTCTCTTCACCCTCTTCGTCGGTAATTCTGCAAGATAAATGGGCAAGCGATGAATGCACATGCGGGGTCATGTTCTTCACTCTCGGTAATGTTTACCTCACCTTCTTCTTTGGGTTATTTTGACTGAAACTGCCTTGTTAGACTAAACCTTGGTTGTCGAAGAAGACTTGCTGGTGTCTATTCTGTTTTGGATTATCTAATTGTTTTGTCCCTGTGCTTGATAATCCGATGGCGGGACTCTTACCCAGACCCCCATGAATCTGCCTGCTCGTGGTTTCATCCTTTGAGCAACATGATTGGACCGACAGGTTAAGTTCAGTGCGTTAATCTTCATATATTACAATTGAGTGTTGGTATTCGTTGACCTTGTTCAGTTCTAACCTGACCGTGCTTTTCACTCTCGGTTTTGAGTTCGATCTTATACCCAGATGGCTCCTATGTTATTTATGTTTACTTGATCTTTCCTTTCGATGTGTAGAATTGGTGTTTGATTTACTAAGGCCTCTTTTCACGTTCTTATTTTCTGTTGTATGACCTGATTTCTGGATTTGCTTCATCGATCTCGTACTCGTTGATTCAGTTCACGACGAATTAGGTATGACTGGTATTTGTTGTGGATTGAGATCATTTGACGCTGAAGACTCTGATGACTCCCTTGTGGATTTTTGTTCAGTCTTTAATTTAGGGATTGGTATGCTATTACTCATCTAATTTGGTTGTCCTAACATCCCACTAATATTCTTACATTATGACTTGACCGAGGTACCTGATACATCAGAATATGGACTGAACTTTGCATTTAGAGGGTCTGCCCAAAGAGGAGCACATTTGCGAGATCTTCATTCTCTGACTTTTTGCTCAAAGCACCATACCGAGACCTGGATTGAGCGTGGCACGCATGGATTGCTGAAAGAAGAATTCGGTTTGACTTCTACTCAGACATAAGGCTGGTTTTCTGTTTAATTTTTCTTGTTCAACTTCTGGTGTAGAAATTATATTGCTGATAAGATTACACCCTGCCTTTATTTTAGGAGAAGTGTTCGCTTGATTAGGTCCTGATTTATGATTTTCCATCCCAAGTCTTGAAGTTAAACCGGTTTGAACAACTCGGTGATTTTGGCATAATCAGACAAATGTTTTGCTTGCCTCCTGTTTAAGTAGAAATAACCCAAGTTCTAGTACTGATCCTATCTCATAAAGTTTACGTTTAGAGATCAGTATGACATGTTTGCTTGTTTAGACTGAACTGGAAATAAAGAATGAATAAAATTGATCCCCTTTCAACTTAGATTTTGAAGTGCTTTAAGTGAACCTTCTCTCCTGGTTTAAATAAAAAAACGGGTGTAATATTTAGTGATTGGATTACTTGATTTGAGAGTTAAAAGCTGGCACATATGCTAATGTTCAAACACTTGGTGCCGGTTGCAGTAGCTTAATGTCGTCCAATTTTTTACAACCTAGTTAGAAAGAGGAAAAGAATGACCTGACATAGTTTCACTTTAATCATCGATTTTGTCTGTTTATCATTACTTCGTATGAGGCGCAGTCTCGTCCTTTTGTGCCTTTCAATGTATGTGGTTAATTTCGTGTAATTGCCTTTACGACTTTTGTAAATCTTTTCATTGGTAATTGTTGGGCCTAGCCCAATATAGAGTCCCAAGACATAAGAAAGCCCTAGTTAGCCCATAGGTTGTCTCATTTTAGAAAAGCTTTAAGTTTGGGTATCCTCCATGAATACGGGTCTTAGACACGGCCCATGTGAGGAATACTCGTTTTCCTTAAAATTTTCCCAATCATCCCTTATTGTCAGAATAAAATCCACAATCAATAAAAATCCAATTAAACATCAATTCAGTCCTAAAATCAACACAATTTCAAAGCCCAAACTTCAATTCAATTCAAATGTCAAATAAAGCCCAACATCCAAAATAAAAAGGCCCCAGGCCCAAATCAGTCCCAAAAGGCTAATTTAGCCCAAAAACAATTTTTAGCCCAATTTCTAAGGTCTAATCCTGCCCAATAACCAATTGTGGACAAAATCAAAATCAAGTCAAAATCCAAAGGCTAGCCCAACTCAAAAAACTAACCTTGGCCCATGAGGTCCAAAAGTCCATTTGGTCCCATTAGGTCCAAAAGCCCATTTTATCCCATTAGGTCCAAAAGCCCATTTTGGCCCATCAGGCCAAAAAGACCATTTCAGCCCATTAGGCCCAAAAGCCCTTTTTGGCCCACACCTTCAAAGTCCATGAGCCCAAGCTTGACAAAAGTCCAACATTGACCAAGGCTCAATCCGGTCCAAACCTTGACCAAGGCCCAATCCGGTCCAAACCTTGACCAAGGCCCAATCCAGTCCAAACCTTGACCAAGGGCCAACCCGGTCCAACTTTGACCCGGTCCAACTTTGACCAACCCTGACTTTGACCTCTGTCCAACTTTGACTCGATCCAACTTTGACCAATCCGAACGTCGACCGGCCCAAGTTTGACCATGACCCAAGCTTTGACCAAGACCCAAACTTTGACCAATCCAACTTTGACCCAAACTTTGACTAAAGCAACTTTGACCTAACTTTGCCTTGACCGAGCATTGACTTTGACTCAAGTTTGACCAATTCAACTTGGATCAACCTGAACTTTGACCCGACCTGTTTTCCAATCTCGGCCCAAACCCAATTCAATTCAAACCCATTTCAATTCAGTCCAATTCCACTCGATTCGAACCCAATTTCCACTCATCTAATTCACACTCAATTTGTAAATTTCATTCAAATCCCAAAAACCCAAAAAGAATTTCAAACCATAATGTTATTCAAGTTTTCAAAGAAACCATTTTGTGGAATTTTAAAGGAAAAACTCTTCTCACATCACAAAAAACTCTTCTCAACTGCAGAAAGTTCTTCTCACATATACAGAAAGTTTTCTCCTAAAAACATTTCTCAAAATCAGTGTTCCTTTACAGAGAATTCCGAACAACTTCAAAAGTTTTCTAACTCAGTTTTTAACTCAAATAAAACGTTTTTAGGGAGCAAGAAATGTCTAACCCCTTCAAAACATTTCCTCCATGGTTAGAACATCGCTTGTCTCCCTTCCCAAAATAAAAATCCGAGGCGGGGCACTGGGGTCATAACCTCCCTTGTCGCAGTCTGGATCTCTTTAGGCGGGGCATTAGGGTGACAAACCTCCCCTAATTGCAGCCTAGATTTTTACAAGGCGGGGTGCTAGGGAAGTAACAACCTTCCTAGTTGCAGCCGGAATTTTAGAATCGTCTAACTCTCTTTCGCTTGATTTTAATGTTTTTGATTTTTAACGTTTTAAAACCCGGGAGTTAGAGACGTTATTAGGATCCGACCGAGAACATCTCATTCATGGTGTTTCTCTCTGAATCCTATTTTTCGACATAAATTCATTGCCCCATCTTTCGAGCCTCGGCACTTACCATTAATTAAGTGTCGTGTTCGAGGGGGTACATAGGGTAATCCCCCGGGATTATCCGCCCTTTTACAACAAAAAATGATTTTTCAGTTTCAAAAACTTTAAGAGAGATGATCTTGACAATCATTCCTCCAAACAATTTTGTCTACCTTCATCTCACTCTAAATTCGAAATACCCCAAAACCTCAACCCTTTTTGAACCTCAAACTTAAAAAACCTGGGGTCTCTCCCAAATACCAATTGCCTCACACATACCCAAATCATCTTCAAAACCCCAAATCATTTCAAATTCAAACCATCACCCAAATCTCGACTTCTTTCAAACTTCTAAAGTCTCACAGGCCCGAGCGCCCCACAGACTCGAATATCTCAATTTCCCCACCATCTTAAGATTACAAATGTCTCACAGGCCCGAGCGCCTCACAGACTCAAACACTTCAACCTCTTCCACCATTTTAAGATTCAAATGTCTCATAGACCCGGGTGTCTCACAGACTTTGTCATTCCAATGATTCGAATGTCTCACAGACCTAAGCGTCTCACAGACCCGAGCGTCTCACAGACCCAAGCGTCTCACAGATTTCGACATCTCAAGGTTTCAAACGTCTCACAGACCCGAGTGTCTCACAGACTAACCTCTCAAACCTGAAACTTCCCGAAACTTCAAATATCTTAAAAAATTTCCAAAAACCCAAAAATGCCCTGAACTACGTAAGGTCTGATCTCAACAAGGAGTTGAGTACATAGGCAGCCCATCTAGGGTGCGACCCCATTCCAAACAAAAAAAAAACCCTTCCCCCTCTAGGGTAGCTCTCACATCTCTCAAAACGCTCAAACCTTATTCATGTCCCACAAACTTCAAACCATCAGACTCCAAACTTTGTCTATTCACTTAACCTCAGACTTTTCTCCTAATCTTTCATTCTATACTCATTCGAATTCATCAATTCTTCTTCTTGGCGCTAGCTTGGCAGAAAAGCTGCCTCATCCACTCGTTTTCTCTCCTCTTGTCCTAGTCTTATCCTTGGCTTTAAATGAATCTCTCTAAAAGGTTTTGAAAGAAGGCAATCCCGACAATTGGAGACCGAGGTTTCCTCGGGCACCAATCCGAAGTCGTGGTCGTTGCCACTTCTAAGGGGTGTAACCCAGTGCGAACCCACAATAGAATCTCTGCAAATGATCAGATAAGTCCTATCCATAGGCAATAAATCATTAGAGTCAATTAACGGTTCTTAGAACCCTCCTTCCCTTTCCTTCCTAGTTCCCTTGGTCAAACTAGGTGGCGACTCTAGTCAATTCCGCCTTATAGAGGCATAAGTCTGCGTGGGGCCCATTGAGAGCTGGTGTAGCCTAGTGGGAAAAATCACCCTCCACTAGCATTCCCCTTAAGCTTTCTGGGAAAGACAGACGATGTAGTAGGTATTTGAGGGATGCCAGAATAATGGGTTTTCACCCTCCACAGAATGGCATTTTAGGATCTAGGCTTTTCAGTCATACCATATTTAGATAGACCCCCCTCATACCGAAAAATCACCCTCCACAGAGCTCTTGTAGATGGGCAAGATGCCTTAGATTTTGATAATGAGAAATAATGTTCTATTTCATTTATAAGACCCGAATTGGGCACACAGTGTTTACTCAGTTTATACTGACGGTTATGTTTGTGTGTGTGAATGTGCTTGAATCTTTCCTCACAAGTATTGAAGAACTTTGAAAGTGTGGCTTTCGGGAACTTCTCGCTTGTACTACTTTTGTTTTTTATTTTAAAATGTATAAGCATCAACTTCCCGTTTTCTCCATCTTTTTAAAAATAATTGTATTTGATCTCTGACTGAGAGTATGTAACTCTTTTTAGCTTCTGGTTAATCGGAATTCCAGTGTGAATCCCCTTGTTTTATATTGCTTAAGTAGGTTTTGCTAAACATGGTTAGGATATAAATATTTAGCAAAGGTCATGCCGACATCTCGCGAGACTTTAAAGTCCTTAGTAATCCTTTATTTGAATGAGCAAATGATTTCCCAAATAGCCTTAACACTCATGGAAGAGTGGGGCGGTAACACCAAGAGTTTTGTGACTTCTACTGCTCAATAAAAAAATTAGAACTAATTTAAAGGTTAAGAAAAGGGGGTGTTACGAAGTGGTATCAGAGCCTCATTAACTCTGATTTGAGTTCTTTGAGCTGGTGTGATTTTAAAAAGGATTTGAAATTGATTTCTGGGGAAAAGGGGGACGCTTGGTGAGGATAATTGTGTTCCTTTATGCATTGTGTCTTCTTGCATGCCTTAAGGCATTGTTATTCTGTTTGGATGATGAATGGTTAAGTAGACAACTTATGATTTCTTTTCTGCCCATATAAGTGTTGGGTTAGGTGTTGGGTGTTGTGATTGGTGTTTCCATGAAGTTATTAAGAATTATGACTTGTTTGATTCTTAGTGATGATTCTTCTAGAGGATGCGATTCACGGAAATGTTTTCCTCTCTATGAATGGAATGCATGAATTCCTTATGTGAAGTGAGTGTGCAACCAACAAGAACAAGCGGGGTGTGGTTTTAGCTTGTGGATCATTGGTAATGAGACATGATCAACCTCATTACAATGAAGTCCATGAGTTAAACGAGATCTCACCTCTAGACCACTAACTTGGAAGTAAGTGTTGAATTGTGTATTGAGTGTTGTGGTGATGGGTGGATGATGATTAATCATGTATATATGTTGGTTGGATGCTTCCAAATGAGTGCTATAATGTGTACTAAGTGCTATAATCGTTAAAACCACGAAAAGTTGCTAAAACAGGTTGTTCCGAAGGCTAAACAGGCTGTTCCAACCTCTAGACAGGAAGTTCTAGATGTCCGGATCGGCTGGCCAGACCTCCGGAACAAGTATCTCTGCAGGGCAGGATGCTCCCAGTCCCTGGAATGGGCAATTCAGGACTCCGGCTCAACCCTGGAACTGCATAGACTGATTTTTCTAAGTCATTGTTTTTGCTCAAGATTCTTCGTTTTAGTTCCAATTTCTCTTATGTTTGTTCCCAGATGCTCCCCTATTCGTTTTATATGAAATAAAAGGGCCAAAAGTTATGAATTTGGGTGTTATTATTTTGTTTGGATAATCTACTACTACCTTAATTGTGAATATTACACTTGTGTGATGGTTGGGAATAAAGTTCCCTATCAATATGTGATGAAGAGTGACTAAGTCTCAGCTATGAGGCTGCATCCTTATGTGATAAATACTTGTGAAAGTACTTTGAGACTATATTGATACAATAATGTGATAATGATCATTGGATGATATATTCTTTGCAAACTACCTTAAGGCTAAGGTGTGAGCTACATCATGACCTCATATGATGCTATTTGATTGTCTTGACAATAATACTTTGTGATTGTTCTAAATAGGGCATGATGCCTGTATAAGTGACTTAGCAACTTGGGATTGCATTATAACCCTTATGTTGCTCAAAGAAAGTGCATGCATGAAATGAAGGTGAAAGGATATATGGACACTTGATCATGGAATCAGTGGTAGGATAGTGAAATGTACAGTTATTAATCTGTTAAGTTGTTTCTTTTGGAACTTCATACAAGTTCTTATTAGAGCTCAAGGGCAACATTAGAGTCATGGCCATGGAGGCACTCACCGCGGCCATCACCCCGCTTGTGCAGGCGCAACAAGCTCAGGGAGAAGGGGGAGAAGACATCTCCAAGAAAAATGCAAACCTCAAGCCAGAACTTTCGGAAATTACCCCTTTACTTTTCCTGAATTATATCCCAAATCCACCAACTTTCTTTATTTCCCAAATAGCCTTTTTTATTACATAAACTTCACATACGTCATAATAACTATATATTATACAATTCTTTCTATTTAATTCCAAATCAAACTCCATAAAATTCCCAAAGATTTACAACAGACCCTAATCTGTTTTATACACCATATTGACCCAGAACTTTTGGAAATTACCATTCCACCCCAAATATTATGTAACTTTTACCATTAACTCCATAACTTGATATAAGGTGATATTAAAATCATTTAATCACCTAATCTGGTCAAGGCCACCACTATGGTCAACTTTGACCTTCCAAACACTGCCTTGACCCCATTTTTACGGTGATTACCGAACCTACCCCAATTTTCCTATAATTACATTTTTAACCCCAAACTTTACAAGACCTCACAATTTTCATCTAAATTAATTTTAACCTCCAACTTTTGGCTATATTCACCTACAGCCCTCCAAACTTTATTTATTTACGGTTTCTACCCAAAACTTTATGATAGGTACATAATTTACTTTATACGTACTTTAAACTTCAAATAATTAAATGAAATGGTCTAATGACATGGCCTTATTACAACCTTGTTTAAATAACATAAAATTACACTTAAATAGCCTTTAAAGTTTCTGCAAACTCTCGGCCTTACTCTCAACTTTTTGGTAATTACATATTTTACCCCAAAATGATTTAAACTTGAAAATTATGTCATTAAATCCTTCAAGTGACTAGCCAAAGTTATCTATAACACTTCCTGGCCAATTTAAGGTCAAATGTGACCATTTTTCTTAGTTCACTCATGGAAATAATATTGACATAGGCTCATAAACATTTAAATATATTAAAAACAACATTAAGGTTTATACCTTGATTTTGAAGCTTAACTCCTAGTTCCTCCACACCAAGCTTGACTATTAGCATAAATATAATGCTATGTCAGATTTTATACATTAAAACATAGCTTATAAGCTGATTTAACCAAGACTTAGTGAAATACCCCTAAATTAATTTAAATTAATTTAGGGGATTTCTTTTATTGAATATTAAATTATTATAATTATGAATATTAAATTATTATATGGAATTGTGAAATTTATTTAGGGGTTTTCTCCTATTTAACCCTAATTAATATATTATTATATAGTATTATGAATTTAATAATAAGATTTATAAGTCAATAATCTTGGGAAACCTAAGCACTCCAACTATATTATAAGATTTAGGAAGTGTTGGAACATTGTTTTGAGACATAAAAGTCAATATAAAATTCTAGAAACCTTAAAGCTTATTAAGCCTTGTTAGGGTTGACTTTTTGAGAATGGTCAAACCAGGCCATGAAACCTATACCAATAAGTAGGTTATGGAAAACCATGAAGATCGATAAAAAGAACGTCAAAAACGGATCATCCTAGCCAAAGTTATGCTAGATTGAAGTTTTGAATCAAAAATTTGATAGATGCCACGTGTCACTCTGTCACGGGTCGCCAACACTTAGCCGATTCTATCCCCTGAATTTCGGTAACGGATTTCAGTGTTTTGCCCTAACTTTAGACGGCTATATCTTTTTCATCTCTCCATATTTTTCAATGTCGTCTTCTTTGTTGTCTTCTCCTACATTCCCTCTAAACAAATATAACTCATACAAACCCTAACTCATACTGAATCAACCGGAAAATCGAGTCAAAGTAGCCACCCTCCAAAAAAACGAAACTACAATTCCAGTTTTCTCTACGAATTAGGTAACTTCGATCAGCCATAACTTCTTCGTTACTCATCCAAATTCCATGTTCTTTAGCTCGTTTTGAAGAGCTCTAATTCCTCTAAAACTTTCATGTTTATGGTTTAAGCTAATTCTCAACCGATTGGAAGGGAAAGGTGTCTAAAGTTTCGGTTTCACCAGCACATAAAATCATAACCGAAACAGTAAGGTAAACTCGCAACTTCTAGCTTCAATTTCTTTCTGTGTGATGCGAGTTAGGATTAGTTCTTGCTATCAATACGTAGATCTAAGTTTGCTCTTTCCAATGAGCCCTTACACATAGCCTAACTCAATTTGTACTGCTAGTTATAGATCTTCGAAGTTGGCACCACGAACTGCTCAAAGTTCGTATTTTTCCAGTTTTCCGATTCGATTTCACTCAATTCGCACAACTCCGGTAAGTTTCCGATCAATTGCTCTGTTTTTGTCAAACCTTGTCATGTTGTCGACCTAATCCATGTTCCAATTTAGTCAATTACGTGTTAGGTTAGGAGAATTTGTTAGAATTGCGATCGAATTGAATTTTGTATCTATATAAACCCTAACATTCGAACTGAATTCGAAACTTGATGAGCTCTGCATTATAATTGGGGAAATTGGCACCAATAGAACCGAAATTCGATTTCGAATTCGTAGAAACAAGAATCACGCGATTTCGTTCTGTGGATTAGGAGGAAATCGAGATTTAGTACTCGGCTGTGTTTCTGAAATCGGGGAAGAACTGGGAGTTCAGGGACCGTCGATCTCGTTTAAAAAGTTTTGGACGGTCGAGATTAGATCAAGTTAAATAAGAATGGTTATAAGTTTATTAAAATTCAGTAAATAGCTCTAACCTGTTGATTTTATTTAATGGCTTTCCCGAAGGTATTTTGACTTGAAATTTTAACCATAGATTCCTTATTTAATCTAGTTTATTTTGATGTAAATTATTATGGTTTTGGAGTTTTAAACATAAGTTATGATTTTTGCAAGTTACGGGTTTCTCTGGAATTTTTTGGCTAAATTAAAAAGATATTTTTATGAAATAAAAATTTTATAATATTGTCTAAAATGTTTTAGTTACTGTATATTAATTTGGGAATTTTTGGGCAATGGTAAAAGGTTTTAAAATTTTGTTTATGAGTTTTTCATAAGAATAACCTATAATATAAGGTTTTTAATGTAACCAAAAATTAAGTATGGTTTGTTAATTACTTTTAAGCTGGGGAAAATAAGGGAAAATAAATTAACATTTTATAACAGTAAGTTTTAAATGTGTTGTATTAGCTTTTAAGAAGTGAAATTATTACATATGTATATATACTTACTTAAGTAGAAACTTATATAAATTAAGGAATTTATTATCCTACATTTTATTTACTATATTATATGGGAGTTAATATTTTTAATTAAACTAAGGAATAAATATATAATTTTTACGTGTTTATTAAAGGGAATTAAGTAGTACTTAGAGTAAACAAGGAATTATTTAAATTAACATTATAATAAAATATTATAAGCGCTAGAATCCTAAGATATAGTAAAGAAATACTTTATGAAATATACTTGGAATACAGTTTAAGGTGTATTAATAAGATAGTTTAAATATGATAAGTTACATAGGAATGTCTTAGTTAATTTCTAATACAGTATACTTATATATATAAATAATTAAAGGAAACACTTTATTTAATAAACCATAAGTCGGTGGTGTTAAGCCTAGAAGTTATTGAACATTAATAAATACAGTAAATTTCCTAAAAATGTTAACAAATTTTAATACATAAGATATATATATAAATATACATGTATATAAATACATTAAATAGTTGAGGGAATAATAATCCTTTGATAGTTATAATAATAGAATATATATATATGATGAACCTTAAGTTTTAATTGGTGTGTAACTAAATAATCACTTTTAATTTAAGGGTTTTATTACACAACATAAACTTAGCACGGTCTTGGGCTAATCTACTAAGCCCAAGTCTGTGAACTCCAAAAGCCCACCTTAAAAATCCAAAGAGAGTTTGGGCCACTCTCAGGAATGAATTCTAAATCATTTCAAACTAAACGAGATGGGCCTAACAAAGGATTTAGTTAACAAGTCAAGCCCGAACCTTTGTAAGAGAATAATGGTAACCTGAAACTATTAATCAGTTAGTGAAGAAGGCTGTTAGGCTTATAAGTCTCTTAACTAATCGACACTTGGAACGCCTTAATTATAGGTTACTATTGGGGAATCACTTATTCGAGTTAGTTACTGTTCTTCACATACCAGGTACAATTTCTCGTACTCCGATATTTTTGCTGATTGACTTGTGGAATGTTTTGGAAAACGCTAACTGACTTAAAGAGGAATTTCTAAAAAAGGAAATGGTTGTGTGACTAACTCAGCTTGTGTGACTAACTGAGCCTTGAATATGAAACTCACTTGGGTATTGGTTCCTTCTTTTGGTGCCCCGTTAGACATTACTACTTAGGGTTTACGCTTCTGCACTCTGTAGGACTGAGTGGTTTTGGTATTGCTCTGGGTAGTTGGTGATCTAGTGGGAATTTGGAAAGGTCAATCTTGGAAATCTTTCTTTCGACGTGCGCGCGTCTTTAATGGTAACAGCAGGGGGCTGTATATCCCTCGCCATAGGGGCATTATATTTGACAGCAGGGGGCTGTATATCCCTCGTCCACCAGGACATTTTTAATATGAAGCAGGGGGCTGTTAATCCCTCGTCCATACGGACATTTATATTTGGCGGTGGGGGCCATCTCTCCCAGTTGAAGTATTCCATTCTTGAGTTATTGATTTTGGATCTATTTTAACATTCCTAGTCCTTTGTGACTATCTGAGTCTTTCTACTCCTAACGGGAATTGGGTTTAACTAAGGAATGGATGTTCACTAACACATGGTGTGATTTTGTTCCACTAACTTTATCTTTCAGTTATTAACCTTTATTCTTATCTTGATATCTCGATTTGGTGATTTGTGAAAAGTTGTTCCTCTGTGTGGTTTAAGTGTTACTTTTCCTGCTATTAATTATTTAAGAATTATATTATAAGTTTGTTTTGGAGGACCGTACCAGTTCCATTCCAGGGAACTGACCCACCCCTCTTGGGTGGGCTGCTTGGTTTTATCTTGCAGGTACGAGTTATTTTACAGGTGGCCACGAAGAGAAAGAGTGTTTGGGATGGGATTAGCTTGAGAGTTTATCTGTTTTATTTGTTTACTTTTGTTAAGTTTTCTCGGGGTTTAGGCCGTGAAACTTGTAATCGTTAAGTTGTAAATTGGTGGGGTTTGGTACCGGGTGTTTGGAACCCGATGATCTGTACGCCTTAGTATTTTATTTCCGCTATAAATATGTTAAATAGGAGTGTTACACTTAGGGTTAGGTTTTCCTTTACCTTGAAAAATGACTTTTCTTAGGGTTTTTTTCCCTTGTTGGTCACGACAGTTTGGAGGGGTATTTCTCCACCTCTTGACATGCATTATACAGTAAGATTAAGACATGGTTAAGCTCTAAACATGAACTAACCATAGGAAGGAATTATAAGCCATAAAACTTAAATTTTCAAAGGTAAAATTACCTTAGAATATCAAGCTGTTCCAAGGTGTATTTTCGGCCTATTTTAGGAGAGTAAGGAGAGTGTCAAATCTACTCTTTGGGAAATGATAATCAAACTGATTATAACCAGGTAGAAAGGCTAGTTACACTTACACTTTGAAAACCCCTTAAGGAGTGATTTTTGGAGTACTTTCGGCCACCACCTTTGGATCTTGAAGGAGTTGGTATTCTAGCATGTCAAGGGAAAGGAAATGAGTGGAATAACTCATAGAACTCAGCCATTGAAAGAGTAGAAGTGAAGGTAGGAGCTTAAAGCACCATTTTTACCTTAAAGATGATTTTTGTCTTGTTTGCTCCCCAAAACTTGTTTCAACCGATTTCCACCCCTTATTGCAAGATGAACTCAGCCTATTTTATTGGTGGGAATGAGTTGAAAGTTAGCTCATTGAATAGGTCTTGAAAAGAGGAAAAATGAGCTATTATGAGCCTTAAGAGCTTACCTTATGCTCTTGGAGTTGATTTTCTACCAAGAGAGCTCAAGAGCTTCAAGTTGCAGTAAAATGGAGAAGAGGGTGAAGATGCTTAAGGCTGAAGTGGGGGAGTGAAGGAGAGACAAATTTGACTTTTAAGTATTGAAAAGAAAACATGGGTCTTGTTTAGGAAGCTTCCTTTCCTTTTTGACAAGATGACATGGCATGATTTAGGAGATATTTTTAGAGTGAAATTTGAAGATGGGCATGGCTGGCATGAGGATTTCCGCCCAGCACTTTTCAGCCAAGGGTAATATTGTCATTTTACTTCATTTGTTATGTTATGACTTATAACTTGTACACTTGGACTTATAACATGTGTTAGTTTATTACCAACATGACTCACTTGGCTTGAAGCATTTAGTTTGTATTTCTTGATTGATTATATTACCTATAAATCACTAAGACTTCTTAAGGTATGTTTTGTTCTTGGTTCAAGCAATGGTTCCTCCTTTAAGTTGTTCCTATTTTTAATCTGACCCAAACATTTATATTCTTAGATTTTCCTCTTCCATGTGATAAAGGACAAAGAAAGGAGTGTGTAGGAACAAACGGAGTTGAAAACGAAGTTGTAACAAAGATTTTAGAGCAATAACAAAATTGGTGGGTGAGCAGTCCAGGGGTTCCGGGGGTCATTCCGGACGTCCGGAACGCACCATTCCGGGGGCCGAACTAAAACAGCCCCTGGACCCTGCTTGTTCCTGACGTCTGGAATATGGTTCCGGACGTCTGGAATTGGTTTCCTCGGGTAAAATACCCCTTGTGCGAAGGTTGGAACGCTCCTTTTTTGCAATTTCCTTATGGATTTGGTGATTTTGTTAGTTAGTACACACCATGACACCTAAATCCATCCAATAATTCATATATTTTTAGTTATATAAATGTGTTTAAGGTTATGTTTAATTCTTTTATTAATTCATAAACTTTAGGGGTATTTCAGTCAAAGGTAGTATATAATTGTTTTTAATTTTAAACTCCAAGTCAACTTTTTGGAAACGTTATTAAAGAAACTATAATTTTATACAGTAATATTATATGCTTATTGTTGTATATGAATCTTTAGTTACAATTCAAAATACAAATATGGTGATTTAATAACGTTTCCTACTACTTAAATTTTCATTTTAGAGAGTGTATGGTTGTACATGGGAAAACTAGAATATTCAAACTTATGAACAAAATCTAATAATGTTTCTTTGATAAATAGACATTTTAAGTAGAAAATTAATTATCATGCATAATTAAATATGAGCAAATGTCAGCAAATATCAATTTTCATTTCATAGCTCACAATATTTTTAAATGTTTTTCTCCCATCCTAGGTCAATTAATTGCACGTGCCCTAAACCCACTACCATAAACCCTAAAAACGCCTTCGACGTTTTTTAGGTTTCCTAGAGTGGGTTTTAGGTGTGTGAGGTTAGGGTAATCTATTTGGAAGCCGTTATATACTCTACATTGTCGCAACTAACTTGATAGGTTTTTAGGGTTTGCAGTGGCAAACCCTAAAAATGCCTTTGACGTTTTTTAGCTTTCCTAGGATGGGATTTGCGGTGTGTGGGGTTAAGGTAATCTATTTGGAAGCCGTTCTATACTTTACATTGTTACAACTAACTCGATAAGTTTTTAGAGTTTGTGGTAAACCCGCTACCACAAACCCTAAAAATGTCTTGTTTTTTAGCTTTCGTAGGGTGGGTTTTAGGGTGTGTGGGGTTAGGGTAATCTATTTGAAAGTCGTTCTATACTTTACATTGTAGCAACTAACTTGATAGGTTTTTAGGGTTTGTGGTACCGGGTTTAGGATCCGCCCACTGCAAACCCTAAAAATGCTTTCGACATTTTTTAGCTTTCCTAGGGTGGATTTTAGGGTGTGTGGGGTTCGGGTAATCTATTTGGAAGCCGGTCTATACTTTACATTATAGCAACTAACTCGATAGGTTTTTAGGATTTGTGGTAACGGGTTTTGTAACACCCTATATGGGTAACTGTCCAACAAACTAGCTCTCAAACCATGCAGGCTTGAAAACTAGCCACTTTAGGCCCTCAATCCTCACTTGGGCTTAAAAGTGGAAGGCCTTGTTGTTGTAGTCAACCCATATGTATCCTTATAAACCACTCACATTACAACTCATATCCCGATGTGGGATGAGGGTATTATATACTCCCCCACTCAAAGAACTCGACGTCCTCGTCGCAAGCCTAACATCCAAGTCCCATGAACCACCTCGGTAGGTGTCGGGTAGCCCATCACGACACGGTCTTGAGTCTGCTCTAATACCATTTGTAACACCCCATATGGGTAACTGTCCAACAACCTAGCTCTCAAACCATTTAGGCTTTAAAACTAGCCACTTTAGGCCCTCAATCCTCACTTGGGCTTAAAAGTGGAAGGCTTTGTTGTTGTAGTCAACCCATACATATCTTTATAAACTACTCACATTACAACTCATAACCCGATGTGGGATGGAGGTATTATAGGTTTAGGGTCCCTAAACCCACCACTACAAACCCTAAAAATGCCTACAACCTTTTTAGCTTTCCTAGGGCGGGTTTTAGGGTGTGTGGGGTTAGGGTAATCTATTTGGAAACCGTTCTATACTTTACATTGTAGCAACTAACTTGACAGGTTTTTAGGGTTTGTGGTACCGGGTTTAGGATCCACCCACTACAAACCCTAAAAATGCCTTCGATGTTTTTTAGCTTTCCTAGGGTAGGTTTTAGGGTGTGTGGGGTTCGGGTAATCTATTTGGAAGCCGGTCTATACTTTACATTGTAGCAACTAACTCGACAGGTTTTTAGGATTTGTGGTAGCGGGTTTAAGGTCCCTAAACCCACCACTACAAACCCTAAAAATGCGTACATCGTTTTTTAGCTTTCCTAGGGTGGGTTTTAGGGTGTGTGGGGTTAGGGTAATCTATTTGGAAACCATTATACTTTTACATTGTAGCGACTAACTTGACAGGTTTTTAGGGTTTGTGGTACCGGGTTTTGGATCCACCCACTACAAACCCTAAAAATGCCTTCGAAAATTTTTAGCTTTCCTAGGGCGGGTTTTAGGGTGTGTGTGGTTTGGGTAATCTATTTAAAAGTCGGTCTATACTTTACATTGTAGCAACTAACTCGACAGGTTTTTAGGATTTGTGGTAGCGGGTTTAGGGAACCCGCCACTAAAAACCCTAAAAATGCCTACAACATTTTTTAGCTTTTATAGGGTAGCTTTTATAGGGTGTGTAGGGTTATGCTAATCTATTTGAAAGCCGTTCTATACTTTACATTGTAGCAACTAACTCGACAGGTTTTTAGGGTTTGTGGTAGCGGGTTTAGGGTCCTAGACCCACCACTGCAAACACTAAAAATGCCTTCGACTTTTTTTTAGCTTTCCTAGAGTGGGCTTTAGGGTGTATGGAGTTAGGGTAATCTATTTGGAAGACGTTCTATACTTTAATGTGAGGATGTACATGTGTTAATGTGAGGATGTACATGTTCAAATGTGAGAATGTACATGTTCAATTATGAGAATGTACATGTTTTAGTGAACATTTGTACATGTTTGTATGACCATCTGTACAAGTTTTCTCTCTTTATGTACAGGTGTTAATCTAAGGATGTACATATTTAATGAACATTCGTACAAAGGTTTATGTGACCATCTGTATGTTTTTAATGCGAGGATGTACATGTTTTTACGTGAGGATGTACATGTTTTAATGAACATTTGTACAGGTTTGTATGACCATCTGTACAAGTTTACTTTTATGGTCGGTGCACTATAACCCTTAGCAGCGTCAATTTTAACTTTTTTTTATTTGTCAGGTCAACAATTATTTAATTATAGCTCTAATGTTTTCATTGTATTAAGTTCACATATTTTTTTCGAATATTTTACATACACGTCAACACATGTAAGTTGGTTGTAGCTTCAGACGCGCTGTTCCGTGAAATGACAAAGGCTACGTTCGGTGTTGGTATGTCTGTGGTATAAATGTGGCATTTTTGAGTTTGGCATTTTTGACAAAAAATGTCAAACAACCACCACTGAACAACAATTTTCAAAACAACCACAAATATACCAGCACAAAACAACCAACAATTTATGCTGCAAAGAGAATGAATACCGTAAACAAAGACGGAGCTAGAAAACTATAATTAAGGGGGCGAGAATATTTTAATAATATTAATTAATACTTAAAAATTAATTTTTAATAAATTAATTTCAATTTTCAATAAATTAATTTCAATTTTCAATATTTATAATTATATTTTAAAAATGATATTATATTAATTTGACACAAAATTAAATTAAATTGAAATATATAGATTAATATATAAAAAAGTTTATTTTCCTTTTATTTTTAGACATTTTATAAGATGGTATACTAAATTAAAATTAATGAAAATAATATAGAACAATAGTTTTTAAACTAGTAGTGTTTTTCTAAAAACTTTACCTAAAATTATTTTGAGTAATACTAATATTTTATTAATTTAATATCTGTAATAAAAACAAAAAAATATTTGTATTATGATAGAAGGGGTGCATGATTACTAGAATGGCATAATAATCAGTTTTATTTTTGTCTATATTGCTAAAATAAGGTATAAAATCTTAATATTTAATTATATCTACATATAGTAATATAGGTCATATTTTTTAACAACTAAATTGTTTATTTTTTTACATGATGTAAACATTAATAAAGTTCTCTAATTAATTTTATATTCAGATACGGATAAATAGTCTCTTAAAACTATACTATCTATCAAATTTATATAAATATTCCACAAGGAAACAACAAACTAATAAAAATTACGAGTAAACTTTCATTATATCAACAATTATTAGAGTACAAAATATTAACAGTATTTTCAGAAATATCAATTATAAGTATTCAATTTGTTAAGTAATGATTAATTACAAAACTATTTATACAAACTATTATGGTTTGTTAGTATATCAAACTTATTATATTGTTTTAACTACAAATATATGTTTAAAATAAATATTTTATCAACAATTAAACAATATATAATAATAAAATAGTAAGTGATAGCTATATATATATATTCACTTATGGTCAATTATTTTATTATTAGAAAGAATTACTTTTTCATTTCAATGATGTTATTTATTCCATTAAAAATTAAAATAATCGTAAGTATTAATACATTTGAAATGTTGTATTAAATACTAATATATAATCCATAAATTTTTTTATATATAACATCTAATATATTTGCTCTAAATAACATGGTTTATTTCTTTATTTTTTCAAATATATGTACAAAATTTATTTATAAATTATATGTATACATATTATAAATTAATTATCACTAAAATATTAAAAAATAATACTAATTAAAGGCTATAATTGAATATCTACATATATTTTAATTTTATTAACAAAAAATTGTTTTAAAATGTAATATAAAATTTTTAATTGTAACATCGAAAATGGTAAACGCACTGCACATAACTAACATAAATAACTTATACAAAACAGCCAAACGAAACCGCCACCTGCCGAACACTAGTTTTCAAAACAACCACAAAACAACCAACACAAAACAATCAGAAAAACACCATAAAACAATCAACCAAAACAACCTGACTAAAACAGCTACAAAACAACCGCAATGCTGAAGGGAGCCAAAGAAAGTAGCGGTTCATAGATCAAACAAATCTAACCCGTCCAATATTGCCGACCCATGAATAGAATAATGTGTCCTTTGCACCTAATTTCTCGCTAATTCTAGACCCTTTGGTTGGTACGAGTATATGCCTGCTTATTATTTATTCCCTTTTTCCTGAAACGTGGCTAGCTCCCATTCAATGCCGGGGTGCTCTGCATCACTTGGAACTCTAGGTGATGTGTTGAAAAGAAATCAGGTTTTGAAAGAAGCGAAACGTCAGAGAGCACGGCGTAGAAAGAGGCATCTTCTCCCCGGATTATTCGTTTTTCGGCCCACATCAGAGAAAAGCCCAAAGCATCATGCAGTATTGCCCCGTCATGCCTCACGCTTTAACCTACATTCACCAATAATATCTCACGAAAATATTATAATAAAGAACTATTAATATTTTAGAAAGAAGAAAACACATCCTACTCACCAAACCAGTATATACTATAGAGCAACCAGTGTATAAGACCAGAGAGAAAACTGAAATCTTCTATCCTTCATTTGCTCTTCACCTCAACATCACGCCTATTCGGGATCTCGCTCGCAGAAGCCCCCTTATTCGGTATTTGTCTCACCTCTCCCTGAAACTTTTTGTTCTTCTGTGGATTTCGCGTTTTTCACTTCTTTCCGTCTCATCGGTGTTGTTTTTATTCATCTGTTGTAGTAAGCGAACATATAAAAAGTAAGGTAGTTCGAGATGGCAACTAAATTCAAGCTTCCGGACCACCCCAAGCTACCAAAGGGGAAGCCCATAGCTGTGATCGTTTTGGATGGTTGGGGTGAGGCTAATCCCGATGAATACAACTGTATCCACAAGGCTGGCTGTCCCACCATGGATTCTTTCAAGAAGGTTTGTTTCTCTGTCTCCCGGAACATCTTTATTTTTCTCTCATTTTTTGTTTTATTAATTAGTTTTTATATCTCGTTGCGTGGATTCAATTTGAATCGACCATGGATCCAGATTCTGATATGTTTATTTTTCCCTTGGTTGGCTAGTTGAATACTCTAATGAGTCGATTGTATTATCTTCCTTTTATATGAACGGTTTTGATCTGATATTGTGTTATGTAGGACGAAAAGTTGATGACCATAATTTAAAACTGAAATGATTGATTTCTCACTATATTAAGGGTAGTGGAATTGGTCTTGGCTGGCTTAATGCGAACAGATGAGTTGCTGATGTTATCTGTTCCCGATCTGTCATAGTCACCACCATCGACTGTTTTTATTATCCTACTGGTAAATAGGTCCTTGAGATCCAATTGTGTGTTCTGTGATTTTCTAATTAGCTATGAAGCGTCATGCATTTCCGATCAGCTGTAACAGTTAGTAATGGATGGTTTTCTTTAATTTTAAGGATGCTAGTCTACGGGATTGCATTCCAGTTTGCCTCTATCATTCAGGAGTTGTTTGATTTGGTTAAATCTGAGGTTTCTGGACCATATATGATATCCAATAGCTCATGTCGCATAAGCAACAGTGTACTTCAATTTTAACGGGGGATAAATACTAAGCATAAACTATGTAAAGAAAAAAGTATCCTGACTATGAGCTCCCCTGGTATCCAATTTGGTTATCTATATGATGAGTAATCCACGTGATAAAAATAGATGTATCAATACTCCGTCTCTGGTCTGATGAGTTATTCTTTTTTAACTTTCTCTTCAGGGAGCCCCTGACAGATGGAGGCTTCTCAAGGCCCATGGTACTGCAGTGGGACTTCCTTCAGATGATGATATGGGTAACAGTGAAGTCGGTCACAATGCTCTCGGTGCTGGACGTATCTTTGCTCAAGGGTATGCTTGTTTTATCACAATCTTACTTTGTCTCATTTTATTTTATTCACTCAGACTGGGTTAAGTTTCTCTATCGGCGTAACTAAATTTTTAGCTGTCTATTTTTGTTATTTTATTAAGTGGATCATGTAATGAGTGTGTGCTTGTTTAGCTTTTTTTTAATAGTTCATTGTTTCCTGAAGAAAGCCACTGAAGTTCTTCTGTTTATATCTTAACTTGTTTGATCATATGTACTATTAACGGTAAGGGTGCTGTGTCATACCCGTGTTGAATCGATGACCATTTGATGGCATGTTGGAGGGAGTTCCGGATCTAATCTTATTTATTTTTTTGTAGAGCTAAGCTGGTTGATTTTGCTCTTGCTTCCGGGAAGATTTATGAGGGATCAGGTTTCAAATATATCAAAGAAAGTTTTGAAACTGGCACTTTGCACCTCATTGGTTTATTGAGTGATGGTGGTGTGCATTCTCGGCTAGATCAAGTGCAGGTGATTAAACCGTGTTTAGCTATCACATAACTCTTGCAGTGGATTTTGCTCTAGTTATGACTCTTAGGACTGATTTGACTTCTCTCCTTTCAGCTGTTGCTCAAAGGTGCTGCCGAGCGTGGTGCCAAGAGAATCCGTGTACACATCCTCACTGATGGTCGTGATGTTCTAGATGGTTCAAGTGTTGGTTTTGTGGAAACTCTTGAAAAAGATCTTTCTGCATTGCGTGACAAGGGTGTTGACGCAAGAGTCGCATCTGGTGGTGGTCGCATGTATGTTACAATGGATCGTTATGAGGTAAAGTATCTAATAACCATGCATCATGTGTCTATTGTAGCTGCATCCATAGTAGAATTACCATGTTGAATCTTTTAAACATTTGTCATTCCCTTTCATCTGACTACACTCTTGGTAGTTGCAGAAAACAATTTCTTTGTTTTCTACTATCTTGTCATTGTGCTTGAATAATGTTCATTTCTTCCTTAATTGGTGCATTGTTTTTTTTCAGAATGACTGGGAGGTAGTGAAGCGAGGATGGGATGCTCAAGTTCTTGGTGAAGCTCCACACAAGTTCACCTGTCCAGTAGAGGCAGTTAAGAAATTGAGGCAGGAACCTGGTACTAATGACCAGTACTTGAAGCCATTTGTTATTGTTGATGAAAGTGGAAAACCTGTAGGTCCCATTGTCGACGGAGATGCTGTGGTGACATTTAACTTCAGGGCTGACCGTATGGTTATGCTTGCCACGGCACTTGAGAATGAGAAGTTTGATAAATTTGACAGAGTTAGACGCCCCAAAATCAAGTACGCTGGAATGCTTCAGTATGATGGTGAACTACAGCTTCCTAAGCACTATCTTGTGGACCCTCCAGAAATTGAGAGAACTTCTGGGGAGTATTTGGTTCACAATGGTGTCCGTACTTTTGCTTGCAGGTACTATCTATCAAACATCTAGCTCTCTATCTCTCTATCTCTCTGCCCCTGTTTGGTTGGAATCTATGAGCCAGATGTGTAACTTTTAAGTTTGGGTGAATTGGTGAAAGATTCACTGCCAGTATTCTCTAAGAGAGATCAACTGCATGTGTAATATGTTCATCATCAATTGTCTTATTATTAATCTATGAACTCTTGAGAATCCATAATTCATCCTTGGCCTTACTGAATGAGTCTTCAAGATCTTTTATATTCATTTGTACACTCTTTATGCCTTCTGCCCTGGATTCTTCATGTTCCTTATGTGCTATGCTCTTGTTTGCTGCAGTGAAACTGTCAAGTTTGGTCATGTTACCTTCTTCTGGAATGGTAACCGATCAGGGTGCTTCAACCCTCAAATGGAAGAATATGTGGAGATCCCTAGTGATAGTGGAATCACTTTCAATGTCAAGCCTAAGATGAAGGCCATGGAGATTGCTGAGAGGGCAAAGACTGCAATTCTCAGCGGCAAGTTCGACCAGGTAACATGATGCACATTTTATATTGTTTGTGTAACTTATTCACCGCCGGTGAAGGTTGACTGTCTGACTTTTTTTTTGTATTGTTTGCCTAATTTTTTACATTATCCAATATCTTTGAAATGCATCCTTAGGTGCGTGTGAACTTGCCAAATGGGGACATGGTTGGCCATACTGGTGACATTGAGGCTACAATCGTGAGTTGTAAAGTTGCGGATGAAGCTGTCAAGGTTTGTAACAAGTTGCTCTCCCCTGATTGTGCTGGTGATTGATCTGTGTCGTTATTAAAATTTGAGGTCTAAACTTTTGAATTATATTGTTTCAGATAATGATCGATGCAATTGAGCAAGCTGGTGGCATATATCTCGTTACCGCTGACCATGGAAATGCCGAAGATATGGTTAAGAGGGACAAGAAAGGACAGCCTCTGTTAGACAAGAATGGCAAACTTCAAATTCTTACATCTCACACCTTGCAGCCAGTCAGTATTCTTGATCCTTTCACTTTTGTTATTCACAATTGTCTTCTTTTACACATACCAACTCTCTGGCTAGTGAGTTTCTTGTTTGTTACATTTGATATTCTCTGATTAAATATACTGATATGCATAATCTTTGGGCAGGTTCCGGTAGCGATTGGAGGCCCTGGTCTTGCTCCCGGTGTCAAGTTCCGCAAGGATCTTCCTGGTGCAGGTCTTGCTAATGTGGCTGCAACTGTGATCAACCTCCACGGTTACCAAGCTCCAGATGACTACGAGCCATCATTGATTGAAGTTGTTCAGTAATTCAAATTTCAGAGATAGCTAAAACTCATTATTAGCAACTTCTTTTTTGGCTGGAAAATTTTCGACTGCCTATACTCCAGTGTGATTGGGGTTACTCAGTATGACTGATCGTTTTGAATAATTAGTACCGGACAGACGTCTACGGCTGTAATACTTGTCAGAAACAAAGCCCTTTTTGTTTTGATTGCTTTGATTTTTTGAGAGCACAAAAGGTGGCTACCAGTGTTTGATTGTGTACTTGGATGATCCTGGATTTCCTTCCCGACATTAGCGTCTCTGGATGAAATGAGAACGGCTATTTCATCTACCTTTCCCAGTAACAAAAGCATGTAGTATATTCAAGTTTTGCTTGTCCTCTAAAATAGATAATAACTAGAATTAGAAGTGTTATGGGCGCCAATAACTACTCTTGATGTTGGCGTTGAGAAAACATGTGACAATTGCAAGGTTAATAACTCGAAAGACGGTATTAAAACTAGGGTTGCCTAGTTTTGAGCGGCCTGTTCCAGTTGGGTTTTTTGGGGCTTCTGAGTGTTGCTTCTGGGCAGGGCTGAGGGTTCCTGTGCTTCTCTCAGTGGTGACTATCCGTCGGACAGCTGTAGTCCGGATTCTGTGTTCGCCCGCCCGTAGTATATGTCGTGGTGGCGATTTTATCAAATTGTTTTTGTTAAAAAACAGCTGAGAAAAATAGTGGGTGAATAGTAAACCCTTATCGCGCTCTTCATCGGCAATTTTTAAGGTGGACTCTCTAACCCCTTCTATTCACATCTGTATACTAATGTGATTATCTATCTCTAACTTTGTCTCCCAGTGATTTGGATGAGATACAAGTACTACTCTGATTCAAGCAGCTTTTGAACCCATTGAAGAGAGAGATCGAGTCAGATTTGTAGTCATACCCAAGGGTCCTAGTGTAGTCGGTTTTCTTTGCTCCGACGGTTTCGGTTGCTGCATCAAGGCTGGTTCTCATCTGACTTGTATCTCTTCCTAGTAGTTATCTCAGATGTTTGCTCTTGGCTTGTCTGCTCGGTTGGATTGTCAATTTTAGATAGTCCTTCTGATTTGCAAAGTTGGTCTCCATATGAGGTTCCTCCAGCTTGATAGATTGTTTTGCTCTTCTGAAGGGATGGCTCCCTTGCAATACCGTTCAGTTGAACTTTTGTCGAGCGATGATTCAGATCATTGCCCTCTTTACATTAGATACCTTGGCAGACATAAAGTTCCATCTAAGATGTTCAGTTTTGAGAATGTTTTGGTGTATTGATACTCAGTGTTTAGAAATGATCAAGTTACAGTTTTATGGTTGGGCAAAATGGAAATTCAAGTGTGGAGATTGTGATCTGAATATCAAGTGGAGATTTTCTTACACCTTCATGGTGCAGTTGGATAGTAACGAAACAAGTCAGATGATGATGGAGCTTGCCAATTTGGTGGGTGGCCATTGTTTTTTTTTGATACTAATCAGAAATTTCTCAGGAAGATTACGGCTCTTGCTTTTCTAGAAGTTGATAAGGTTGTCCAGTGTGATGGTTGTAGCTTTAAGTCATATTTCCTTTCTCTATTAGCGTTTTGTGCAATAATGGTTACCATTTTGTCTAGTATCGGGTTAGGCTTGCTCGTTGGATGAGAATTTGATCTTTTGAAAGCTTTTGGTTGTCTAAAGGGGAGGATGTTCCTCTTTACACCCAATTTCTTGTTGGATGGTGTATTATCAGTTTGTAATGTCCTTTCTCTATTAGCGTTTTGTGCAATAATGGTTACCATTTTGTCTAGTATCGGATTAGGCTTGCTCGTTGGATGAGAATTTGATCTTTTGAAAGTTTTTGGTTGTCTAAAGGGGAGGATGTTCCTCTTTACACCCAATTTCTTGTTGGATGGTGTATTATCAGTTTGTAATGTGGTAATTAATATGATGAATCAAGTTTGTCTAAAAAAAACTAGGGTTTCCTAAGGTAATTTTTTCAATTAACTGAGTATAACCGTTTAATTAGATTTCTAAAATTTGATCTCATTCATTTTAGTTAGACTGGTTAACTTCTAATTTGGTTTGGTTTTTTCAATTATTTTTTTAATCAAATATGTTTCTTCAGTTGGTGTAAATTGCCTATATCTAGTATATATTTTCGATTAAAAATGTATGAATGTTATAAGTACCTTAGAAGAAAAAGTAAATTTTAAAATATAAATTTATTATTGGAACTTAATATGTATTATTAAGCCTTTTGTTTGAAATTAAAACCTGACTTTTTCATTGTTCACTTAACCAGAATCATAAAAACCAACCGAATTATCTATAATGCAGTTTTAATTCAAGGTAGATTACGTTCAGTTCCGTGGTCAAATAATTTGTTGGGCAGACTAATTAGAACAGGATAAAGGGCAAGGAAAATAACGGACACAAACAAGCTACATTGTGCAGAAGATGTAGAAATCTACACTCGGTTAATCGGTGGCAAAATAGATTTTCCAAATAAAAGAAGATGAAAGAATAAGTTGAAGGTCACAGCATGGTTCAAACAGAAGACATAGCAGGATAAAAAAAATCAGAGGATGTATGAGATTAGCTCGCATCATATTCTTCTCTGAATAACTGAGAGCAGTGCACAAAAAATTGCAAAATTGCGGTGAGCGTGGATCGAACACGCGACCTTCAGATCTTCAGTCTGACGCTCTCCCAACTGAGCTATCCCCGCTGATATATTAACAAGACCTTAACAATTTAATTTGATTAGCTCTCACCTATGTTTGACAGCAACATAAACAACACAGCATGAGAAACAAACTATTCTCCTGAATAAAAAAATACAGCAACCGCCAACAGCCATGGTTTTGTTTTTATACATCTGATGTAGTTGACAGATATATCATGTTACCTACCCATAGTTTCATGCGTTCAATTTTTTTAAAACAAAACTATTCAGACATCATCAAAAAGTAATCATAAATCACAGGCAGGAATAATCCTTTCCAGCAACAGCAGCTGAAGGAAGGTAGTCTCTCAATCCAACAGACTGCAAATAAACTTTCCATCATCTGATTTAGTCAGCTTCTCTGCTTTGGTAACCGCAGTAAGAGGAAGAGGTGCAAAACTCCTAGATGGTCCATAAAAATGGGGAAACCAGTTGGACTCATCCACCCGCTCATACACAAGTCCATCACCAAGCTGCAAAAGATATGAGATTAATAGAATCAAGCAAGTAGGTGGAAGAAGTATACGTGAAATTAAGCTAGAAGAACAACATCTGTTTCTCATGTTTCAAAAGGTGCAACTTAGGTGTAGGCATGAGTACCTTCTTGGAGTCAACTTGAAGCAAGTATAACTCTGCCGCAGTATTATTGAAAAATCTTTGTAGAGTGGGTTGTACCTGCAGAGCAAATTAGCAGCTTCAGAGAAAGTGTTTGTGGTTGGAGTATCCTTTCTTTTTCTTTTTTCATAACCTATTACTTTTCCTTTTTATTGCAATGCTAAAACTAAAATCAAATAAAATGACAGTTAGAAGACGATCAACATGATGAAATCAGGGTTGAGGAATCAAGAAATCAAAACTAAAAATGTACACATAGAAATGATCGCCAGAAAAACAACGGACAGAGTTATTTCATCTTTTGGACAAGTTTATCAGTTTTACTTCGGTGTTAAAACCTGGAATTGGAAGTTCCAGATAGAGCACAAAAGACAACAACCTCACACTATTTAAGATTTCCCAGCCTAAGAACATGTAGGAGGGTTCTCCAAGGACAATTCTCAATTAGGCATGAACATATAGGCATTAGCACACATTTTACTTGGGGTGGCAGAAGAATCTCGCGTTACAGAAGAATTAAATACTACCACTTGTTTCAATTTCATTTTCCCTGCTTCTTTACTTTTAAGCTTCATTTAATTGCAAAGTTGGACTAATTATCTATTGATTGGTTCATCGACAAACGAATTGGTCCAGAATGTCGGAATACAGCGATTCTCCAGAAACCTACAGTATCATGTTCAGCCGTTTCGATATATTTATAATCTCATCCCTGGACTAATACCCAGCCCACTTTATATTCATCTCCAAATTTTATGGATCATTTTCCATCCACACCAATCTTATCGAGCTGTAACTCTCAGAAAATCGAACACTTTCAAACCAAAGAGCCAAGATTCAGCAACCTATGTGTAATACTTAAAGCAGGAACAGAAGTTGCCCTGAAATGTGAGCTTAGTTTGATACAAATTCCACTTCAAGATGAATCATAGCGATCAGATTATCAATCGGTATAGATACAACGGACTAATAATCATGATTGAGGCTGCTTAATTACCAGGATAAAACAAGCAGCTGGAAGCCTGGAATGATCCTTAGAAAGTCAAAAATAATAATTTAAAAAAAATGATCCAGAGCAAAGGGGAAGAACAGCCGAAACCTGCTCGAGTTTGCTGAGGTGAATACAACCAGTCGACTTATCGAGCTCACCTCCAAACATATTTCCGTTTCGCTGCAACTCTTCCCATTCCTTGGTTGTGCTGATCCTGTATACAAATTCCTCCACCCCACTTCCTCCGTCCATCTCTCTATGACTCTCTATGACTATTTCTCCCCCACTCCTTTCTTTGAAATCCCAATTTGCCGGCCAAGCAGCTGGACAAAAGTGGTGTACTCAACGCACCAGAAAATATTTTCAGAAACAAAACCAATTTTGATTATTTCCTTGGGAAAATGAACGTTTCTATAATTGTCATATATTAGGTTATAAAAAAGTTTCATAATTCATAAAATATGGTTATTTTGTGAAATAAACTTGAATAATAACTATTTTATCTTGACATTGTAAATCATGTTTGTTTACAATATGACGATTTTGTATTGGAGGCATTTTATAAACTTTTTCAAAAAAATATATAAATATTACAAAATATAGATAATTATAGAAGTATTAATAAGGTAATAAAAATTATAGAAGATACCCAAAAAGATATAAATTGAAATAAAAGTAGTAATTGTTAAATATTAAACATACAAAAAAATTCGAATAAATTTTTTTTTTCTCTCCCTAATATTTGACCTTCTTCCACAAATTATCATTTTTCATCTTCATTAAATATTTACAAATATAGTTAGATAAAGATTAGATATTAAAATAAAATTATATCTATTCAATATAAAAACAAAATTAATCCATTAAAAGATGAGATATAATTTTTTTGAAAGAGGAACACCTAGAATTATACAAAACTATCTCATCTTATACTGGATTACTTTTATTTAACTGAAAATATATTTTTATTTATAATATTTAATCATTATCTAACTATAATTTAAAATATTTTAATGGAGATGAAAAATAATTACTCAGAGAAGGTAAAAAGACAAAGAGAAGAAAATAAATTTTTAAAAGTTTTGAGTATGTTTAATATTTAAGATTTATTAATTTTATATATTTTTATAATTTTATTACCCTTTTAAATATATATAATTATATTTTGTAGTATTTATAATTTTTTGAAAAAGTTCATAAAATGCCCCCAAAATTACAAAAAGTGACATATTGTGAACTTGAACATGATCTACAATGTTAGGGGTAAAATAGGCATTATTCAAGGTTATTTCATGAAATAGAGGTACATTGTGAATTATGCACCTTTTTAATGGCATATGAAGAACGATTTCAAAATTTGGGTATATCGTGAATTATGAAACTTTCTAGTGTATATTATGAATTTTCCCTATTTCTTTTCAATAACAAAAGGTGGCATTGAGGTGATTTTTTGAAGTGCTAATATATTTTCAGTTCAGTAAATAAAATGTTCAATTCAGTACATAGTTTCGTACTTTGGGATAGTAGATGTGTGGGATCCAACTTCAGTACAAGGGTATCCGTCACTATATATAGATTAAGAATTTTAGTCTACTTAACTTTCTCCCACTAGCGGGAGCTCTCTTTTGCTTTTTCAACAATCGGCACCGAGAATCAACCTTAGCTCCAACGTTTAAGCTAGCCATTACTTCATCCTTCTCAATTTCTACCTCGAAATGGTAAGAGCAATAGTCGAATTCGGAGCACGAGAGTGGGGCTAAATCATTACCGCCCATCTCCCTCGTAAACCTCCTTCTCGCTTCCCCCTACACCCTACCCCCTTTATGAAATACCCCTAACATTTAAATAATTAAATATAAGTAAATAAGTATTATTTGGGGGTTTATTAAACCATAAAAAAGCATATAAACACTTGGGTGTTAAAAACGCACCTAAACTCCTTAAGGTTAAAAACGTGCGTTAAAGCCTGACCTTAAGATAAACAAGTTATATAAGCTCTAAAACTCATATGAAGTTAACCAAGGATCATTTTATAACCTTTAAAACACAAGTCCTCAGTTAGAACTGAGTAAAAATACAATATGCCAGGGAGTTCCCTTAAAGGCCCCTTAAGGCCCGAAAGTCCCGGAAATACATTATAAAATAAAGTAAAGCATTACACGTCATTCTAAATGCACAATAACACTTTAATAAACATTTAAGATGAGGTTCTCAAGATAAATTCTCAGTTAAAGACAAAGTACTCGGAGGTTCCCGATGAGGGCCCCATAAACCCTCGAGAGTGCCCAGGAGAGGTACCGAAGTGGCACAAACTCCAATATAAATAACTCTAAGAGTTCCTACCATCTATATTCAGTATTCCAAAGAGTTTTCTCGAGCTACTTTCACAAAAATTAACAAAGTGCTCGGATGAATTTCTTAACGCTCCTTTTTGCCCCGGGAGTGTCCCGTTAGCCTGAAAAATGAGTTACAAGTTTATATAACCCCATATAACTCAATGTAACACCTTAAAATATTATTATTGACTATAAAAAATGTCAATAAACACTTGGAACTCATAGCGACTAATTAATTCCAGAGGAATCCTTAAAGCACAAAAATGCACCTTCGGGTGTCACAAAATGCGTTTTACGCAATTGCCTTGAAATATTTGAGGGCCACGAGTTGATAACCTTAAAAGGGGATAAAATGACCATCTAAATGAATAATAATTCCAGTACTAAATTCATAGTTCAAGTGGGGGCGATTTTTGGGTCAAAAAGGTACCTAAAATCAGCATTTTTACCTTAAAACTTTCATCTTTTACCATGGTATAAATGTACCAATTAAATGCTGGAACCTATTACACATATTAGTATGGTCTTAGTACAATATATTGTAACAAAAATCAAATAAAAAATCAGTCCCAATTACCCACCATGTGGGGCACCATTTTATGCCTATTGTGGCTAGTTTAGTTTATAAAATATGTCTATTGAATGGTGAATCAGCTTATCTTGAATTATATGCTAAAATATCAAATGATTTGAGTCAGATGGAGCTCTCCACCGTATACCTACAGGAGAAAAGCAAGAAAGATTAGCATATGTAAAGGTAAGGAAATAAAATAAGAAAGCTATACCTACCTTAGACTAATGTAATGAAAACAAACAAAACAAGTCCCATTTACTACCTACTAGCTGCCGATTTGGACCAAGACAAAGGGGGAATTATTGCCTTACAATAATCAAAAGAAAACACTACCTAAATAAGCTAGTCTCCTATGTATAAGATGACAAAATCAAATGACATGTACAACACTACATTACGAATTATTGCAAGAAAGGAGCTCCATTGCTGTGTTGGAAATTAAACTAAATCATCTAGCTACCTAGCCATTATCTATTGTCTTCAATCATCAAATCAATTGCTCCATTTAATCCCCATTTACGTGAGCAATCAAGGAGAACAAGACAAGTCAAATAAAACAAGACAAAGACATAAGATAATGATGTGTACCTACCTTGTCTTATCTCTTCTTCCAATTGACAAAATAATCTTCAATTATTCTTGTCATCAGCCGAAAGCATGCCTCCAATATAGACAATTTTATTGAGCCTAGCACCATATTAATTAACAAAGAAAAGAGTAAACAAACTGACAATAATTGTGTCAAATAATTCCATTTGACATCTTGTCTTTCCTTACCTTATTACCTACGTGAGCTCCTTCATTCTTCTTTGCCACTCCATGGCCGGTTGGTAAGGCTTCTCCAATTCTCTCCTTTCTTCTTCATTTGTTAAGTTTTTCCTTAGAGCTTCAAAGCTCCATTAATGGTGAATTAAGTTCTAACACCATTTTATGTAAATTCCTAGCTAAATCTACTAAGTCTTGAAGCAAGAATCATCCTAAGAATCCTTACAAATTTCGCCAAGCTTTAGTGCTCCAAAGAGCAGTGGCGGAGGCAGGGTTTGGCTGGAGGGAGCAAAACACCCCCTAACTTTGTTAAATTACATAAATTTGTAGTGTAAAAATTTTTATTTTTAGAAAAATTTAGTAAAAACACCCCTAATTTTTTATAATTCTGTCTTTGACCCCCTCAACTTGTATTTCTGGCTCCGCCCCTGCCAAAGAGGTTCCTAGATTCAACAACAACACAAGGAACAACAAGATCAAGTTAAGGTATATTTTCATGTTGAAAATCCTAAGTAAATTCCTTAAGGTATTTTCGAAAATTAGGAACTTCTAAACCTATGTTCTCTTCATTAATTCATGAAGGAAATTTAGATCTACAATCATCTCAAGGTCTACCGAAAATTCCTTGAAAAATTCCTAAGGTAAACTCTTGTAAAACTACTCCAAATCTTATTTATAATTTTTGTTAGAAGTCTAACAAATGGATCTCCTAAATATGTATAAAGAGGCAGAAATCTCTACACCAAAATAGCATTTGGAGAGCTTGGAATTCAAGGAGAAATCAAGTACAAGAATTGTCTTGATTTAAGGAGTAAGTATATATAATTAAGGTTTATTAAGTTTAAGCTTGATTTAAGCTTCAAACATTGGTATAAAAATTATGTATAACCTCTAAATAATTAAGGCCAAAAATATTGGGTTAAAATATCAAGGAAAATAATTTATAACATATAAGGTAAGATTATTACCTTAAGGTATAATTATGTGTCACAAAAATTAATTAAGATGCATATGTATGTAAACCGAAATATCTAAGGGTTATTTGTTATATTTTGAGATTATAATCATTCTAAGTCATTAGCATAATTTTTAGAAGTGTTATATGGATTATATACATTTATATGTATTTATTATAAAGTTTAAATCAAGTTTTGAAACCATATGGTAAAAGATATTTAAAGCCGAGAATGAAATATATTATTTACTGATTTTTGAAAATATATAAGTGTATTAACTTTATTATAAATTTTGGGAACATTAAAAATAGCTACAAGTATTTAAATGGCTAGCTTATAAAGTTATGTGGCTAAAATGTAAATCTTGAAAAGATTGGTGTATTAAATATAAAAACCGAGAGCTTAAGGATTAATTTGGTATATTTATGATATAATATAAGGTAGGAATTAATATTATGAATTTTGGTGGATTTAAATAAGTGGTTAAGTGTTAAAATAACATTTTATAAAGTTTTGGGAATATATTGTAATTATTGGGAAGTTTGGGAGTGAAACCGAATTACATATGATTTTATGGGTATAATAAAGTATTAATTATGAAATTAAGTCTTGGTCAAAGTGTTGACCAAAAACTTTGGGTTAAAATGATTTATGACATAAAATATTAAGTTTATAAAAAATCTTGGGGTGAATATGTAATTTATGGAAGATTCTATGTAAAACCGAATTGGTTTGGGGTGAAATCATAATTTAAGAAAATATATGGGTTACTTCGGTTATTTAAAGAAATAAAATATTTAAACTATAGTTTATAAGTTAATATGTAACTTATATAAAGTTTTGGGGTTTAAAAGTGAATAAAGGAAAATATAAGTGAAAACTGAAAATTAAGGGGTGTATTTGTAATTTATAAAAGTTGGTATAATGAGATTGTGATTTACAAAAATTAAGGTGGATATTTGGTAAATTAAAAAGGTAATGTGGATGATTAATAATTACAAAGGTTAATGTGGGTAATTAGTGAATTATAAAAGTTATAAGGTTATTTGGCAATTTATAGAAGATAATATAATTGTTTTACAATTTCTGAAAATTAATATGGGTATTTAGTAAATTATAAAAGTATATGGTTGTTTGGAAAATTGTAAAAGTTAATGGGTTCAAATTATAATTATTGGAAATTATACGTGGTTATCTAGTAATTTATAAAGTTGTTGGGTATAAAATATAAATACCAAAATGATAAGGTTTGTTTTGTAATTTAATAAGGAAAGGAAGTAAAACTAGGTAATATAATGTATTATGGTATATTATGGAGTATAATATAAAGCTTATAAATAATTATGGTTATAATAAAAATGACCAAGGGATATAATATAAGGAATAAGTGGAAACAATTATGAGTATATAATTAAGGAAGTAGAAATATACTACAAGGTGAAAATTCATTATCACATGTGAATATCACATAAAATAACAAATTGTTGAACTATCTAGAGTCACTGTAAAATAACAAGGGGAAATAAAGAGCTTACAGGATTAGTATATTACAAGTATTAGTTCTACAGTGACAATACTGTAATGTTTAATGGATAGTTATATTAATATTACCCGGTATTGCTTGTAAATATAACAGCGTACAGGGAAAGACTGTTAAAGCGTGAATTGTCAAGCTAGCTGTTATCACGGTGAACGGTATGTTAATTGTGTGGTCTGAATGTCCTAAGGATTTTCCTAAGGTCCAGACGTTGTGTGTTTAATTGTTAAGAGCGATATCTGTGATTTTTGTATATGATATTGTATACTGTATTGCACGACACCACTGCGTTTTATTTTACGCGAACGTCTTATGACTGGAAGTTTATACATCTAAACTGGAACAAGAGTAACTGACCTCTAGGTATTATTAAACCTAACTGATGATCAACTGTTATAGTCTTAACTCAAGGGTTGGTTATTATGTCACTGACAAAAAGGGATAACTTATAAAGAGAGGAATCCAGACTGTTCCGACATTCTGGTTGCGCATTGTGATCACTACGAGAGACTTCAATGGAGAGTCACTCAAGGAAATCCATCAGCCACATTCGGGGATGGCGGAGGGCACTGCCGTTGGTGCATAGGTTCAACCGGATCGGTCAATTAACCAGGGCCTAGGGTCAACTGGTAATAGTTCCAATGGAACACAGGGGACTACTGTCCATTAATAAGTTATTAAGGGTTGTCTTGACATGACGCCTGAGGTGGAAATTAATTGGAAAAGGTTAAATGATTGGTTTAAAAGATAAGGGTCAGGTGGCCAACTAACAAGTACAGTTTAATACACGTATCTTGTTTGGTTACTGTTATGGTTTATTGATGTGTGATATTGGTTATTGCTGTGAATTATTGACGTGCAATTATGGTTATTGCTATGGAGTATTGATGGTGGTATATTGGTATGTTGAACTGTGTACACTGGTGTTTACAGGGTGGATTGTTATGTGATTGTTGTTAAAAGTGTTAAATTACTGTATCATTGTAAACCGGTATTTTATGGAATGAATCTAATATCAAGATGGCTAAAACGAACTTAAGGAATCCAAATGATTAAGACTACATTTAGCATACCAGCATTTGTGAAATACCCGTAATTAAAAACGTGATTAATTAGGCTAATTATATTTTTAAAGGCTTAATTACACTTAAATAAATACGAGGAAAAAATCCGAAGAAAACGGACCTTTAAAATGGATTAAAAGCATAAACGAACCTTAAAGCGCGTTTTTCGAGGAAACCGGGAAAACGTGACTTTAAGGGGTCAAACAGACTCGTAACAATTTTGGTCAACTAAATAGTCACTAATAAATATTAGTGAAGCTTTAGAACCAATAAAATTAATTAAACGAGAAAATTCCGGAAAACGGGTACCGGTTAGTAAAAACTGTAACAACCGGTAAGTGTTGGGGTAAGAGTGCAAATAAACAAACTTAGTGTGTCCACTTTGCAAATAAAAATTTAAAATCTGTGTGTGTGTGCATATGTGGACCGATTTCCCCTCCCTCTCTCATTTATTAATTGTCCCTAATTCACTAGAGGACAAAACAAATAAGTAAAAGGCAAAAAGGAGTCTCTCTCCTCACTCCCCTCACCCTCACTCACGTTTTGCACCCCTCTCTATTCTCTCTTTCCTCTCTTCTTCTTCTACCTTGCGACACCAATGGAGGAAGGAAGAAACTCACACAACTCCCTCCTTCTCTCCTCTTGTTAACCCATTAATCTTGCTCCAAAAATTACAAAATTAGTACCATTGGAATCCCCTTGCAAAGGAGAACATTTCCCTCCTTTCAAAAATCCAAAAGCTCAACTTTCGTTTTTGTGGGTGTTCCCCATTTGAAGATTCAAGTCCACCATTAGAAGCACCTTCACCTCCTCTTCATCTTGAGGTAAAAAAAATTTCGAAAATCCATCATTCCTAGCTCTCATTAGCATTTTAAGAACTTTCAGTTTTGAACTCTTGGTTCCTTGTTGTTCCAGCCGATTTTGGCTCTTTTGTTGGGCTAGGAATCTTGTTCTCTTGCTAGTCAAGAACTCCATCCATCCATTGAAAGGTAATACCCTTGTCTAAACCCTAAAACATGAAATTCTAGGGTTAGAGTAAAAATGAATGCTAAATGGTATTGTGTATGTGTTATGTGCTGTAGCACTTGTGTGTGTGAAACTCATTGGGACCGAGAACAAAAGAGGAAAAGAAGAAGAGGAAAGGAAAGAAAGAAAAACTAACAAGACAAGGTAAATACCCTTACCTTGAGTTAGTTTTGTATATTGCATTGTAACAGATTTTTAAGTATCCAACAATGTGGAATATATGTAGTATGAGTAGTAGTAATGTAGTAATGTATTGGAGAATTGATAATGTAACAGTTTTGAAGTATTTTAAATGAAGTTTAAAAGCTTGGGAAAACCATGGGTAGTATGTGTATGTGTGCAGGATTTTATTGTTGTTGTAGTAGTATTGGAATATGAGTATAATGTATTGAGTAAACAGGTTGTGAGAATGTGAACTTGTGAGCTGAAATAGTGTGTGGAGAATGTTAGAAAAATAGGGGAGACCATGTCGAATTTTGTGTAGAAACGAGAGGACTTAAGTGTTCAAGAAGAGGAAGTACTTGGAGAGTTTCAACGGAGTGTTTTGTAAGTTTAAAACAGATGTGAAAAGAGTGTAGGTAATGTGAAGATATAGGATGCAAAGTAATGCATTTTGGATGCTAGGAGTAGCATTAGTTGAGGGAGTAATGAGGGAGAGAAGTTTGAATAAAAATCTGTAGCATGAGAAGAGGAAACAAAATCTGTAGCAAAGGGAGAATGAAAACTGATGCAAGTGTTGGGAAGAAATGAGGAAATTGGGTATAAGTTGTGTAAGAAGGGAGTAGTAAGTTTGGAGGATGAATTAAGGTGATTTAGAGTGGGTAAGTAGTGCTAAATCATGTGGGGAAACATTGGTAAAGATTGGGGAAACAATGGGTAAAGAAAACACCCAAAAACAGATTTTAAAACTGAAGTACTGGGCCGGACAGACCTTAGGACCGAACTTGCAAGGTCGGTCGAGCCCAGATTTACAAGACGGGAAACCTTCTGGAATCGACCGACCTTGCGACCAGACTTGCAAGTTCGGTCGGACCAGAAAATTCTCCCATCTAAAACCTTCTGGAATGGACCGAACTTGCGACCGGACTTGCAAGTTCGGTCGGCCAGAAAAATTCCGCAGATGAAAGCTTCTGGAATGGACCGAACTTGCGACCGGACTTGCAAGTTCGGTCGGCCAGAAAAATTTCGGTAATGCAAGCTACTGGAATGGACCGACCTTGCGACCGGACTTGCAAGGTCGGTCGGGCTAAAATTTTCAAATACGAAACCTACTGGAATGGACCGACCTTGGGACCGGACTTGCAAGGTCGGTCGGCCCTGGAATTTCACCCGATGTAGTCTACTGGAATGGACCGGACTTGCAAGGTCGGTCGCAAGTCCGGTCGAGTCAAAAAAAATGTTTTAATTATATGATTATAGTAATCATATATACATATATATATGCCTATATACCTATATGCATATATATGTAGTAATGCACCATTAATGAAGTAATAATGGTAAGAAAGTAAGTAAATGTGTAAGGAAGCAAGTTTATGAAGTAGTAAAGGAAAGAATGGTTTTATAACCAAGTAAGAAAGTAATGGAGTAGTAAGTATGCATTGAAAGTATCAATGAAGGAGTAAGTAGATCAATAATAGATCATTGATCATACTACTTCATGTATGTATAGGAATCCCATAGTTGAGCTCCAAAGGAACCGGTAGTACCCTACGACGGTGAACGGTATGATTTCCTCATGCCCTGTATCCTAACTTGGTTACCCCGATTTGTGTGCTTATGTGATCACCAATAAGATAAATGCACGAATCGGACTTATATTGCACTTAATTGTGTTTGAACTATATTGTTCTTGTTTTATGCTCTTGAACATTTAGTTTGTATAATTCATGAAATGTATGAATGGAAATGAAACGTATGTGTAAGTACGAGTACTTGTGTATGTATGTATATATGGAAGTAAGTATGGACTTCTACTAATTCCTAACAATCTAACTCCTAACATGAGTAATGAGTAATTGGAATGAGTAGAAGCCCGATATAGTTTCGGCCACGCATGAGGATAAGGAGACACAAGAGGTTGGATCCGAATCCTGGCTATAATCTTTTCCATGGACCAAATCCCTTGAATGGGTAGCATCCTGGATTAGTGGGCCACCCTAAAACCCGGTGGTGGGATGTAGTAATCCCTGCCCGGAGGTCATACCGACTTAACTGGAAGTAAAGTATGTAAGAAGTAAGTATTGTATTTGTATTGGTCTTGACTATTGTAAGTCATTGACCCGGAGTAAAAGTATTGAACACCCGATTAACCCGGGTGTGTAATAAGGCTAACAAGACCTTTGTATGTTTGGAGAATTGTATCTCCGTGATGCGGTGAGTATGGTAAGTATGAATGGATGACTTGTATTGTACTTCTTGCATGTATTGTATGTATGTATGCTCGGTGAAATGAATGTATTGTATTGTACCGTATAAAGCATGTATGTATGTATGAATGAAACGAACCGCATGTACTCGACCAAATAGTTGGCGTACCCTCGCTAGTACGCGGGGTATGCGGTTATCATATGCAGCGTAAGCTGACCCCCTAGGGGAATGTTTTTACTCCACAGGTACCCGCGAGGCGTGTGAAGGTAAAGTAAGGTCAAGATGTGATTCTTTTTGGAGTAGTAGTAGGATTAGATGGTGTACTAAGTTGTACACGGCTAAGGCCCTTTTGTGTAACCGGTGTACCATGTGGTACACCTTTTGGGATAATGAAATCATGATTGGATAGTAAGAAGAGAATGTATAACTCTTAATTTTTGGGAAGTAGCACTGGATTGTAATTCGTATAACTTGGATACTCGGTAATCAAATGTAAGCTAAGTATTTGGTATTGTAAAGTAAGTAGTACGTATGTATTTCATTCTAATCATCAGACCGAAACGAGTAAGTAATAGCCTTGTTAACCTTGGAGGGTTAACGCGTGTATCACCCGCCGGAGAGTAAGTAAGTATTCCGCTGCGAGAAGGGTAAGTATGGGATTGATTAGAGGATAATGGAAGGATTAGCGGTTGGGGTGTTACAATTTCGATTGCTGAGCCCTTCATTGGGCCAAACATTCCAGGTTTTTGAAGAAGACTCAAGTCGGAGTGCGGGACACGGGGGTAGCAGTTGTATTTTCAATAAACACCTTTGGTTTCATTTTGTAATGTATTAAGGAGATTGTTGTATTTCATTAGTTGCTCATTTAGTTGGTTTTGGTTTGTAATAATTAGAGTGCTCAGTATCTGTTCATCACATCGTGAGGAGTTGTATTGTTGGAAGAGTGAGGATGCCTTGTTACTCACAAGGGTGAGTAACGGCGTGTAACACCAAGGTAGATAGTTTTATTTTCCGCTGCGAATTGTTATTTATTATGCTACGACATGCGACGATATTACAGGTTTAGGATTAGGGGTGTTACAAAAAGTGGTATCAGAGTGGAGTACCGCTCTGATGAAAGATACTGAGTCCAGGACAATGAGCATAGGAATATTGGGATACGAGAAACGTCTGTGAGGATTCCTGACCTAGAAAAATTCTAGGGATATTTTATTGCTAGTAGTTAGCTTACCTACATGACTGTGATTGTGTATGATGGTGTAGCAACCGAGCAGAAATAATAGTATACTATCTTAGATGTCGACAAGCGGAAGACCATGTGAAGGCAGCAGTGGTGAGACACCGGCAGATGTTTCAACAGTACCAGACCTAGCAGCAGCCATGGCAGACTTCGCGCAGCAGCTAGGAGCTCAATTTACGGGAGCCATACCCCACCCGCCGCAGCCCAGGGAAACCAATTGGTTGAAGAGCGTTGCAGACGCGAGAGTACCAATTTATTCAGGGGAACCGGACCCCGCCGCACTGGAGAAGTTCATTGTAGAGCACCAAAAAGCGTTCAAGGCTGTTAGAGTCCCAGAAGACCAGCGGTCGACATCGCCGCGTACAACCTGAAGGACGTAGCTGACATTTGGTGGCGATCTGTGGAGGGCCACCGTAGAGCTACACCGGACCTTGGATGGACAGCGTTTGTGGAAGTGTTACGGAAGAAATTCTACCCCGAACACCTAAAGCAGAGGAAAAGGCAGGAGATCGAGACCTTAATCCAAGGGAGTCAAACAGTTGACCAGTACTACGCACGGATCACCAGTTTGTTGGACTATATACTAGGAGTCGACTACTCCGACGCAGAAAGAAAGAAGAGAAGAGTACTGAAGGAGATGATGGTGGAACAACCTCTGGCGGTTACTGCAAGATGGGGAAGAAATTCTTTGAAAAGAAGAAGGGGCGGAAGGATTTCCATGGTCTGAAGATGAAGGAGCAAGTCCCTCGTCTGACCGGCCCAGCTATTGATGCTCAGCCACTAAGAACAACACCACCTAGAGGCAATAAGCCAACCCGACGTCACTATTACTGTAAACGCTGTGGAAATGATCACCCAGGCGTAGATTGCACAGGAAGGAAGGTGGAGTGCCGCTATTGCAAAAAGGAAGGTCACAGGAAGTATGAATGCTTTTCCAATCCAGGGAGCCGAGTATACAAGGGAGCTAGAGGTTCACAGAAAGCACCAACTAATGAGGCGGGCGGACCAAGAGGAGGCCAGGCACCGCAGAACAACACCTATAATAGTGGACCGGCAGGACAACCATCCTCACCCGGGAGTCGGAAGGGAAAGGAGAAAGTTCCATGAAGAAATACCCTGTACACAGTGGGAACTTCAAACGCTGAGGCGAGCGCTCAGCGCGAGACGGTAAGCCTAGAACCTAAACTAAATGCGTAATGCTTGAATATGTGTTTATAATTATTAGTCAATGAGACTTATATGTGATTAGCAAGTATCAAACTTTAGAGAGACCTAATTTAGGTAACCTCTCACCTAATAGGATACTTCGACATTTGCTTTCCCTTATCTATGAGACTGAGGTCACCTGAGCCTATGAGTGAAGGTCGGAAATATCCAGTGGCATGATGCCAAGTACTTGGACCCGCATGATCTTACTTAAGTAATACTTAAACTCTAGATGAGCAAATAACTATGGTAAATGAATGTGGAACTTTGGGAATAGGCCTGGAGGATTTATATCCAGGGTATAGGAGTGAATCAAGACTTAAATTATATATAACATGTATGTGAGGATTGAGTAAGGAAGGAGATACCAGCTGTATCATTCTCCATAGGAGATGATGCTGAGTTTTATACGATGAAAAAAAGGATGGAAAAGGTGAACAAAATTATTTTGGAAGTCAGGAGACACATAGATATATAGTGGAGAATCCAGATTAGTGTACCATAGGATTAAGAGTATTAACCGAATACAAACCAGGATTAACCTAGGGATAAAGGGTGGGAGATATTACAGTGAAAAATCAAGTTAATTTTTACTTGATCCGCCGAAGGGCGTAATCAACTGTCCAAACTTACAGTAACTACAAAGTATGACCTGCCTGTATGACGAGCAGATGTCATGAAAAGGGATACACTAATTAATATAAAATACTTAAGACTACATGAATTGTCAAAGGAGTTCACGTAAAGAGCAAAACACTAAAATTTTATGGGATACCCAGGCACCGAGCTTACCGCTCAGTGCGGGACTAGAAAATCTTACAATCCCTTATTAACTCCGAGAGAAAATAGTGCAAAACCTTGAAATATGACAATAAAGAAACAGAATCTCAAAATATATAACTAAACATCCATCGTGGATAAGCACGGGTTTTAAATACCTGAGCAAATATCAAGGGTCTCAGCCAGTATCAGTATAGTGACTGTGCTGGACTCCTAATTAACAAAGGGGAGAGAATAAATTTTGAATATATATTTCTGAAGTCGGGAGAACTACCTAATTAGCAATACCAAATGCTACATACTTACATATAATTTGGAGGTTGTAAACCTAAACGTTGAGGAGTATTGATACATTTCAGGGGGCTAAATATCATTAAATATACCTACCCTATTTCGAGACACACATCCTACACTATCCTTATGGTTCTATACGAACATATGTCTTCTATGACAGCTCAATTGGTGAATACATATTAAAGAGCACAGGAAATCAAATTAGGTTAACCCCCTATGTAATATAAATTAATATAAATATGGTAACGAAAAACTCTCCTTGACACTTACAATGAAGGTAGAATAAGTTATGTTAAGAGTTTTAATTATTAATACACTAAAAGTGAGAGGAAATTAAATTTAAAGGTAGTAAAACATACCCCTTGGCTTGTAACAACTGTTTTACACGTAAATTTCCTAACGTTATATGCTAATCCTTGTGATTCTAAATTCTTTACTTGATACACCTAATTGACCTATTTTAGGAAGCCATTGAGCTTGTGGATTAACCACGTTTCTAAGAGATAGAAACAAACAATAAGCTTGGATTGTTCTGTTACCAAACGTAGGATTTAAACTGGAAACCCTTAGTTTGAGAAGGTACCAATATTAAGAGATATTTGACCTAGGCTGAACATATGGTTCACCGGATTTATGGAGTTTAGATGGGATAGAAAAAAAAAGGACAAGCTTTAAGGCGGAGAAATAATACTTATGGAACTGTAGTCGTTGATCGGGTTATGAAAACTTTTCCTTGGAGTCTAACTGCGACTGTCCTTATTCTATGTAATGATAACTAAAGTTTAGGAAGCAAGCCCTGATAAGTGAAATATTAGATAAGCCTTTTAAAGAGAAGAGAGTATTCTAAGGTATGCAAGTCCATGACGGAACTTATTACTTGTATGATGGATTTAAGAGTTGAAATGATTGATGGATATAATTATTAGACAGTATGAGCCTAGATGTGTTAATAAGAATTTACCTTTTATGCCAAGAGGAAAAAACTGGCTTCCCCGCTTGATGATTTGATCAAGGGAATATGGTACCGGGGATTTGGGAATACACTAGATTCGAGTATAGGTTATAACAGATATTGGATTAATAGTATAGTGGTCAAGAGAAAATGTAGTACTCACCACGTCACAAAGTTTGATAAGATAAAATTTGGAAATGACAATTATGTGATTGTGTGATTTGACGTGGGAGGTCGAACTTGATCCTGGTCAGATCAAGGGAAACCAAACACAAAATGGTGTGGAAGGATAGTTCAACACTGATGCTGACCCGTCAGAGTTGGATGATTCCTGAGACTCCTTACAAGTGGTCACAAATATTTCTGTGGTACGTAAGTATTTATTCTTAAAGCTAATATAAATTTGACTAATAAGTATATGAGAGGTAGAAGGTGAAGTTGTAAATAAGAGTTAAGTTGTCCAGGTTACCCTGAGGAGATAGAATAGCTAAGACAACTCCGTGTATGTTGGAAAAATAGTCAATTATGAGGGAAATACTAACCATTATTATCCCATGAACCATGCCAATAAATTAAATATGAGATCAAGAGACATTACCTATAATAAAAGTATTATCAAGCTACCTTCTAAGTTATGGCCAAATTGCCATCTGGAAGGAAAGATCGACTTCCATGTCTTTCCTTATAAATTCAAACCCAATATACTAAATAGGAATCTACCTATAGACATGGTAGAATATCAAGAGTAGAAACATTATACTAATACTCACATGAGTTGAATGAGAGAAAACTCTACCTTGTTAGAAAACCTTAACAGGAACCCTACTGTGGTATACCTGATGAACAGACGATAATAATCATGTATGTACTACCGATAATTGGTGAATCAATAATATCAGGAAATATTTCTATAATATACATAAGATGCACGGCTCAACGTAGCTCATACTTCACATTGAAAATGAAAGCCGTATATGGCGACAGTAAACTCAAATACCAGAATCACAAGATGATGACCTAAAGATAGGGATTATAAGTATGCCCAATATTAATACAAAGACACGAGCGCCGACGATTACAACTAAGAGGCGATTAATGGAAGTGTGTGTTATACACAAATAGTTTAAACACGCCATGAGATAATATTGGCAACATACAAAATGGTAGATCACCTTCATACATACATAAGGGATTCAATATAAAAACATACAAAAGCACTATAGAACGTGTCAGAGAATGCATAGATTCTTGGGGGATATACCTCGTAAACGGACAGCAGTCATATGCTGACGTCCATAGGAGAGATCTCGAGTTCGCAGTAGGCGATCGAGTCTTCCTTAGAGTGTCACCTATGAAGGGAATTTTTAGATTTTGGGCAGAAGGGCAAGCTTAGCCCGAAGTATGTAGGACCGTACCTTATTACGGAGCGAGTGGGCCCATTAGCCTACAGAGTAGATTAACCTGTTCAACTTGGGAGAGTGCACAATGTGTTTCACATTTCTTAGCTAAAATAGTATGTGCCTCACCCATCATATATCTTAGAGCCTGAGACGCTCGAGCTAGATCCTACACTTAGATATGAGGAGACCCCAGTTCGCATATTAAAATCCAAGACTAGGGAAACCAGGAACAAGACCATTAGAATGGTCAAGGTTCTGTGGTGAAACCAAGACATTTAGGAGGCGACATGGGAGTTCGAAGACTCCATGCGAGACAAGTATCCAGCACTTTTGTCTTAGTTTTGTGTATACTTGTGGGAATACGTGGGCATAACCCTTTTTAAGGGGGGGTAGAGCACCACATGCGACTTGCATATCTACAGTCTATATTGGTTTTGTGTATGGTTATTTGTGTATGATTGTTGCGCATGTGTGTGCAATTGGTTGGATGGTTATGTCCTATGTGACATTTGGTTGGTTATTGTTATGTCCTATGTGACACTTGAATGATTATTGGTGTGTTCTATGTAACACTTGGATGTTTATGGAAGCAGTTATTTACTTTACAGTATTTACCAAGTTATTTGTGTTACGATTATATTGAATGTCATGAGAAAGACTATTTATATGTATGAATTGCATACACTCGGATTACAGATGGAATGTAGAAGTGTCACTATAGTATTGACACCCAGGAATGATAAGCATACAAGGAATAGATACGAGGAACTTGATTCCATAGGATATGTAAGTATAAGTTATGACTTCGGGACGAAATCCTTTTAAGGGGGGTAGACTGAAATACCCCTAACATTTAAATAATTAAATATAAGTAAATAAATATTATTTGGGGGTTTATTAAACCCTAAGAAAACATATAAATACTTGGGCGATAAAAACGCACCTAAACTCCTTAAGGTTAAAAACGTGCGTTAAAGCCCGACCTTAAGATAAACAAGTTATATAAGCTCTAAAACTCATATGAAGTTAACCAAGGATCATTTATGACCTTTAAAACACAAGTCCTCAGTTAGAACTGAGTAAAAATACAATATGCCTGGGAGTTCCCTTAAAGGCCCCTTAAGGCCCGAAAGTCCCGGAAATACCTTATAAAATAAAGTAAAGCATTACACGTCATTCTAAATGCACAATAACACTTTAATAAACATTTAAGATTAGTTTCTCAAGATAAATTCTCAGTTAAAGACAAAGTACTCGGAGGTTCCCGATGAGGGCCCCAAAAACCCTCGAGAGTGCCCAGGAGAGGTACCGAAGTGGCACAAACTCCAATATAAATAACTCTAAGAGTTCCTACCATCTATATTTAGTATTCCAAAGAGGTTTCTCGAGCTACTTTCACAAAAATTAACAAAGTGCTCGAATGAATTTCCTAACGCTCCTTTTTGCCCCAGGAGTGTCCCGTTAGCCTGAAAATTGAGTTACAAGTTTATATAACCCCATATAACTCAATGTAACACCTTAACATATTATTATTGACTATAAAAAATGTCAATAAACACTTGGAACTCATAGCGACTAATTAATTCCCAGAGAAAACCTTAAAGCACAAAAACGCACCTTCGGGTGTCACAAAATGCGTTTTACGCAATTGCCTTGAAATATTTGAGGAGCCACGAGTTGATAACCTTAAAAGGGGATAAAATGACCATCTAAATGAATTAATTCCAGTACTAAATTCATAGTACAAGTGGGGGCTATTTTGGGTCAAAAAGGTACCTAAAATCAGCATTTTACCTTAAAACTTTCATCTTTTACCATGGTATAAATGTACCAATTAAATGCTGGAACCTATTACACATATTAGTATGGTCTTAGTACAATATAGTGTAACAAAAATCAAATCAAAAATCAGTCCCAATTACCACCATGTGGGGCGCCATTTTATGCCTATTTTGGCTAGTTTAGTTTATAAAATATGTCTATTGAATGGTGAATCAGCTATCTTGTATTATATGCTAAATATCAAATGATTTGAGTCAGATGGAGCTCTCCACCGTATACCTACAGGAGAGAAAAGCAAGAAAGATTAGCATATGTAAAGGAAGGAATAAAATAAGAAAGTTATACCTACCTTAGACTAATGTAATGAAAACAAACAAAACAAGTCCCATTTACTACCTACTAGCTGCCGATTTGGACCAAGAAAAAGGGGGAATTATTGCCTTACAATAATAAAAAGAAAACACTACCTAAATAAGCTAGTCCCTATGTATAAGATGACAAAATCAAATGACATGTACAACACTACATTACCGAATTATTGCAAGAAAGGAGCTCCATTGCTGTGTGGAAATTAAATAAATCATCTAGCTACCTAGCCATTATCTATAGTCTTCAATCATCAAATCAATTACTCCATTTAATCCCCATTTACGTGAGCAATCAAGGAGAACAAGACAAGTCAAATAAAACAAGACAAAGACATAAGATAATGATGTGTACCTACCTTGTCTTATCTCTTCTTCCAATTGACAAAATAATCTTCAATTATTCTTGTCATCAGCCGAAAGCATGCCTCCAATATAGACAATTTTATTGAGCCTATCACCATATTAATTAACAAAGAAAAGAGTAAACAAACTGACAATAATTGTGTCAAATAATTCCATTTGACATCTTGTCTTCCTTACCTTATTACCTACGTGAGCTCCTTCATTCTTCTTTGCCACTCCATGGCCGGTTGGTAAGGCTTCTCCAATTCTCTCCTTTCTTCTTCATTTGTTAAGTTTTTCCTTAGAGCTTCAAAGCTCCATTAATGGTGAATTAAGTTCTAACACCATTTTATGTAAATTCCTAGCTAAATCTACTAAGTCTTGAAGCAAGAATCATCCTAAGAATCCTTACAAATTTCGCCAAGCTTTAGTGCTCAAAGAGGTTCCTAGATTCAACAACAACACAAGGAACAACAAGATCAAGTTAAGGTATATTTTCATGTTGAAAATCCTAAGAAATTCCTTAGGTATTTTCGAAAATTAGGAACTTCTAAACCTATGTTCTCTTCATTAATTCATGAAGGAAATTTAGATCTACAATCATCTCAAGGTCTACCGAAAATTCCTTGAAAAATTCCTAAGGTAAACTCTTGTAAAACTACTCCAAATCTTATTTATAATTTTTGTTAGAAGTCTAACAAATGGATCTCCTAAATATGTATAAGGAGGCCGAAATCTCTACACCAAAATAGCATTTGGAGAGCTTGGAATTCAAGGAGAAATCAAGTACAAGAATTGTCTTGATTTAAGGAGTAAGTATATATAATTAAGGTTTATTAAGTTTAAGCTTGATTTAAGCTTCAAACCTTGGTATAAAAATTATGTATAACCTCTAAATAATTAAGGCCGAAAATATTGGGTTAAAATATCAAGAAAATAATTTATAACATATAAGGTACGATTATTACCTTAAGGTATAATATGTGTCACAAAAATTAATTAAGATGCATATGTATGTAAACCGAAATATCTAAGGGTTATTTGTTATATTTTGAGATTATAATCATTCTAAGTCATTAGCATAATTTTTAGAAGTGTTATATGGATTATATACATTTATATGTATTTATTATAAAGTTTAAATCAAGTTTGACACCATATGGTAAAAGATATTTAAAGCCGAGAATGATGAAATATATTATTTACTGATTTTCGAAAATATATAAGTGTATTAACTTTATTATAAATTTTGGGAACATTAAAAATAGCTACAAGTATTTAAATGGCTAGCTTATAAAGTTATGTGGCTAAAATGTAAATCTTGAAAAGATTGGTGTATTAAATATAAAAACCGAGAGAGCTTAAGGATTAATTTGGTATATTTATGATATAATATAAGGTAGGAATTAATATTATGAATTTTGGTGGATTTAAATAAGTGGTTAAGTGTTAAAATAACATTTATAAAGTTTTGGGAATATTTTGTAATTATTGGGAAGTTTGGGAGTGAAAACCGAATTACATATGATTTTATGGGTATAATAAAGTATTAATTATGAAATTAAGTCTTGGTCAAAGTGTTGACCAAAAACTTTGGGTTAAAATGATTTATGACATAAAATATTAAGTTTATAAAAAATCTTGGGGTGAATATGTAATTTATGGAAGATTCTATGTAAAACCGAATTGGTTTGTGCGAAATCATAATTAAGAAAATATAAGGGTTACTTCGGTTATTTAAAGAAATAAGATATTTAAACTATAGTTTATAAGTTAATATGTAACTTATATAAAGCTTTGGGGTTTAAAAGTGAATAAAGGAAAATATAAGTGAAAACTGAAAATTAAGGGGTTTATTTGTAATTTATAAAAGTTGGTATAATGAGATTGTAATTTACAGAAATTAAGGTGGACATTTGGTAAATTAAAAGGGTAATGTGGATGATTAATAATTACAAAGGTTAATGTGGGTAATTAGTGAATTATAAAAGTTATAAGGTTATTGGCAATTTATAGAAGATAATATAATTGTTTTTCAATTTCTGAAAATTAATATGGGTATTTAGTAATTATAAAAGTATATGGTTGTTTGGAAAATTGTAAAAGTTAATGGGTTCAAATTATAATTACCGGAAATTATACGTGGTTATCTAGTAATTTATAAAGTTGTTGGGTATAAAATATAAATACCAAAATGATAAGGTTAGTTTTGTAATTTAATAAGGAAAGGAAGTAAAACTAGGTAATATAATGTATTATGGTATATTATGGAGCATAATATTAAGCTTATAAATAATTATGGTTATAATAAAAATGACCAAGGGATATAATATAAGGAATAAGTGGAAACAATTATGAGTATATAATTAAGGAAGTAGAAATATACTACAAGGTGAAAATTCATTATCACATGTGAATATCACATAAAATAACGAACTGTTGAACTATCTAGAGTCACTGTAAAATAACAAGGGGAAATAAAGAGCTTACAGGATTAGTATATTACAAGTATTAGTTCTACAGTGACAATACTGTAATTTTAATGGATAGTTATATTAATATTACCCGGTATTGCTTGTAAATATAACAGCGTACGGGGAAGGACTGTTAAAGCGTGAATTGTCAAGCTAGCTGTTATCACGGTGAACGGTATGTTAATTGTGTGGTCTGAATGTCCTAAGGATTTTACTAAGGTCCAGACGTTGTGTTTTTAATTGTTAAGAGCGATAGTCTATGATTTTTGTATATGATATTGTATACTGTATTGCTCGACACCACCGCGTTTGTTTTATGCGAACGTCTTATGACTGGAAGTTTATACATCTAAATTGGAACAAGAGTAACTGACCTTGAAATACCCCAAACCTCGATATGTTGGTTAAATGTTAAACTATGGTATTTAAAGGCTAAAAGGCCTTAAACACATCAATGAACAGTTAAACCATAGTAAAACACAATAAAATACTAAGACACAGTTGAGCAAAAACATGCTCTAAACTTGAGTGAACTTGGTTAGGACCCAAAGAGCCTACCAAGATTTGTAAAATCCAATTATGATTTAATAAGGCTAATTAAGTCCTTAGGGAATGTTGGTGGACAATTAAATCAAACGAAACACAAGGAAACACCTTAAGGTCAATTTAAGCAAATAATTGCTCTTAGACTTGGTTAACCTGTATAACACCTAAAGGTCATACCATATACCTTATAAATATGTTAAAGACATATAAATCAGTTACCAAAGAAAACACCAAGCTTGAAAACAAGTTTAAATACAAAATGTGCTTAAAGGAGTCTTAAAGCACATTTTGAAAAAATTGTCTTGTAAATGAGTTTGACTGGCTAAATGTCCATCATTACTTTAATAAATATATGTGAACTAATTTGTAACACATTTGGAAGTCTATATCAATGGGAAATCAAAAATTTCACGTCTATGTGCCTTGTTTTGTATGAATAGTGACTTTTAATAAGCTAGTTTGTAACATATGTTGTTACAAGTAATTTAATGGGTCAATAAAGACAAAACTATCTCTAATAAATGATGGGGGCCGATTTTTATTAAGGTGAGTCACCACCATGTAAAAATCAAATAAGGAGGGAAGGTTAGGGAGGTAAAAAGGAAGAAAGTTACCTTTTAACATGTAAATATCTCCTAAAAGCAACTCACTTATTTCATTATCTCATTCCCTTCTCCATTTCACACGGCTGCATCCTCTCTTCTATCTTCTCTTCCTTCTCCATCGGATATGCTACAGCTCCAGCACCATCTTCAAGCTTTGACCACATGAACTCCTAGCTCCATGGTTCCAAATTTAATTTCGAGACCACCGTTCTTCTAGTTGGAGCAAGCCCTACAACCTTGTCTTTTCAAATCTTCAAAAGCCTCATTTTGGTGCCATGGAGATTCACCATTGAAGGAGCTTGACCACATCTTTTTACACCTTGTTTGTTCTCCTTTGCTTCAAGGTAAGGAAACTCAAAGAAAAATGAAGTTTCCCTCAGGTTTTGGTGCTGTCCGAAAATTCACCATTAATGGTGTCTTCTCTTGTTCTTCCATAGCTTCATTTCAACCTTTCATGGACTAGGTGAAGTCCTCTCTTGGTATATATTCAACTCTCTTCAAGATCTAAGGTAAAACAACTATCCTTGTGTGATAAGACAATATGTATAACCTAGGGTTTGTAAGTGAGTTTAAGCATGAAGCTTGAATGCTCATTGGTTGTTTACTTGTGTGTTGGTTAGAACATTTGCAAGTAACCAAGCGCCCTTGCCGATTTCCAAACAAGGAAGAACAAGAATGTTCAAGTAAAATCTGGAGGAGGGAGGGAAAGAGGTAAACAAACTATCTCAATGTGATTTAAATGCCAATGGTAAATGAGCTAGTGAAATGCTCTCAGGGGTTTATTAAGGGCATATGTATGTTGGGTGTATTTGCAGGTCAAAGGCAATATATACTTGTGGAAATTCAGTGTTTAAGGTTTAAGCAATTTAAGGGCCTAAGAGCCATGTTATTTAAGGGCCTAAGTGCCAAGCAATTTAAGTTAAGCACTATATGGTGTTGTGGTGTTTTTGATGGGTTTAGGTGATCTTGAATGCTTAATGGAGAAAACTATGAGTTTTGGAATGATGATATGCTAAGAGAACCTATGGCGAAAATTGTAAATATATAAGGTGTTTTAAGGTGCTACAAGGATTTAGGCATTATCTTGGAGGTTCTAGAAATCAAATGGGTTTGTTTTAGGAAGTACTAAAGTCTTGGAGAAGTTTGTTTAAAGTTTAGGTAATGTTGGTGAATAAGAAGAGAAAGATGTTTGGTTAAGGCTTTGAGAAAGAAAGCATTTTGGGATAGTTGTAATCAATGGTGAGAAACACCATTTAGGAACCTAGAGTCAAATGTTATAAGTGTTGGTGTATGTATAAGAAAATTGGGTAACAAGTTGGACAATGTTTTAAGGTGAATCAAAGTGGTATTTTGGCATTAGAATATACCTAAGATCATATGGTAAGTTTATACAATTAATGGAGGTGGAGAACTAAGGCAACAACACTTGAAAAAATGCAATTTTAACAATTCTGTAGGTTTGGTCCGGGACCTAGGTTATGGTTCAAGTCCCGGACTATGCATGAAAATAGGCCGAGAGTGCACCACTGGTTTGGTCCGGGACTTGGGGTGGGTACAAGGTCCCGGACCACCCTTCTAAATACGCCGAAGGTTTCCTAATGTGTTGGTCCGGGACTTAAGGTAAGGACCAAGTCCCGGACCACTCTAAAGGTGTTGTTTAAGGTATGAAAATGATTTTAATGATGGGGATGATGGATAATGATGTTGTAGGTTGTTAAGGACATGTTTGGTGAGTTATAATGACAATTTGGTGGGTGAGAAGTTGGAATAAAATGTGAGAGTAAAACAAGTTAAAATGTTAAGGTATTTAACTAGTCAAACGGGGTTAACCATAGTCATTCGGCGTTACACAAACATGTTACCCGATGTTAATGAAGGTAACTTTAATGTGCTAGGTGTTCGAGAATTGTTCGAGGAACATAAGTGGACATGGTGGAGGGACTCCGGAGACAGGTATGGTTTTCTTGCAACCTGTGTCCTACCGGATTACACCGGCTTGTATGCCAATGTGTTTTTCTGAGTGTTTGCCACCTTGTAAGATCAAAACACGTAATGAGTTTATAGTAATTCATTTATGTGGCGTAATGTCCCGATACCGTTTAACCTCAAATAGGTGTTTAAACCTTAGCTAACCAAATCTAGGTACACAGGAGATATCGGTATCGGATTAATGACCCCAAACCTTGGGAACGTTCTAACCACGGCTATGCGTGAGTTAGTTATGTGGTGGTGTTATGTGCAAGTGTGTGAATCTCCCTTGCGTGTTTAACTCGGTTTGATACCGTATGGTTGGGATGTGATAGGTTCCATAAAGGAGCTCTAACTACTTAACTATAAGTATATGTGTACTAATGGGGGGTGAGGAGACCGGTCATGTTCCGGCCACGAGTGTGATGGACGGGGGTCGATGTCATACCCGGTTCGACTCTCTGGTATGTTATGGTTGTTTACTCATGGGGTTTCCAATCTTCCCTTAGCTTAACCAAAGCTATATTACTGACTCACGTCGGTTACTGGGGCATACAATGGTTGTACGGTGTGATTGGATTACTATATCCGACGCACCTTAGTGTTAAGTTATCCGTTCATTTAAAGAAACGGTGACGTGTTAAGGTACGAGTTAAACATGAGTTTGGCAACATTCTCTAGGCTCTAAAGGGAACTAATCATGGTCGGGTCGGTTCCTTAAGAGAACCGTACCCGTTGTGTTGTGTGTTTATGGTTTACATGCATGATTCAAAATATAAAACGCATGCTAAGACGACATTAGTTATGCGTGGCCCGGTAGCATGCGGGCTGCGGTGCGGGATTACCATACCAGCAAAGGTGCTGAGCCCCTTGGGGGCCACCCTTTCTTCCTTTTCTATTTTCAGGTACAAGGAGCTGGAAGCCGTTCGAGAGTAGGACGGGTGGTTGTTATACATGGGTAGCCTTTAACGGTGATGTATTATAGGTGTAGTAAGACCGAATTTGTTATCGGCATTGGTTAATTAATACTCGGACAGTGGGGGATGTATATGTAAAATAACGTTGGAAATGGAATAAGGATTGTTGTGTAGTTGTTGTCGGGGATCAGTCCATCAGACCGATACAATGTATATGTATAGCCTGTTAGCCACGTGGGTGGTTAACGGCGTGTAACACCATTGGGTTATGTAATGTAATGAGTTGAGAATTCCGCTGCAGTTTGATGTTATGTGTACGGAAGGAGTTGGGGTGTTACAGACCTCTAGGTATTATTAAACCTAACTGATGGTCAACTGTTATAGTCTTAACTCAAGGGTTGGTTATTATGTCACTGACAAAAAGGCCTAACTTATAAAGAGAGGAATCCAGACTGTTCCAACATTCTGATTGCGCATTGTGATCACTACGAGAGACTTCAATGGAGAGTCACTCAAGGAAATCCATCAGCCACATTCGGGGATGGCGGAGGGCACTGCCGTTGGTGCATAGGTTCGACCGGATCGGTCAATTAACCAGGGCCTAGGGTCAACTGGTAATAGTTCCAATGGAACACAGGGGATTACTGTCCATTAATAAGTTATTAAGGGTTGTCTTGACATGACGCCTGAGGTGGAAATTAATTGGAAAAGGTTAAATGATTGGTTTAAAAGATAAGGGTCAGGTGGCCAACTAACAAGTACAGTTTAATACGCGTATCTTGTTGGTTACTGTTATGGGTTATTGATGTGTGATTATTGGTTATTGCTGTGAATTATTGACGCGCAATTATGGTTATGCTATGGATTATTGATGCGTGGTTATTGGTATTGTGAACTGTTGTACACTGGTGTTTACAGGTGGATTGTTATGTGATTGTTAAATGTTTACAGTTATTACTGTTATCATTGTAAACCCGGTATTTTATGTAATGAATCTAATATCAAGATGGCTAAAACGACTTAAGGAATCCAAATGATTTAAGACTACATTTAGCATACCAGCATTTCGATTGTTGAGCCCTTCATTGGGCCAAACATTCCAGGTTTTTGAAGAAGTCTCAAGTCGGAGTGCGGGACACGGGGGTAGCAGTTGTATTTTCAATAAACACCTTTGGTTTCATTTTGTAATGTATTAAGGAGATTGTTGTATTTCATTAGTTGCTCATTTAGTTGGTTTTGGTTTGTAATAATTAGAGTGCTCAGTATCTGTTCATCACAGCATGAGGAGTTGTATTGTTGGAAGAGTGAGGATGCCTTGTTACTCACAAGGGTGAGTAACGGCGTGTAACACCAAGGTAGATAGTTTTATTTTCCGCTGCGAATTGTTATTTATTATGCTACGACATGCGACAATATTACAGGTTTAGGATTAGGGGTGTTACACTTTAAGTCACATCTACGCATATAATCATTCTGCCCCATGCACACGAGCTTTGTTTGCATGGTGTCAATCAGAGCAACGAGCCTCTTCACCTTTCATCCTTTGCTTGCTCTCCTTCTCTATCTCTTTTTAAACCCTCTCATTCCTTGATTACTAGTCAACTTCTTCAATATCTTCATCGAGCCCCCCCCCCCCCCCTTCTCTTTCGCACCTCCTTTCTTGTCTTCTCCACTTTTTCAATTGATCTCTGTCACAAAATGAAAATTATGGTGGTTAACGGCTTCTTCATCGGATACCACCGATGCCTCCTTGCTCGTTTTTTCTCCCCGCTGGATATCTCCACTAGCTCTTGTTACCACCCTGTGTAACCATTGATTTTTCTTTGAAGGGTTTCACTTCTGCAAAATCGGTCCTAACCTCTTCTTAATCGAGTTTGAAACATTGGATGTCGTGAATGCGGTCTTAGTGAGGGGCCCTTAGAGCATCAACATCTTCCTTTTAGAATTGTAAGTCATGGACCCTGAGAAGCCTTTCGAGGAATACATCTTCCAGTGGGTGCCCTTATGGGTTTGTATCTATGATGGCCCAAGGGCTCACTGTAATTTTCATTTTGCGCAAAGAGTGGCGTCAAAGCTTGGACGCTTCACATAGAATCATGGAAAATCTGGGGTTTCCGGTTTCAAATACCTGCGGATTAAGGTTACAGATTAAGGTGCTTCTTAACCTCCTAGTCCCGGTCATGTGTTCCATGCTCATGCATCTAGATGGAGGTATTTGGGTCTTGACCATTACTTATGATAACATGCCTTTGGTGTGTTCAAAGTGTGTTCTCTTTGTTCACACGACCGATGCATGCACCAAAACTATAGAAGACACTGCTGAGGATACTCCCTACGGCATGTGGCTGAACAAAAGGCCTCAAAACTCAACTATCACCGAAAAATCTACGTGGTTCCAGATTGTGAGCTCTATAGATGGCTCTCATTTATGAACTCTTGGAGTAAAGGCAGGATGGCATCATAGCACCAAAGGCCATGCAAGGAGACCTAAGTCCCATCAAGGTTCTAGTCCAATACCTACTAGCCATTCTTCAAACCCAATCCTCACGGCTATGACCATGAACCAACTTGAATCCTCGTAAGGGGGGAGGAAGAGGCCATTCCAAAGATTCCTAACTGTAGCCTCAAGAGATGAGTTATGGGACATGAGGATTCCTGATGCTAGCCGCAAGGAGAAAAAGCACCTCTTGTCCCTTGGCCTCGATTCTCAGTCTAAAAGTAGGGGTAAGAAGAAGAAGATATCCAGAATGAGACTCGGGGGTCCCTGAGGTCGCAATGAAAAATGAACCATCACAAAACTAATTGCATGATTATGGGCACTAGTCATGCTATTATTTTCTTTTTGATAGTGCCCCTTTTGGTCATATTCATCAAGAACTTCAACCCTATGTTTCCTAGTTTTTTAGTTGGTATTTTGATTGACTATTATCTTAGGCGTACTATCTATGGGTTACCATGTTGGTGGGTACTCTATAACCCGTTTTGTTTCTTATGCACCAGTCAGTATGATTGTGCAACTTTCAGCCATAATCTTCCAGGTTTTGATGGTTTTTCTACTGTCTAGGTGATAAGTGGTGAAATTTTCTATTTATAAGAATTATTCCCACCTGCATTTTACATGGTTTATAACATAGTTTCTCCACTTTATAGAATTTTTTTATTTATATTAGTGAACTTGTACATTTTGATTATCTTTTAGGTAAAAGCTCATTTGAGCAAGATTCAAGGCTTTACAAGGGCTGTTCGAGTGCATAAATGAACTCCTCATATCTCAAGGACTTCAACGCCAACAAACGGGAAGCAAATCAGATCCATAACCCGAGCCTTACAAATTCTCCCCCGTTTGACATGGTTCATTGCTCGAACTAGAAAACATATAAGTAGGCAAGCAAGCAGGCAACTTACCCATGCACGTAAATTTCCAGTCGCATGCTGGTAGTCCTCTAGCAGCATGCACGCCGTCCTCTAGCAGCTTGCACGTAAAGAAAAAAAAGAAGGCATGTGGACGTTATGCAACCAATCATCATGTACATGCAGGCAGGCAGAAGGTTTTCTCTTCAGCTTTGGCTCACGTGACATCAAAAAGGTGGGACGGTGGACTCGATTAAAGGAGACACACACGAAAGATATTGAAATTTAAGGGGTTCGGACTTCATTCTCTTGATTGGAGCATAGACAGATGCGAACAAGTAGAAGGGTGACAAGAAAAGAAGAAGAGGAAAAGAATAGAAGTAAGAGAGGAGACTTTACCTCTTTCAAAGGTCAACTACCTCTTATTATCAACTTTTATCTCTATTCTTTCTTTGTCTTTCAATATTTGATGTACCTTGGGATGGGGTTTGACCACAAATCCCAAACTAGCATGTAATAACTAATTTGCTTGAATATAGTTGTTTTGTCTCTCTAATTTCAATGAATGTTCTAGATTGATCACCTATGTGTATTGTGGTTTCTCCTAATTTCATACATATGTGATTTAGGGATTTTGGCCAAGAGAAAGATAAACCCTAAAATTTGCCCTCTTTAAGTAGTTGGTGGATCTATTGTTATTGTTAAGGACTTGTGTTTAATGCTATATAGTGACGTATATCTAATCTAATAGAAAGGTTTATTTGGCTAGGTAAGATTTGACTTACGCTAAGATTTTAGAAAGTAATCACTATGTAACACCCCTACCGCTAAGCACATCGTTTATCTCCTAATTACCTAGTGCATCCTTACATTCGCAGTGGAAAATCCAATCCAACAACGGGTGAAACAACGCCGTTATACGTCGCCTACAACAAGGCCTAAACCAAAAACAAAACATACAGTGATGACCGGAAATAGACTGAGAATACAAATACAATACAAAATCTTCATTTCCACAACACAACTTCCCACAATCAGTACAATGCTTAATACTTCCAATAAATATACCGAGTTACATCAATCTGTATCTCAAACAATAAATCTCCAAATAAAAACAATTCCATGAGTCTAACATCCTACCCATGTCTCACAAGTCTACATACTTCCAAAATACATATGGGTGTACCACATGGTACACCGGCAATTCAAAAGGCTACCAGCCCATGTACAACTCAGTACACTATTCAAAACAATCCAAACTACCAGAAGTATTAAAGTCCGGTCACTCACATCGACCAACCACCATCTCGAGTACCTGAAAAATAAAAACAGCTCCCCAAGGGGCTCAGCAAAATTACTGGCATGAAATTCGCATACCCCGCGTGCTAACGGGGGTACGCCGACTACTTGATCGCCTACATGGAGTTGATTTTAGTTGCAAGCATACATGCTATATGAACAATATTAAAATCATGCATAGGCACACTCATACATAGAGCATCACACAACCAATGTAATCAATACACAATTCAACCATTCAACAATTACCGAGGCCCCTGAGATTCACTTCTCAAGTTCTAGCCTCATCACTTGTTAGTCAAATTCCCATCCGGGTTAATCGGATGTTCTTACTCTTTTACTCTTGATCAATGACTTACACTACCCATGACCTTTACATTACTAAATACTTCTCTTACAATAGTTCTCAAGTCAAGTCGGTATGACCTCTGGGCAGAGACTACACCGTCTCACCACTGGGCTTTAGGTTGGCTTACTTCCCCAGGTTGCTACCCATTTAAGGGGTTTGGACCGTTGAGAAAGGATAGGCCAGGATTCGGATAACACCCTCTCGTGTCTCCTCATCCTCACACGTGGCCGAAGCTATATCGGGCTTCTTACATACTCAAAATTACCAATTTCCTCAAAGTTAGAAATGTTACATAGTTAGGGAGTTAGTGAGAACCTTTCATTCAATACCATACGGTTAGCACACTTCACATCCGAGCAAATAAATACTTCATCCAACAATTATATCTTTCATGAATTATACAAACTAGAAAAGATGGCCACACTCATTCATTGGATAATAAATCACAAGGTATAAGGAAATGCAGTAAACCAATTCGTGCATTTATCTTGATTAGGTGATTGCATATAAACACACAAACACACAAATCGAGGAAACCTCATTAGCATACAGGGCATGAGAAAATCATACCGTTCACCGTAGTTCTCGAGTTGCCGACTCTCCTTCGGAGTCCAACTATTCAAACCTATAACCTACATGGAATCAGACGGTTAATTATCTATAATTAACCTAACCCTTTTCATCTTTAGTGTTTCCCGATTTACAATTACTAACTCCTTACATTTCAAACTCATCCATATAAGTTACTTACTTCTCATTACTTTCCAAGCTTGTTTGTACCACTAATGACCATTACTTGTCATTAATTAAGTCTTAACAATCTTATAATACCAATACCATTCAAATCCCCATATTAAAACACCATTATACACTTTTAAAGCAAATCTGGGTTGGTTCGGGACCTTGTCCGGGTCCCAAGTCCCGGACCAATGCTAGAATCAAGTTTCGGCAGCTTTTGTAATATGGTCCGGGATCTTAGCAGGGACCTAATTCCCGGACCAGGTACTGAATGAAGTCTGGGCCATTTTTTTTTTTGGTTGGTCCGGGACTTGGTCCTGGACCTAAGTCTCGGACCCTACTACACTTTTACAGATTTTACATTTTCAAAGCTTGTTCTAGCTCCATTCTTTAGCCCATTTCTTCCCCAATCTTTCCACATATATTTCTAGCTGTTTTAACACTAATTTGACACTCCAAACTTCCCTAAATCATTTGATAAACACATTACTCATTTCTAGGTTTCCTTATACAATTTTCCCACTCTTGTTTTTCCTTCAACTCTAAGTGCATTTTTTTGTTTCTTTTCTTTTCTCTATCTCAATGGTTCTTCCACTAATGCATTACTAGTGTTCATTGCATTATTTTCATCACAAGTCTTACCCAAATACATCATTCACTCCCAATCTAGTTCCTAATAAGGTGGTTAACTACTCAAATTCAACTCTAAAACACACCTAGCTCAACCTAGGCTATTCTTTCTCCTTAAACACTTAAGCCACTTAGTTTCCTACTGAAATTTTGGCAAAGGTTCCCTACAATTTTGAACATTGCCCACATTTGCTTATTCAGCTCATCAACACCAGTTCAACAACACAATCATTCTAGATACTAATCAACTCATTTAATTCCAGCACGTAACACTTTATTCACTTGGCACATAGGCCTTTAACATTTCATAAGTAATACTAGAATACCTTCATCATTTGTTCACAATTAAGCAGCATCAACACTACTAAATCCATGTAATTTTTCTGCTCTACAATACATTAAAATTCAGCCCAAGGTGAGTCCATTACCTTGGA
>CM041778.1:75344300-75379452 GCA_023374045.1 Limonium bicolor | reverse complement strand
AGCCCGGGATGCGCCTGTGCTCCCGTGGCATTATATTTGGTTCCGTTGATACTACTGTGGCGGTATGTTGGCAGTTTACAGTGAAGGAATGTAATTAAATACTCGGTATTGTATATGATTATTTATGGTTTTAGTTCTATGCTCGGGAGTCTGATCATCAGACCGGTACACTTGTATTTATTCTGCCTTGTTAACCACGTGGGTGGTTGACGGCGTTGTAGCACCGAATCGTTTAGTTATTGTTTAGTTATTTTTCCGCTGCGATTTCAATTAGTTGCGAAGTACGATGTAGGGGTGTTACAAAAAGTGGTATCAGAGCGAAGTATCGCTCTGATGACTAGAATACCGAGCTTAGGAATATACCGAGTTAGGAAACCTAACCACAGTTACCTAAGTGAGCAGTTATGGAAAGGTTAACCACTAACTAAGTGTGGAGATACCTTATTATCGGGAAACGTTACAACTGTTGGAACCGATAAGTGTGTAAGCACAATGCTAATAATGCTCGTGTGAATTCAGATGTCAGGTAGACCACGAGGTCGAGCGGCGGGGGCGACATTGGAGACACGGGGAACCAGGGAGAGAACCCTACGGCACAAGCCATGGCCGAAGCTGTAGCGGCCGCCGTAGCCCAAATGGTCCCACAACTTGTAGCTGCAATTCAGCAGGGGCAACAGCCCGAAGTTCAACCACCACCGCCACCGCCACGAGAGACCAACTGGGTCAAGGCATTGGCAGACTTGAGACCCCCGTCGTTTCATGGGGAGACCGACCCACGTAAGCTGGAGGCGTACATCTCCGAGTTGGAGACCGCCTATGAGACCTTGGATGTGTGCTGGGGCCAAGGTCCGTCTTGCCGCTTACTACCTGAAGGGATCGGCACAAAGTTGGTGGAAGCTTGTGAGAGAGGACCGGATGGCGGATCCTCAGTTTGGTTGGACGGAGTACACGGCTCTGCTGCGAGCCAAGTATTACCCTGTGCATGTCCAAGAGGCTAAGCGCCTGGAGCTGGATAGTCTGAGGCAGGGGGATAAGATGTCGGTCGACGATTACTACACCGCTTTCACCGGCCTTATCCACCTGTTACCGGACCTGGGGTACTCGAACCGGGTGCTGGTAAACCGTTTCTACAACGGTCTCAGCCACCGTCTTCGCTATGGGATGGGGCCAGCTGAGTGTACTACCTTACAGGTAACTAGAATACAGTGTGATATGAATAAGTGTAATCCATAAGTGAATATTAATGTGAGTTTGTGAGTATGATTTGCGGGGCATGACTGACATCCTAAACCCAGGAGTGCTATCATGCCGCTGCTAAGGTTGAGATTACCGTCCGTCTGAGGGACGAGGAGAACGCGCACAAGCGCAAGGCCACGAGCGAGGGCCAGAGTCCGCAGGGGTACGGGGGAGGAAAGAAGAAGAAGAAGCCTTATCCCCAGCCCCAGAAGAGTCAGCACCAGGGTGACAAGGGCCAAGCCCAAACCACCACAGCTGAGGAGCCATTGAAGCTCACATATGCATATGCGGCGAAACCCCTACTCTCTTACCCGCCTAAGGGTAATTGTTTAATCATGTGTGTCAAGTTGAAGTGTATGTTGTTAAGTTATGAAGTAAGTATTGATTGTGTACTGTGATAGCAGCTAGCACGGGTTCTGGACCGGAGCGCCACTACTACTGTAAGTGGTGTAACGGAGACCACCCCGGCAAGGACTGCAAAGGAAATGACGTGCAGTGTCGTTACTGCGAGAAGTGGGGTCACCGTGATTACGAGTGTTACCGGAACCCCAACAGCAGAGTCAACAAGCCCAAGGGGCAGTGGAAGGGTAAGGCCACAGCGACTATCGATGGCCCGAAGACGGCTAACCAGCCACCCACAGATCAGAGGAGCACTGATTCCCAGAAGGGGAAAGGGTTGGGACCTAGCAAGGCCACCCTGCATGTGGTGGACCGGTCTGAGGCGCCAGGGCCCTCTACTAGACCAGGTACCGCCTAAACTGTTGAGTGAAATAAGTGATTGCATACCGCATTTCATGCATGTGTGTTAGTGAGTCCAAGTGTACTACCATGTGAGTAAGAATTAAAGTATAGTGTGAAAGTCACCTAATTAGATAATTCTAAACTTAAAGGAACCTTCAATATATGTTATCCAATCCCACCCACACCAAACCCTGAAGAAACCACCGTCAACATCACCGACTTTCCAATGGAGCAATGTCAGGTTATCCAACCAGGTATGATACTCTTAAATGGATACCTGACACCGGAAGCACAAATCCATATCATCAGACGATGCAATGAACTTGGAGCAACACCTGGAGGTTTCTACACACCCGAATACCCGAACGGATCAAGAATGAGATTGAAGATGATGTGCATGGGTAAGGACTGGAATCCTTACACCAAGACATATCAAGAAGTGCTAGCTGAGGATGGAGCAACTGTACCAAGTATACCTGAGGAGTTCCTTGCGGTCGTGAACCACGCCGTGGGAATTGCTCAGCAAGTTGAAACGGATTCAATTCCAAGTGTTAAAGCAGATTTGTGTATTGTGAACTTCTACCAGAAAGGTGGACGATTAGGTTTACACCAAGATAAGGACGAGTCACCCGAGTCTCTAAGTAAGGGAGTAGAGTACCCGTGGTGTCTTGGTCCATTGGTGATACCGCAGTGTTTATATATAGCGAGTAGAAGCGTGCTGATCTCGCAAAGAAGTTAGTACTAAAATCAGGAGATGTGTTCATCATGGGTGGGCAATCGAGGATGCTATATCATGGCATCAGGAAGATCAAACTGAATACCGCACCGTCGGCAGTGATCAACGCCACACACATGAAACCCGGACGTTTGAATTTGACCTTCAAACAATTTTAAAGCCTTGTATAATTATGTAATGTGTTAAGCCAGTGTATGTTAAGGATGTTATACATGTGTTAGTTATGTCAATGTAAACCAACATATGATGTAAGAAGAGTGTGTTAATGAATAAAGTGGAGTTGTTGAAGTATATCAACTGTGTTGTTACCCAATACTTATTAGTTTGCCAATGAATTAGGCTGTGCTCTCGGAACGGGAGGTATACTGAGTGTCTGCAATGAGGCAGAAGCCGGCAAGAGCGGCACAATCCTCACCGGTACCTTTCCAGTCAATGGCGTGGACGCTTCGATCTTGTTCGACTCCGGAGCCTCACACACATTTATTTCGCTATCTTTTGCGAAGAGGCTGGGGTTAGACGGTGATGAGATGCCAGACTTCCTAGTCACTCTCCCGTCGAAAGAGCGGATCAGGTGTACCCGCTACCACCGAGATGTTGTTGTACGAATCAGAGGTGAAGAGTTTCCGATCGACTTGATAGAGTTCGACGGACTTGGTTTTGATGTGATTGTCGGGATGAACTGGTTGGAGCGGTACAAGGGCAGAATCCTGTGTGCCGAGCATCGTCTGCTTCTTCGGAGTCCATCTGGGGTTACAATATCTTACCGCCAGAGGCCCAGGGAGCCTTCGACTCAGATCATCACCGCCATGGCCATGTATCGTGAACTACGACGAGGGAATGATGTATACCTCTGCTATGTCCAGGACATAGAGAGATCCAGAGTTTAGCCCAGATGTGTCGGTAGTGTCGGAGTTTCCTGATGTATTTCCTAAGGAACTGCCGGGCATGCCGCCAGCACGGGAAGTTGAGTTTGAAATTGATTTGGTTCCGGGCACCGGACCAATTGCGAAGGCGCCCTATCGTATGGCTCCAGTAGAAATGACAGAGCTCAAGGATCAGCTGAGAGACCTACTCGACAAGGGATTTATCCGCCCTAGCGTTTCACCATGGGGAGCGCCGGTCCTCTTCGTGAAGAAGAAGGACGGTAGCCTCCGCCTGTGTATTGACTATCGAGAGCTGAATGCAGTTACGGTGAAGAACCGTTACCCTTTACCATGCATCGACGACTTATTTGATCAGTTGAGGGGAGCATCAGTATTCTCCAAGATAGATCTACAATCCGGATACCATCAGATTGCCATCTGTGACAGTGATATTGAGAAGACAGCATTCAGAACCAGATATGGACACTATGAGTTTACGGTTATGCCGTTTGGTTTATCCAATGCACCAGCAAAGTTCATGAACTTGATGAACCGCTTGTTCCAAGATCAGTTGGACAAGTCAGTGGTAGTCTTCATCGACGATATTCTTGTGTACTCGAAATCGAGAGGTGAGCATGAAAGCCACCTGAGAAATGTGTTACAAACATTGAGAAGGAATCAGTTGTGTGCTAAATTTTCAAAGTGTGAGTTTTGGTTGAACCAAGTATCCTTTCTTGGTCATGTGATTTCTGAGGTCGGGATCACTGTTGATCCGACAAAGATTGATGCAGTGCGCACCTGGCCTAGGCCGAAGACAGTTACCGATATCAGGAGCTTCCTCGGTCTGGCAGATTATTATAGGAGGTTTGTGAAGGACTTCTCCAGTGTCTCGAAGCCGATGACTTCCTTGATGAAGAAGGATGCACCATTCGAGTGGACAGTCGACTGTGAGAGTTCTTTCCAGAGTCTCAAGGATGCTCTGACTTCTGCACCAGTCCTGACTATACCAAACGGTCCAGATGGTTTTGAGGTCTATTGCGACGCATCAGGCAGAGGTATGGGTTGTGTGTTGATGCAACACGGGAAGGTCGTAGCTTACGCCTCCCGACAGCTGAAGAAGCATGAAGAGAACTACCCTACCCACGATTTAGAACTGGGTGCCATTGTCTTCGCATTGAAGATATGGCGACATTATTTGTATGAGGTAAGTGTGACAATTTATTCTGACCACAAAAGTTTAAAATACTTGTTCACTCAGAAGGAGTTGAACATGAGGCAAAGAAGGTGGGTTGAGTTTCTAAACGACTACGACATTAATCTACAGTACAAAGAGGGTAAGGCAAATGTGGTAGCTGACGCATTGAGTCGCCGAGCACACTCTCTCCATTCGCTAGTCTCTCATACTGGCTTGGTTGAAGAGGTGCGGAGTGCTCAGATGACGGATCAGTATATGTTGGAAATCAGGCAGAAGCTTATTGATGGCACATTCGAGGGTCAGAAGTACGACTTCCGACTCCACGATGATGACCTGATTAGGCTGAATGGCCGACTGTGTATTCCGAGGAGTAGCGCTGAGCTGAAGGAGCGCATACTGAGTGAATCCCACTGTTCTACGACTTTGATTCACCCCGGAGCTTCAAAGATGTATAAGGGTATGAAACGTTATTTTTGGTGGACTGGAATGAAAAAGGATGTAAATGATTATGTATTGAGGTGTCTCACTTGCCAGAAGGTCAAGTTTGAGCACCGACGGCCTGGTGGTATGGTACAGCCAATGCCAGTGCCTGAGTGGAAGTTCCATGACATTTCTATGGACTTCGTAGTAGGGCTTCCGCCTACAAGGGGAGGTCTGAATATGATTTGGGTTGTTGTTGACCGACTGACCAAGGTGGCTCGATTCATACCGATGAAGGACACCTGGAAAGTGGCAAAACTAGCAGAGCTCTTCGACAGAGAGATTGTAAGACATCATGGGGTACCGAAAACAATCGTGTCTGACAGGGATACCAGATTCCTCTCCAGGTACTGGAAATCCACACGGGAAGCGCTTGGTACCGAGCTGAAGCTAAGTACAGCGTTCCACCCACAGACAGATGGTCAGAGTGAGCGCACCATCCAGACACTTAAGGATATGTTGCGTGCATGTGCACTTGATTTTCAGACCAGCTGGATTGATAAATTACATCTGATCGAGTTTAGTTACAACAACAGTTACCATGCATCGATCAAGATGTCTCCCTTCCAGGCTTTGTACGGTAGACCATGCCGCACGCCATTATGCTGGGATGAGTCGAGTGAGACGGTCATTATAGGACCAGAGTATCTGGAACAAGTTCAGGCAGAAGTTCGCCAGATCCGGGCTAACATGAAGGCAGCTCAGGATAGACAGAAGTCGTACGCAGATGTGCGCAGACGTGACCTAGAGTTCGCCGTGGGCGATCAGGTATTTCTTAGGGTATCCCCCATGAAGGGAGTATTTCGTTTTGGCCAGAAAGGCAAGTTGAGCCCAAAATATGTGGGGCCTTATGTTGTGACGGAGTGGATCGGCCCGGTAGCTTACAGACTTGTTTTACCCGCCGAGCTAGGCAAGGTACATGATGTATTTCATGTGTCCCAGTTGAAGAAATATATGTCTCATCCGTCTCATGTGCTTCAGCCTGAAAGGCTAACCTTATAGTCGACCATGCGATCAGTGGAGATTCCGGTACAGATTCTGGATACTAAGACTCGAGACACTCGCCATAAGTCAGTGAGACTGATGAAGGTTCTTTGGTCTAACCAGGACGTCGAGGAGGCCACTTGGGAGCTGGAAGATAAGATGAAGGTGAAGTACTCGTCATTGTTTACTTCTTAGTGTTTATGTGTATAGGGTACGGGGCGTACCCCTATTTTAAGGGGGGTAGAGCCGTTTCGGTTATGTGTGTACGACGTGTATTTAAATACATCGTCGATGTTATGTTGTTATGTTACAGACCGTTGTGTCTGAATGATGTTGATGATGTTGTATGGACCTTGTGTCCGATGTTGTGTTGTATGGACCTTGTGTCCGATGTTGTGTTGTATGGACCTTGTGTCCGATGTTATGTTGTATGGACCTTGTGTCCAATGTTATGTAAGTGTGTTGTTAATGTTGTTATGGAAATATTGTTTATATGTATTCCCGTGTTCTAACATTTAGGATATGTGGAAGTGTGAACTTTGAGGATAAAGTTCTTTTAAGGGGGGTAGATTGAAATACCCCAAACTTTAGTATGTTGTTTAAACATTTAAATATGGTATATTAAGACTAAAAAGAGTCTTAGAAACATTAGTAAACAATTTAAACCATAGAAAACACATATAAATGCCTTAAAGTCAATTAGGGCTAAAATGTGTTCTAAGCTTGGGATAAGCTTGGGTAAGACCTAATGAGCCTACCAAGACCTTATTTATATACTAATGAACATATTAAACCAATTACCAAAGAAAACCAAACTTGAAACAAGTTAAAACACAAAATGTGCTTTAAGGAGTCTTAAAGCACATTTTTGAAAAATTGTCTTGTAAATGAGTTTTGAATGGCTAAATGTCCATCATTACTCTTTAATTAACATGTGTACTATATAGTATCACATTTGGAAGTCTATATCAATGGGAAATCAAAAATTTCACATCTATGTGCCTTGTTTTAGTGAATAGTAACTAAATAAGCTAGTTTATAACATATGTTTGTATAAGTAATTAAATTGGCCAACAAAGACTAAAATACCCTTAGTAACATTAAGGGGGCCGGTTTTTATGAGGTGATTCACTACCTTGTAACTTAACAAAATAAATAACAAATGATAAAGCAAGTTACCATTTGCTTTACTACTTAATATCTCTTAAAAGCAAACTTATCTCATCCTCTCATTTCCCTCCTCATTTCCCACGGTTTCAAGCTCTCTTCTATCTCTTCTTCATTCTCCATTCACGGTTTTGCAATAGTACCACCACCATTCTTCATCTTCAACCTCTTGTAACTCCTAACTCACTTTGCCAAATCAAAAACAAAGACCACCATTCTCTTAGTCTCATCAAGCTCATCATTCCTATCTTCTCAAAATCCCAAGAGCTCCATTTTGGTGCCAAGAGGAATCACCATGAGAGGAGCTTGAGCTCATCTTTTCACATATTGTTGTTCTCCTTTGCTTCAAGGTAAGGAAACAAAGAAAAATGATGCTTCCTTCATGTTTTTGTGTTGTCCAAAAATCACTCTTAATGGTGTCCTTATGTTGCTTTGTTCTAGGTTCATTTCAACCTTTCATGGACTAGGTAGAGTCCTCTCTTAATATATATTCAAACCCTCTTCAAGTTCTAAGGTAATACAACTATCTTAATGTTTTTAAAACAATGTACAATCTAGGGTTTACAATGAGATGAAGCATAAAGCTTGTATACTCATTTTATCATTTGTATAATGTTTAGAATTTGACAAACAATCAAAAGCCTTGCCGATTTAGTCAAGGAAACAAGAAAGAAGTTGTGAGGAAAAGAGGTAAATGTGCTAACCTAATGTGGTTTAAAGTCTTAGGAGAAATGAGCTTATATTGCTTGTTTAAATGATCTAAGGAGCCAATGGTGAATGACTTAGTAAAATGTTCTCAAAGGCTTAGTAAAAGGCATATGTGTTGTTGAGTGTATTTGCAGGTCAAAGGCAAATATAATGTGGGAAATTCAGTGTTTATGATTTATGCATCTTAAGGGCCTAAGAGCCATGTTATTTAAGGGCCTAAGTGCCATGTAATTTAAATTATGCACTATATTGTGATGTAGTGCTAAATGAGTGAAGTTTTGTGTATAAGAATGTGTTTGATGGATTTTAGTGTTCTTGGTTGTTTAATGGTGAAAACGTTGTGTTTTGGTTTAGTAATGTTCTAGGAGAGTTCATGTCAAAATTTAGGTAATAAACAAGAAGTTCTAAGGGTTTTAAAATGAGTTTTGGTAAGTTAGGAAGTGTTTAGAATGGTTAAGTGCTTTACTAGTGAAAGAAACATGCATTAAGGTGTTTTAAGATGTAAAAAGGGCTTAGGCAATGTTCTAGAGGATTTAGAATGCAAAAGAATGTTTTGGGACATTTCAAGATCATGGTGAGATTGTATTTAGGACTTGTGCAATGTTGGTGAATAAGGATGAAGTGATTTGTTGCATGGGGAGCTATAAACTTGTAAAGATGTTCAAGGAGTTGTTTAGGAAGAAAAGGTGCTTGGGAGATGATGTTGTAGTGGTGAGAAAACATTTGGGAATAGTGGGAGTTATAGGTATGAAACACCACATAGAAACTTAGTGAAAAATATTATAAGTGTAAACCTTTTTATAAGAATTTGTGTAAATGCTTGAGGAGGATTTTAGTGAATGATTTAAGGAGTTTTAAGGAGGTCTTAAGTTGTGTTTGAAGTGCCCAAATAAGGTTAGGACATACTAGGATATATGTGGTGAAGTTTAGAGTTAAATAGTCAATGAAAAATAAGGGTCTGGAGCAGACCGATCTTGCGACCGAACTTGCCAAGATCGGTCGAGCCCAGTTTACCCTGCGAGAAATGGTTTCTGGAATGGACCGACCTTGGGGACCGGACTTGCAAGGTCGGCTGGGCATGAATTTTTAGTACGGATTGAATCTCTGGAATAGACCGAACTTGGGACCGGACTTACAAGTTCGGTCATGCCTAAATTTTTGTACGTGAGTGAGTCTCGGGAATCGACCGATCTTGCGACCGGACTTGCCAAGATCGGTCGGGCCTGAATTTTCAAAGGGAAGAAACTCTCGGGAATTGACCGAACATGTGACCGAACTTACAAGGTCGGTCGGAGTAGAAAATTTTGACGGTAATATGTTCTGGAATGGACCGACCTTGTGTAAGGTCGGTCGGTAAGTTCGGTCGTACCTAAACTTGTAAAAAAAAACAAACGAGAATGGCTTAAGTAATAAACCCTAGGGGGTATAATGTAGGTAATCAAGTATAAGTTAAGGCATTAAAACATGTCGCATAATTATGTTAAACACTTAGTAAACTTGAAGTTAAGTAAGTAATTAACCGGCATTCTTAAACATGTATAGGAGTGACCTACGGTGGAAATCAATCGAAGCAAGGACCAAGGTATGGTTTTCTTGCAGTCTGTTACCTACCGGTTTACACCGGCTGTGTGTGTTGTTTGTTTTTCTGTGTGTTTATGACGTTATAGGACTTAATCATGTAATGAGTTTACAGTTGTTCATATTATTGTGATGTTATGATGTGACTCATTTCCCTTGTGTGTGTCTAACATGACTTACCACTTGTTGTGAATTGTTGTTAAGTTCCACTGTTGAACTTCTAACAAGTGCTAACTGGGAAGAGAGGAATCCGGTTGTCCGGTCATGCATGTAAGTTTAAGAGTAGATATCTGAATCAGATTCGACTCTTATGTTGTTAAGATTGTTCTCCTTAATTTGGCGTTCGATCTCCCGCTAGCTTCCTCCAAAGCTTACCTATTCTGACTTATGATCGGTTTAGTGGGAACATGTGTTTGTGTGGTGTGTTCGGGTCACTATATCCAAACCATCTGTGACTTAAGTTACTCGTTCGAATAATAGAACGGTAATGAGTGTGTGTAACGAGCTTAACATGAGAGTGAACCATTCTCTAGGCTTCTTATGTTGTTAACCTTCTTGGTTTGTGATTGTGGAAAGAGTATCCACTGTGTATGTGATTGTGCTATGCAATAATAATGTTATGCCATATGTTATGTTATGTTATGTTTAAAATGAATGCCATGTCATCATGACAATTAGTTGCGCGTATCCCGGTAGCCGATGGGTTGCGCGTTAACCATACCAGCCAAGGGTTGCTGGCCCCCTCGGGGGCTCCATATTTTTACTGCAGGATGAGGATCGAGGAAGCTGAATGGCTGTAGATTCTAGGCTGTAGATGTACTTTTGGTTATTTTGGATGTTGAGCCCGGGATGCGCCTGTGCTCCCGTGGCATAATATTTTGGTTCCGTTGATACTACTGTGGCGGTATGTTGGCAGTTTACAGTGAAGGAATGTAATTAAATACTCGGTATTGTATATGATGTATTTATGGTTTTAGTTCTATGCTCGGGAGTCTGATCATCAGACCGGTACACTTGTATTTATTCTGCCTTGTTAACCACGTGGGTGGTTGACGGCGTTGTAGCACCGAATCGTTTAGTTATTGTTTAGTTATTTTTCCGCTGCGATTTCAATTAGTTGCGAAGTACGATGTAGGGGTGTTACAATATGGCCATGGAACAACTGAAGATTGTGTTTGACCTATTTTACTCCACTGATTCCACTCCAACGGAAGCGGAGAGTCCTCATGGCCTCACACAATGTCGTCTACCATCACACAAGCGTGAAGAGGTGGGATGAGCTTGAAATGTACTATACTGTTCGGTCTGGTCGCTAAAACCCGACCGTATGCAACATGCACAGTCTCACCATCCAATACTTGAAACAGATGGCATGATTTAGCCACCTACATCAACTCATAACAGTAAGCAAGGTAATAAAATTATATTGTTTTAAAAGTAATGTTAAAATAACTAAGGAGGAAAAAAGAACAAACCGGAAGGTTTTGATAAGGAAATGTGTCTCTGGTAGAAGAAGAAGAAGGTGCAGGATGATCCACCATCGGAGTATCCGCCGTCGTGGTAGGAGCAGACGTCGGTGTAGGATCATCGACCATCATAGTATCCACCGTCGTGGTAGGATCCGGAGCAGACGTCGGTCTAGCAGTAGGTACTGGTGTAGGAGACGCGACCACTGTCGATGTCTCCGTCGTCGCGGTAGGAGCAGACACCGGTGTAGGAGTAGGTGTCGGTGTAGGAGTATGCACCCGGCCCAATACTAAAGCCTCAAGTCTTCGCAGGCGCTCCTCGTAGGCTTGATGCTCCTCAGCGTGACGTCGCTCCTGCTCCTGCACCCGTGCATCCACCATTCTCTCTATCATTTCAGCCTGTGATACTCTCGATCGAGATGATGGAAACACGTCTTTTTGGCGAACTTCCCCTCCTAGCCCCCGCACTCGCCCTGGATGATCCTTTTGCCCAAGGGCCTTATTCAGTGGATCATCCTGAGACGGAGGGACCGGAACCATCTCCCATCGCTCAGTAGATCCAGACTATTTTAAATTACAAAAACATTAGAAATGAACTTACTAATTAGTAAACAACAACTTTTAAAATATATACTTACAATCTTTGAAGCCAACTCAGCAGTCTCGCTCTGCGGGAACACATATACTCCCTCGTCATTTTTCTTCATGCGACCCAGCATAAATGTTTGCACCCTACTTGGATCGTCAACATTATCAATAATAGACTGAGTGTCGTCTTCATTAGTTTTCGTCAGTAGGCCCTCGCTCTTCCACTTCTCCAAGCGCCCCGTATATCCAGCTCGCCCCATGAAGTGCTTATATATATTCTTCGCCTGGTTACGTCTCGCTTGTTCTTGACGTAACTGTTACAAAATTTGTATATTTGTAAGTAATACATAATAATAAAAATATTTGTTAAATTTTATTCCTTAAATAATTAAGAAAAAAAAATTGTAAATACCTTAAACTCTTCAGTCTGGCGATAGTCGTAGAATATCTTCCAGTCCTCCTCCGTGATCATACCATCATACACTACCCACGGCGGTGATCTCTTGGAGCCCGCTTTGGTAATCCAACCATCTACCAACCGATGCTTGAACTGTCGCAGCGATGTCGCTAGAAGTGATTCAATCTTCGTCCGAATTTCATCCGCGACTTTGTACCGCTTCTTCACCATCTGCCACATGATTTCTTTGTCTGCCTTTTCTTGATCCTTCCAATCCTTATTAATCGAGCAATGGGATTTTACCATCAATCCCAAGTAAGGAGCAAACTGCTGCTTCGACCCACCAGAATGTCGGAGGTACTTGTCCCAGACCAAATCGATGGGAGAATCCTTCTTCACCTTCAACCCACGGGTCGGTCCACGTCCCTTCCGAGGATTTTGCGAAGTAGATGCAGCTGGTGGTTCTTCAGCAGGGACGTCATCGTCAATATCATCCAACCCCAACAGTAAGTCCTCTTCGACTCTATCGTCAGAATTCATAATCTGAAAAATAATCAATAATTAACAAGGTTAATACGAACATCTATTACAAAATATCATCGTTCAATCCATAATCCTTCATTGTGGTCGGACCTTCGATATTCAAAATTAGTTACATTATCTACCTCCATCGGCAACCGAATAAGTACATCTGTTTCATCTTCACAGTCGTATTCATCCTCATCAACAATATTATCAATCCCAACTATCGATCTTTTACTCTGCATTACAATAGACCATCTGGGATTACACTGATCACGGCAGTAGAATACTTGTTTTGTCTTTGATGCAACAATAAAGGGTTCATCAGTAGGAGCCACTGTCGTTAAATCAACTAGCTTCATGCCATGATCCTCCTCAGGATATCCCTGTTTGTTGTCCACCCATTTGCAATGAAATACGCAAGTTTCATAACTAGTGTAATTCAAGACCCAGATATCCTCAATAACACCATAATATTCGTTCTTCAGTGTATTGCGACTTGTTCCTGTGAAAATGTCTTGTGAAGCGATAAGATGCACACCACTGTTCTGGTTTGTCGATTTACAATCTTGACGTCCAGTGTAAAAAGAAAATCCATTTACATCATAGCCTTCATAAGACAACACATCGAGATTTGGACCGAGTGCCAACAACTGGATCATTTCATCCACGTTCCTTGGATCTTCGTACAACGCCTTCTGTCTGAACCACTTAACAAATGTTGCATTCTGCTCCTTTTTAATTTGGCATTACTCATGTTGGGTGTTTTGTTTTGAGGTAGGCTAGGTGTGCATCGAAATACGGTTCAACACCTTCAGAATGATTCAACACAACCAGATGTGCCTTGTTCAATGTATCAATATCAACTCTGCATAATTTTTTTCCACAGGTACCAACCCCTTTAAGCCTGCCATCATGTCTTGCTTTTGGTAATCCAATAACATCAACACCGTGTAAGTAGTGAGTGTAGAAGTCAACTACCTCCTCAGTTACTGTCCCTTCAATTATGCTTCCCTCTGGACGCCGACGGTTTTTCATTTTCTTTTTCAGTATACCCATATATCTCTCAAACGGATACATGTATCGAAGGTATAACGGACCACAATGTTTGATCTCTCTAACAAGATGAACAAGTAGATGCACCATAATATCAAAAAACGAAGGAGAAAATACATTTCCAACTGACACATGGTGATCACAAGGTCATTCTGTAGTTTATCCAGCGTCTCCACATCAAGCACTTTACACGAAATTCCTTTGAAGAAAACACATAAATTTGTAATAGTTTTCCTGACATCAGCTGGAAGGATCCCACGGATTGCAACCGGAAGTAAGTGCTGCATCAGCACATGATAGTCGTGAGACTTCATCCCTACCAATTTAAGATCAGACATTGATACCAAACTTGATATGTTCGATGAGTAACCAGATGGCACTTTAATATGATGAAGAGAACTACAAAAACTTATTTTCTCTTCTTTGGATAATGTATGACAAGCGGGAGGCAAGAATGTTTTTTCCCTCTTTGTTGTGGCGCGAGTTCTTCTCGTATACCCAATTCAACCAGATCTTTTCTACCCTTCAAATGGTCTTTTGTCTTTCCTTTCACGTTTAGTAGTGTCGCAGTTACACTTTCACCAATGTTTTTCTCCACGTGCATAGCATCAATGCAATGTCTCACCTCTAAATGTTGCCAATATTCAAGTTCCCAAAATATTAATTTTTTCTTCCAGATGCTCTTTTCAGTGGCTTTAATTGGGGACCGAAGTTGTTCACAACATTCTTCAACTATTGTAAGTCTCACAGCAGATAGTGGTGGTTGTGCGACTGCATGATCCGTTTTTCCATCAAACTCTTTTGTCATCTTACGGTATTTGTGACCTTTCGGGAGGAATTTCCGATGGCCCATGTACACATTTTTCCCACTGTGTTTTAACCGTATACTGCAAGTTCTATCTCCACATATAGGGCACGCTAGAGCTCCTTTAATTGTGTATCCCGAGAGGTTGCCGTATGCAGGGAAATCATTGATTGTACAAAACAACATAGCCCGGAGCGTGAAGTTTTCCATACCGTATGAATCATACACTGTCGCACCTTCATTCCACAACAATTGTAAATCGTCAATAAGTGGTTGCAAAAACACATCAATTTTGTTTCCCGGTTGTTTTGGACCCGATATCAATAGAGAGAGGAGAATATGTCTGGGTTTCATACACAACCATGGCGGCAGATTGTATATTGTCAATAAAACAGGCCAAGTACTGTGTATACTACTCAAAGTGCCATAAGGGTTCATCCCATCAGTGCATAAACCAAGTCTTAAGTTCCTTGGGTCCTTGGGTCTGTACCGAATTGAGGGTATATTCTGTCAATGTTTCTCCATTGTGGTGAATCGGCTGGATGTCTCAATTTACCATCATCCTTTCTATGGGTAGCATGCCATCGGAGGTTCTCAGCATCTTTCTAAACTACAAACAAACGTTTGAATCGGGGAATTATCGGTAGATACCACAACACCTTCGCAGGAGAACCCACTTTAGTGCTTATGTGGTTTCTCTCACCCTTTTTTACATAGCGTGATTCCCCACATTCGAGCAATGGTCATCCAACTCATTCTCCTTCCAGTACAACATACACCCACTTGGACAAGCATGTATTTTTTTATATTCCATACCCATCGGACACATTAACTTCTTTGCTTCATAAGTTGTTGTGGGTATCACATTGTCCTTTGGTAGTACATCCTTCAGCAGTTTTAAAAGATCTGTAAAACTGACATCACTCCATCCATGTCTCGCCTTCAGATTGAATAGTTTTAGGACAATGCTCAATTTATTTTGCGTTTGCGTATCACATCCACTGTACAACGGTTCCTTTGATGCTTGCATCAGATTTTCGAATGTTTTGGGTTTGTTGGAAAACTGTTGTTCAACATCTTCCATCATCGCATTAAGGTCCTCCTGATCATCTGAATCACTAACTAGTGAATCATCTTGAGTATCCCCAAAATCATGTGAAGCATCCATTTCTGATTGTTCTGCAACGACGTTATCAGCACATTCAAACACTTGTACTGAATGTTGACCATGCAGTATTGTTATAGCTTCATAATCTTCTGTAAACCCTCTACGAATCAGATGACCCTTAATCTTGTCCACACCTCGGTATTTGAAGTCGTTCTTGCAATCGACACAAGGACATCGAATATATCCCTTGTCCCTTGGTTTAAGATTGTCAACAAGGACTTTGCAAAACTTATTGACCCCTTCTAGGTACTTGATGTCCAATCTATCACTGTACATCACTGAGTGCTCCATCTCCTTTTTCAACACACCAGATGTCGTGAACTCGTTCCATTGATCTCTTCTTTTTTTATTTACAGATTTAACAACCTAAACCTATCTAATCACCTTCGATCTCACCTAGGAACAAGTTAATAATATGCAGTAGTTCAGTGATAATTTTGGCAGCATTACCCTACAGTTCTCCTAGTGTAGATATATATATATGAATCGTTTCAATTCACATATATATATATATATATATATGTACACTAGAAGAACACTAGGGTAATACTGCCGAAATTATCACTGAACTACTGTATATTATTAACTCATTCACAACCTAGATGGTGAGATCAAAGGTCATTGGACAGTCTCAACAGGGACTATCTAAGACATACCTCTATCAGGTAAATCTCAGACAGGTAATTCTATGTTTGAATTGATTTTCCATTGTTTAATAGAAAACCAAAAATAAATTGAAACGTTTTAAATACCAACCTGATGAGTACTGGATGGTCAGCTAGCGCGAACAACACAAAAGAAGGAGAAGTAGGCAAATGCTCTTGCGCGTAGTATATAACACCTATTCAATGAAATTAGAATAAGGTTTTTATTTTATAAAAACTTGAATAATTGAACATATTAAACAAACGAACATAGCTAATGTTATTACCGGTTATTTTTGCTCTCCTCGTCTTAATTCGATTGTATTCTACCTCAGAGCAACCTGCAAGAGATGAAAAAATTGAAACTGTAAGTAATTATAAAGAAAGTTAAATTCGATGGAATTAGAATCAGCTTAAATTCTGGAAAAAATTTGGCATGACCTTTGCGTATTTTTAGATACTCCACATTTTGTTAAGGCAGAAACAAACACAGTAGCAGCAACATTTATTCTCAGCAAACCATACGAATTATTATCAGACAGACAAGTATGCAAATAGTAAATGTATATATAATATATATGATCAATGAACAAAAACAACCACCCCATTTCAACTTAATCTCACATTTCACCACACTATGCAAATATATATTCTAATGATTGCAAAATACAAGTAGTATTTAGTATAACGTTTATTCGTGACAATATATAAGTTTTTGTTTCTAAAATTATAATCAGAAACGCAAGTGTTTTACCGTGGGTTCTGATCAGGCAAACTGGTGGCAGAGGTTGACAGCAGCAGATAGTGCGACAAGTAGACAATCCGACCGTGTGTAGTGACACCTATTCAATGAAATTAGAATATAAGGTTTTAATTTGAAAAAAATATGAATAATTGAACAAATAAACAAACAAATATATTTTGAATAAACCATGTTATTGAAACATTTTTAAAAATCTAACCTAATGAGTAGGGATGATCAACTCACAAATGTGATGGAAGAGGAATTTTTCAACCGTAGTAACACCTATCCAATAAAATAAGAATAAGGTTTAAATTTTGGAAAAAATTGGGCATGACCTTTGCGTATTGCTAGAGACTCCACACTTTTTTTAAGCAGAAACAAACACAATAGCAGCATAATAGCAGGCTAAGAGGTGCATTCTACATCACACACTACTAGTAACATTTTTTAGAAAATACTGCAGTAACAAAACAAATGACAATAATTCTATGAAAAGAAGAGCACATCCCGACATTTATGCCGGTATAAACCATTACCATCGACACGTATCGAACATATCAAACAAAATAAATACTACGGTGAACGCGTAAACAGCAAAACTCAACCCAAAACAGTCGTCTATTTTTTTATAATTAAAATATGGATATCAATAAAGAGTTACTACTTTTCCACATGGGCCCAAAATCTTCAACAAATCAATATAACCAAATCAAATATACTATGATGATAACTTTCCAGCTCATTGAGATACCTATTCATATTAGCCTTGGTGCCAGTAAATACCAATGAATCTAAAAGGACATTTTTTTTATCGATGGTTGCTAATGACCCATTTCAATTTTCAAACCCTAATCTATAATAAGTAACATTAACTACTAATAAAGTTCACACATTATATATATTAAAAGCATGTAAAAATCAGTAGAGAGCTTCACCGGAGGGGGCGCGCGACTGGACTGTGGGCGGATTTGATTGTGCTTGAGCTGGGGCGGCGTGCGCTGGGCAGTGGAGGAGGGGGAGCTTCACTGGAGGGGGCGACTGGATGGTGGGCGGCGTTCACGGCTTCAAGGCGCGACTGGAGGGGGAGCTTCACCGGAGGGGGAGCTTCGGGAGGACGACAACAAACTGACGAGGGGCGCAGGCGCGCGGGCGGTGGAGCTGCGAGCTGGGGACCGTGAGCAGCAGGGCGACGGCGGAAGGGGGGCAAAACGGCGACGGGAGAATGGGGGAGGGGAGTCGTCGACGGGAATCGCACAGGAGAGACGGGGTGAGTCGGGAGGAAGAAGAAGAATGAGGCGTGAGGGTTTTTAATTAAATGACTTTAAACGACGGTTGATATACAAACCGTCGTTTAAAACCTATGTCACGAGATGAATAAACGACGATTATCAGATAAACCGTGGTTTTTAAGTTTTGGCGCAATATTTTAAACGACGGTTCAATCGTAACCGTGGTTTAAACTCACTTTATACGACGGTTAGTATAAAACCGTCATTTTATTGTGATGAGCCGTGCAACATAAACGACGGTTCGGTTAACAACCGTGGTTTATATGTACTTTATACGACGGTTAATAAACAACCGTCGTTTTTTTTATGGGCCGTGCAATATAAATGACGGTTCTGTTAATAACCGTGGTTTATAGAATTTAAATGACGGTTCCGTAAATAACCGTGGTTTAAAGTGCGTCATTTAAAATCTTTTTTCTACTAGTGAGATAAGCGCGAGGTCGAAGCTACCATGCACAATTTGGTCCAGATTCCCAAGGCCAGAGAGCTCTACCACATCCATCGAATTCCCATGTCTCAGCATCGATGGTGTCCACAACTCTAGCAGCTTTACCAAGTACCCTCTTCCCCTGCTCAATTTTTAAATTAACGTCACACTACACATTTTCTTAGCAAACTTAAGATATAGTAGAAGTACAAACAAGAACATACCACACCGTACCACACGTCAAACGCGACGCAACCTCCGAAGCTAGGGACCAGAGTGGTATCACGAGGACCTCCAAACATAGGAGTTCCATCAAGCAGCCAATCAGTGGGGCTGCGCCCACGCATCATCTGGACCCGAACTCTCTGCACCCGAACTCTCTGAGGATGAGTAGTCACTATCAAAAGGGGTAGATGACCTAGGAGCCATCTGGCTCAATCCTACGGGAGGCCATGCCTTCCACCCATAGTGGACCTCACCACAATAGTCCCACTACCAACCACCAAACCGGCACCATGGCTAGGAGAGTGGTGCTTCGGAATAAGCTGCTACTGCTGCATTGCCAAGTGTCTTCGCTGCTGCTTTGCCAAAGCATCTAACCGACACTGCTCTACTAGACGCCTCATAGCTGAGGCGTGATCACTCCTCTTATCTCCTACTGTCGGGGCTGGTAATGACTGTCTACCCTGGCCAGATGAGGTATTACATAACCCAGACAAGTGGGCATCGACGCCGCCACCCTGATCTCTAGCATCGACGCCTAAATTTTAACCCTGACGTCAACGCCCATCTTCTCCCATCGTCTGTCGCCGCACCCATTTTCAAGTCACCGTCGACACATGCCTTCTCCAACATTCGTTGACGCGTGCTGCGTCGACGCCGACTCCTTGTACGCGGGTGTCGAGGCCCGCCTATTGGTGGTGTTTCAATGCCCAATTTTCATACGCTTTTTGATAGTTTTTTCCCTATTCTGCTCCTGCTTTCGCTCCCGTTTCTACTTTGAAAGAGAAGTTAGAGAACTTAGAGAGCTATGAAAGTTTGAAATGAGGTGGAGAGATAGTGAGGTGTAAGTTAAATTTTTTTGAAAATTCAAGCTAAGGACAATATCGTATTTTATTCTGATAGCCTGAAGTGGATACCCGACTGTGTTACGAGCTCAGAAATTTTATTTTAATACCCAGAAAAATAAACTTAAAACTAAAAGTTACTCCATTCGTCCTGAATTGACCGTCCTGTTTATTATTTGGACATGTCATTTGATTTCAATATTTAGCATATAAGATAAAATTATTTTGAAAATTCAAGTTTTATAAATAATTCCTTACATGATTAGCTATATTATAAAATTTGATTTTATGAAATTTTATGATCTTATATACTCAAGATTGAAGTGGAAAAACGTGCCATAAAACAGAACGGTGAATTCATTCAGGACGGGAGTAGAACATAAGAAAAAAAGAACAGAGCGTGGGATACATAGGTCGGCTGGCTTGTGCACAAAGCCAACCTCCGAAATATATACTTCTTGGCCGTTGCATCGTTCTCCCAAGGTCGTCACCGCAAAGAAACTAATTGGAGAAGAATGAGTCGCGGAAGCGGAGGTGGCTACGATCGTCACATTACGATCTTCTCTCCCGAAGGTCGTCTATTTCAAGTTGGTAAGTAGAAATTGGATGCCTTTTCTCCGTCTTATCAGATCTATTTCGAAGATTTTTCTCTAAATCTTGGGGTTTTTTTTGAGCTCGCAAAATCTGATTTTACCTTTTTGACTGCTGGGTGATTGGATCAGAGTACGCTTTCAAAGCGGTGAAGTCGGCGGGGATCACTTCAATTGGTGTTCGCGGAAAGGATTCAGTTTGTGTCGTCACTCAGAAGAAAGTGCCTGTAAGTACTCTCATTTGATGAACGTTGAGTCTACTGTTTTGCTCTATGCTTAATGAGGTTTTACTGTGTTGGGGCTTGCAGGACAAGCTTTTGGATCAAACTAGTGTTACTCACCTCTTCCCTGTCACAAAATACCTTGGGCTATTGGCTACTGGCATGACAGGTTCGTCTTCCTTTCGATTTATCTGCATCTGCCAAGTTGATAAACCATGTGCTGTTTGAGCATCAAGTTGGAACTCTCTACTGCCTATTGCTTCATATCATCAAAAGTAGGATGCACGCCTCAGTGTGTTGCTAAGCTCTTATTGTCCGTAGTTAAATTTAGTAGGCACTCTACCAGCATTTATATTTGAACTTGCGTGAGGAAAACATCTCTTACTTTATCTTTAGACAAAAGGGTCAGCTACATTAGTAATACAGTGACACCTTGAAGTTAGCTGCTTCAAATGATTCTAAGGTACCCCACTAGAGACACTAACAACATTCGTGTTGATCTTATCAGCTGATGCCAGGTCATTGGTCCACCAAGCCAGAAATGAAGCTGCTGATTTCAGGCATAGATATGGGTATGAGATGCCTGTCGATGTATTAGCTAGATGGTACGTTTGTTCCCTGTCTTCTTTCAAATAGCAGTATTTTTCAGATAATAGCTCATTGTTATGCATCCTAAAAAGTGTCTTCTCATTGGAAACCGGCTTGAGGCGAGGCTTGCACACGTTGTTAATGGCTCAACTTTATGTGCAAGTATTTTGTGATACTATCTTTTACTTTAACCCACCTATATATCTGATTTATCTCCTGACTGAAATAAAACGATCACATGTAGAAGCTATCTAAGGAATTGTTTGAATAGAATATTTATTCCCTTTATATTCAGTGTTGCTTGAGTTTATCAGCATGTTGCAATTCTGTTTTGGATCTTAAACGATATTGTTGCCCCCCCCCCCCCCCCTAAATGTTGGCATCTTATTGCGTTTTTCAATTTGATTTAAAACTTATCTACAGAAGAGAATTAAACTTGTAGACAGGCAAATAATGGGTGGGGACGAAGGCATAATGAGGCTAAATTACAGGCAGTTCTCACATACATCATTGATGTGTTTTGGCTAATACTTTGTACTTGCATGTGCAGGATAGCAGACAAGTCCCAGGTGTATACCCAACATGCCTATATGAGACCTCTTGGAGTAGGTTAGTCTTATTTTCATAAAACTGTCAGACGACTGACAAGTGTGGTGCATTCTAAGTCTAATCCCAGTTTCTTTGTCTCATCTTGAATATATTGCTTCTGTAGTTGCTATGATTGTGGGAATTGATGAGGAAAGTGGGCCATTGCTCTTCAAATGTGACCCAGCTGGCCACTTTTATGGCCACAAGGTAATTTCTAACAGAAGGATAGTCTCGATTATCCTCGTCCCTATCCTTCATGGCTACATTCTGTTGTGCTGCGTCTTTAGGTGCTGTTTTGAGTCTTCTATTCGCAGATTTTGAACATGGTTTTGTGGATTTCTGCCTTGGAAATGTTGGATAATCTTGACTTAGGTTCATTGCACCTTCTGCTTTGTGGAGGGTTATCTTTGGATCTTATCCTTTCAAAAGATTAAGAATAACACTGCTTTCAAAGTAACTGAATGTGATTAGTGAAGAATTGGTGATCCAGTAAAGTCTTTGTGAGTAAAAATAAACGGGAGACCAGAGAAATGAGTGGAACTGGAGGAAAAGGGGAGAGGAACTTTCTCTATGTTTGGTCTTTGAAGTAAAGGTGTAACTGATTCAACTTGAGAGGGGGAGGATGAGAAGACGTTTGTTGCTCCCTTGATGGTCAGATGCCCTGAAAAAACAGTTGAAAGTCATGTATATGTATCCTTTTACGTACTTAATTCCTAATGTGTATCTTGATATTGGTAGTGTTTTATGCTTAGTAATGTGGAAATTTCTAAAGGTTAGTATCCAGAATAAACACAAATGAATAACTCCCAAGGAACATAACATCTCAGGCGAATTGAAACAATTTTATATACAGTGAAATGGAATGAGCATTGTAATTCCAGTGCCCAGTTTGATGTTATTTTAGTGACATATTTTCTTCATGTTACTGTTAGATATTCATTAGACGTGTCAACAACATTTTCTGTTGAATGTGTGCTTTTGCTACTTTCTTTTTACTGTTAGTCTAATCAACGTTTTATTTTAAGTTTACTTCACACTGGTGGAAAGGGGAAAATAAACAGGAATATTCATAATTTAGCATCTGGTTGCTTTTACTCTTTTTAACCTTTTTATAGTCATGGATGGTTGATGATATGTTTGTGTATGATTCTTTGCAGATTTTGATTGCAGTCTTTGTTATTATCCCTTTCAACAATTTGGGGCTCGATTCTTATTTGTATTCACTTTATTGTAGGCCACTAGTGCTGGAGTTAAGGAACAGGAAGCAATCAATTTCTTAGAAAAGAAAATGAAGAATGACCCTGCCTTCTCCTATGACGAAACAGTTCAGGTACGCTTACCTAATTGTTGCTAGTTCAAGGCCTGACTTTGATATATGATAATAAAGTGAGAATAGTTAACCTTTCTGGTTGTGCAATCCCTATCATCCGTTTGTCACCTAACTGAAATAGAAACATGTCTAGATAATCTGATGTTTATGTAGGGTTGACAATTTTGGCCCAACCTGAAGACCCGATCTGAAACCAACCGCAAATTACGTGTTGGCTTTCAGTTGTTGACCCTTTTAATTTTTTGATCGAGTTTGGATTATCCATCATTTTCTTGGGTTGAGTATGAGTTAAAAGTTCTGATCTGAACCCAACCCAACTCATTGTTTATATTTTATTGAAAAAAATACAATTAAAAACACACATATACTAGCATGTCACTTTGGCTCTTTTTTAACTTTATACTATTAGTTACTTCTTCTTATTCTTAGGCCCCGTTCGTTAACAAGGTTTATGAGCTTTATTAAAAATGTGTTGCCATGTGTCAGTTTTTTATTGGGTTAACTTTAAGTTTAAATCTAACTTCAAATGATGTGTCGTGTCCCTATTTTTCACTAGGGTTAACTATAAGGAGCTTTATTATAAATGTTGGTTAACATTTATCATGTTGCCAGCGAACAGAGCCTTAATAGATGATTTTGTAGCACAACACTCGGAAATTAAGGAGACAATTTTTGGACTATTTTACCCTTACTTTTCTATTGATAATTTAGTTGAAGTTTTTAATCAACGTAGATGGTAGGCCTATTATAATGAGGGTCCGTTCTGAAATCATAATCTGGGGAAGATTAAAACTTCATCTCCTTTTTTGAGAACGGGGCCTAAGTGGTTCTATGTTGAAAATTTCCATGTATCTGATATCTAATGTCTTATACTACCAGTTTATCTCCATTTCTGTTTCGACCTTGTTGTACTCTAAATGTTCACGTGTTGTTATGCAGACCGCAATATCTGCTCTACAGAATGTTCTTCAGGAAGATTTCAAGGCAACGGAAATTGAGGTAATGATATACCTCATCGCTTAGTAGACATATTAAAATGCGGCAGTGAGTCGGATTTAACATGACTTGACCAAACCCTAACCAATCACTACGGTCAACTATCCCTGGTTGGACGGGTACATGGATACAACCTGAACAAGTACCCATTTTGATGCATAAGCCTGTCTTTAAAATTTGAATCTTCTTTCATAGAACCAGCTACCATGGACACCAAATTGCGTATAAAATGATGTGAAGGTTAAAGGAAGTTTAATTGGTTGGTAGCTAGCTCCCATTCTGATGCAAAAGTGATTAAACTTGGAATTTTCTTTCGTAGAACCTGATACCTCTAACACCAAATTAAAGAGTAAAATGATTTAAAGACAAAGGTGAGTTTAATCGGTTGATAGCTAGTTTAAATACGATCAGCTGATAGTTGAAGATTCCAAATAGGGTCATCCTAGTTTTTCTGGCGGAGATGGGTCAACAACTTGACACGGCTTGTGGACATGAACTCTGCCTGAGAGCCTATATTGATTGTTTCAATCTGTAACCTTCTGACACGTGTCCTGACCCTATTCTTTTGTCATTATCAAACGAATTTATTTGATCAGCTAGTTTTTTCTCTCGGTATGTCACACACATCAATTGTCATATTAACTATTTTTTCTCTCTATGTTTTTATAATTTCAACTGACAACTGACATCAGTTATATTTCAGCTGACAAAAGAATGGGGTATATCACTTAGTATGTTTCTTTTGGACTTAAAATGAACTAACCTTTAAAGGACCATCTAAGCTTAGAATCAGAAATTATATTGGGGTTGTGTATAGACTCTACTGTTCCCTGAGTTCTTTCTTGGCATCACCCATGTAGAGTATATCACTTAGTATGTTTCTTTTGGACTTAAAATGAACTAACCTTTAAAGGACCATCTAAGCTTAGAATCAGAAATTATATTGGGGTTGTGTATAGACTCTACTGTTCCCTGAGTTCTTTCTTGGCATCACCCATGTAGAGGAGATTCTTTTACATGGTACAGTGTATGTTGTTCATAACTTATAAACTATAATTGTTTATAGCATGTACAAGCAGAAAGAGCATCACAACTCATAGACTATCGAACCATGGTTTTCCAGCCTTGTATCAGTTTCCATGTTTTCACCAAGTTGCTGACAATAATGTAAAATTTCTTATCCTCTTCCAGGTGGGAGTGGTGAGGAAAGAGAATCCTGTCTTTAGGGCGTTATCCACTGAGGAGATTGATGAGCATCTTACTGCCATAAGCGAGCGTGATTAATTTAAGATCGTTAAAGTGTCTGAACACATGTCGTAGCCTTTGGGATTATGGTTTATGGTTTGACTGGTAAGTAGAATCGCTGTTTGAAGAAAAAAGGATGAGTAGAATTGCAAGATCAGTCAACCTCCTTGATTATTGAAGTTGTTGTATCATGAGATTATGGCTCTTTTGGTTCAGCTTTGGTGGAAATTTAGAAATGTATTGCTGTTTAGATGTGTTTTTGTATGTGCTTCAAACCGATAGTATGATTTGCCAGACGGTGAGAGAAGCGTATTCCCTCCATAAGATGTTAGGGGGTGTTTGTTCTGGGCGTGGGAAAACGAAACGAGGAATGAGAATTAAGGGGAGTTAAAAAAATCTTCATTTTTTAGGTGTTTGTTTATGTAGGGAAAATAAAAATTGCTAACTGGTCGTCGGTCATACTCATAGTCATCAATTGCTTGGTCAACGCAATTATCAACATCCATTCGTTAATGATTGTAGGCCACGGGTCTTTTTTTTTGTTGAGTATGGTCTATAGCCTACATTGAAATTAAAAATCAAAAGTTTCTAGTTCCATATTACAAGATCTAACTATCTTAGGGGAATATCTTCACCCTTCCAACATTTAAAAACTGCAGTAATATTATACTCCCTCCGTCCTGAATTGACCGTCCTGTTTGCTTTATGGCACGCTTTTCCACTTCAATATTAAGCATATAATATAAAATAATTTTATAAAACTAAATTTTGTAACATATAGTTTATCATGTAAGGAATCATATGCAAAACTTAAATTTTCAAAATTAATTTATCTTATATGTTAAAAATTGAAGTCAAATGACATGTCCAAATAGTAAACAGGACGGTCAATTCAGGACGGAGGGAGTATATTAGGGAGATAAGCATTAGATTAAAATCTAGAATAGAGTTGTCTAAACACATCTTGACTATCAAAATAGAGTTCATAGCTATTTCAAGCTTCTCCCAAACTCTCCTAGGAGAGGGTTGGTACTGAAGATGAGAGTTCTGATTCAAAAAGGTGAGAGTTTGTGAATGTTCCACTTCCATCTCCACTTCCTTTCATCGTGCTTCTCATACCCAGTTAATACCAAATATCAGTCCCTTGATTTCTGCTACTTGAGCTGTAACATCCGTCTCCATGGTCTTGTTGAAAGCTACCAAGATTGAGCCATCTCCTCTTCTAATTGAACCAACTACCAATCTTTTGCCTTTTCTTTGAATGCTTCTACAGTCGATTTTTAACAAATGCTGCGCTGGAGGAATCCAATCATACATAGAAATGACATTTAGATTATCAGCACTAGCTTTACTCTTATAAGCTCTAGTGAAAGCATGGTTAGAATCTATCATGGCTGACCATGACAACTGGTCATTGTGTCTCACATTAGTTTTTGTATCATATATTACCCACATAGCATTAATAACTGCCTCTAGTTTTTTCATAAAGCCAGTTATCCACATCAGAAAAAATCCAATCTTGCATACCATTTTCCTCAGTAGGAATATCACCATTGAGATTTATTAGACCATTCCATTGATCTTTTACCATAACACAATCGAAGAAGGTGTGAAACATAGTGTCATACTTAGAGCAGAAAACACAAAGAGGAGAACCCCCAATTCTTCTAGCTAGGTTCGCCACACAAGGAACTATGTTCCTCATAAATTTCCAGTGCAAAAGCTTAGCTCTCGGGCTACACTTCAGTTTTGATATTCTTTTACTCAGAAAAGATCCAGAAGAGCTACCAGAAGGATGCTCTGATTTTATTCTCTGAGTGTCTATCTTATAAGCTGATTTAACAGTATAGTTCTCATCTTTTGTATCATGCCAAATCCAAGAGTCTTTTGAATTTGCATTGATTTTTATCTTCCGAATGTCCTCTAGATCAATTTGCCAGCACTTTTGAGTGAGGAGACTGACATTCCATTCTGCACTATTAGGCAACAGAAAGGAAGAAACTGTATCTTGAAGATTGTTACCAGTAGGAATAGTATAGAGATTGAGTCGATTGGATCTTGGGATCCAAGGATCTTAACCAAAAGGAGGTTTCTTTCCCATCACCAACCTGTCTTCTAATTCCTTGCTTGAATAAGTTCAGAGAGGAAATGATCGAAGCCCAAATTGGACTGTCTTTTTTTACCTTTACTGATATGATTGATAGTTTTATTAGGAAAGTATAGACCTTTGAGAGTCAAGGCCACCAAAGAGGAGGGATTTATCATAATGTTCCAAATTTGTTTTGCTAACATTGCTCTATTAAAAGAGACAACCGATCTGAAACCCACTCCTCCTTCATTTTTGTCTTTGCACACTTCTTCCCGTTTTGACCAGTGCATACTTCTTTTGTCCAAGGATCCTCCCCACCAGAATGAAGCTAATAAGGAATTGATCTTCTCTATAATCCCTTTTGGCAAGAGAAAAACAGACATCGAATAAGTTGGAATGGCTTGTAACACACTTGAAACCAGAATAGTTCTACCAGCTTGGGACAGAGGGGTTTTCCAACTAGCTATTTTGTTTTTTATAGCTTCGACAATGAAATTGAAAAATTGACCTCTATTTCTCCCCATCTTCATAGGCAGACCCAAATACTTATTAAAAGAAGTCTCCTTCACTCCCTAAATGTGACAGCATTGATTTTTTGTGTGTGTATTCAGTTTTCTATTGAAGACGATCTCAGATTTTTGCACATTAATAACATGACCAGAAGAGGCAAGAAAAGAATCAAGAGTTCTTGAGGAATTCTGCATTTTTCGTTGAACCTGTACCACAAAAGAGAATATCATATGCGAAAGCAAGATGAGTAATACTAGGACCCTCCTTAGACAATTTAATGCCTTGAAAGAGACCTTTAGAATCAGCCAAATTAAGATAGCTCGAGAGAGCTTCCTGAGCCAAAATAAAAAGAAAAAGGAGATAAGGGATCTCCTTGTCTTATCCCTCTAGAAGGTGAGAAACGTTTTCCAGGAGCACCATTAATGAGGATAGAGCAACTAGAGGTTGAGACACATTTGGAAACATGATTAATCCACTCTTCAGGGAAGCCCATAGCAGTCAGAATCTCAAAAATAAAAGCCCACTCCAACCTGTCATAGGCTTTACTAAGGTTGATTTTTAGAGCAAAACTTCCTCTCTTAATAGCTTTACTCTTATGGAAAGAATGTAAAATCTCACTTGAGATAATTACATTATCAGTAATTAACCTCCCTTTGACGAAACCAGATTGGCTTGGAGAAATAATATCAGGGAGGAAATCTTTGATTCTATTGGCTAGGACTTTAGACACTATTTTGTAAACAAAATTACAAAGAGCTATAGGTCTAAAGTCACTAATATCCACAACTCCTTTATTTTTGGAATGAAAGCAATATGAAACTGATTTAAAGCATCAGAGAAATTGTTGGCCACGGGTCTTTGGTTATATGTAATCAGTGAAAAAGGGAATTCTATTCTGGTAGAGAATCAAATTAGAGGTATTTGGGTAATGTATTTCTTTTTCTTTTCATGAGGTAAAAAAACTGACTACACAAACAATAGTAAATGATATTATTTTGTTTCTTTTTCTTTCATCTAAAACAAATGCCACTAATTAGTGGTGATGACGATTATATACACTTCTCTCATCAATTGTCAACATTTGAATTCGACAGCTTATTTTTTGGGTAGAACAATTCGATAGCTTACTAAGCGATTAGGGAAAGGATACTCGGTAAGTTGGTTAATGGGATTGCGACATTAGTTCTGTGAAGGTCAATAAACACTTGATCAGCTATAAATCATAGATTCAAGATGTGGGGTGGAGATAATCAGGTTGATATATCCCCATCCAGTTACGTACAACGTAGCGTTCTTGAATCTTTGGGACCACTTTTAACCTAATAGGGTTGTTATTTTTAAGGGGTCACTCATTTAAAAGAATCTTTGTGGCTGTGAGTTTAGATAGGTTTTACGGATGAGATCAATTTTTTTAACTTGACTTTTAACTCATACTAAGGAATGAGATTTTGTTTGCTTTATACTTTTTGTTGGTGATCGCTAGATGTTAACTGGTAATTTATAGTTGTTGGTCGACCGTCGTTGGTCATTAATTGGTGGTCATGAATTATGATTTCTTTTCTAGAAATTTGATTTCATTCTCTTTCATGTACCCAAAGAGAATAGCACTTAAAAAAGTCAGCAACATGGCTTAATGTTTTCAATCTATCTCAACTGAGGAAGTTTATTCATGGAAATAGGCAACAAAAAGAAAGTATGCAGACTTATCTTGGTTGTTTCATAATTATAGACTGCAATATTACGGATTAGCATTACAAGCTTTCCCATTTTACCCTTCCAGAAACTTAACATAAACCACATTATCAACTTAGCTCATTTATCAGTTAACACAAATGGGTAGGAGCATATTCACACTATATGAAGGATCAACACAAGAATCCTCACACCCCACCCCCTCCCCTCCCTTCCCTTTTTTACACTTACAAGCCTTGACTGAAAACAAAAGAATAAAGGCAAACAATGATAATTTCTGTTCATGGTACACTTATATTAATCATTCTTCCCTCACAATCTTCAACTTTTCTAGGATAAATTTGCCTTCCTTGTACTTCTGAGAAGCCTCGTATGCACGAACATACTTCCAGCCCAACACTTGTTGACAATCTCCTACAACCTCTAATTCAAAGTACATGACAAATGGGAGATGAGATGCTTCTAAGGTTGTTTTCAACATCGAGTTTGTCATTTAGTATATCATATGAATGATGCTCTTGCCTTCTTCTGTTGATCACAAATGGCTTGAGTGTATCTTTAGTCCTAAGGGATGTTGAGAGCTTTTGTGTTTTATTTCCCCCACCATTTTTTTGTTTATCCTTCACTCTAGGTTGGCATAGCGCCGTCTAACCCTTCCCTCTCCCCCACCAAACCAGAAGCTCTGCCCCACCTACCTCTAACCTCCAGAAACAACCGCAACCCCCACCGCAAACCACCACAAAATTCCACCGTCACATCTTCTAGCTCCACAAAACAACCGCAACCCCCACCACAAACCGCCACAAAATTCTCTAGCTCCACAAAACAGCCATAACAGCCTTAACCACCCATACCCATTCACTCAGTAACCGAAATAGCGTACAGTATTACTACGATATGTGGAAAGGTCACTATTATGGTGGAAGCCGCGGGGCGTGGAAGAGGCGGGGCACGCGAGATTTCCAGAGCGGGCGCCAGCGGATGCAGAGGCGGAGGAGTTGCTCTCGCAGCCGGGGGCGGAGAGGCGTTAGGTCGAGGCGGCGTGGATGTTCCAGTTGTGGGCAGAGGGGTAGCTACCGGCGGGTCTCTCGGTCGTCTGCGAAAATCTGTGGAAGCCATAGGAGGGGATCGCGGTGGGGCTCGAGACGGCTGAGGGATTTTCGATCTCCACAGAAGTTGGGAAGCAAGCTGGCAAAGCCTTACCGTGGGTCTAGGCATCATTCTTCGGGGAAGAGTAGCGAGCATGATGGTGGTTCTGGCGATAGCGACAGTGGCGGAAGTCAGGGCTGCTTGCTGTTCATTGACAACATTAATAGAGCGGCAGATGGCAAAGCTGTTCGATGGCTTCTGCGCATGGATGATAATATCCAGCGTATTTTCATCTCGAGGAAGAGGCGCATCAACAACAAATTGGCATTTGCTTTCGTTAAACTATCCAGCCCCTTGCATGTTAGTCAGGCGGTGGAAAAGTTACAGGGCCGTATCTTTATGGGTTTCAAACTTTTTGCTCGCCGAGCAAAATACGAAGGGAGTCGAGACCTGTCTGCAGATGGCACGGTAATGTCAAATCAGAAAGACGATGAGGGCAAGGTGGGAGTTCCGGGTGGCTATGTTGTTTCTGGAACCATGGCACATGAGAGGATTAACCCAAACTCTCAGGTTAAAGCTGCTGCGACGGAGATGATGAAGTCGAAAGGAGCGCAGGAGGGCGGCGGCGTGGGTCTTGGTCGGAGTTGTGGCTGCGCCGACGATGCAGTCATGGTGTCGGTTGACTCTGGGTCGACCATCGAGATTCCTTGTCCTGGAGAATCCAATCGACATATTAAGTTTCACTTTCGAGTTAGAAGCCCAAAAGAGGGAGACGTGGGATCGACAAGGACGAGAGATATGGGCCTTTCGGCGCAGGATGTTCCCGAGGCGGAAAAGGAAGGACTGTTCTGTGGAGTTAATGCGTATGAGCAGAATTATGTTGGGAATGGTTGGACAGTTGCTAGTGTGCCTCTTGGATGGACTTGGATCTATGCGGCCCCTACATTTTCGGGATGGGCGTATCCGTATCTGCTGGTTGGGTTGGCCAACCGGTCCACTATTTTGAACAGAGCGGACTATCTGGATATGGGCTTGGATGGGGAGGTGGATGGTATTATCCTGCGGCCCATAATACGGGAAGCGATTTTTGGGGTTCTGGGCAATCTGGTCAAGCCCCCGTCCCGCCAGTTGCCCCAATTAGCAACGTGTCAGCCAGAGTAGGGGGGATGGCGGTCGACAACCTATTTCTCTCAGGATGCCAGTGAGCATTAAGGAGGTATTGCAGGACCCGGTAGCTGAGGAGATTATAAGGTCAGACAGGATTGGTCCTATTGATGAGCAAGGGCTTAGCAAGGTGTTTAATCATGATTTGCTAGATGTTGGCCTGGACTCTAGCAGTAATCATGACTCTCAAGGTTGCTGCCATGTTGACGTGGTGAACGAGACCCCCCTTGTCGACCAAGGGGAGGAGGAGGGGGTTGGTGATGATCTTAGGGCTCTGTTTGAGGACCCCGAATTTCCCCCGGGTTTTGAACCTAGTGGAGGCCCAACTGGGCCGACAAGCCACCCCGATGATGCTCTTATCAAGGAAGAGGCAAGACAAACTCTGTTGCTAGCGAAAGACCTTGGTTGTCAGGTCTTGGATGAAGAGCGTGCGTTACTTAACCTCGAGGAGATCATTCGTGAGCAAAGAGTCTCTTATCGGCAGAGGTGCCAGGAGGCCGGAGATGGGGTTGGGGGTAATGATGATACTTGCTCGCAGTCCAACTCCAGAGTTAGTTCGAGAAAGACTCTTGGGTCTAAGAAAGGCTCTGTAGGTTTTAGCAAGTTCTCTCGTATTAATAAGTTGGCTAGTATGGGCAAGAAAAAAGTACGAGCAAGGAAGTAAGGGTTCGGGTTTTGTTTTCTCTTTTAAGTGTAAGGGTAGCTCTTCTAAGGTATGTAGGTCCCTCGGTTTTTCTTTTTTAGCCTTGGGCTGTGGTTGTTCTTCCCCTTTTGCGGATCCTTAGGCCTTGTGCCTATAACTATAAAAAAAAAGAGAATAGCACTTAAGTGGTGTGGAACTGTGGATGGTGTTCATCTTAGTGTGGAAGGTGTTTGCCTCTTATATGGTGGTGGTCCTGATGATTCATGCCGGGTTGAATTTTGCATGGTGAATATATGTGGCAAAATGGGGTGATTTTGTAATTGACTGTTTCGCTATTATCCATTTAACAACGTACAATGTTGTATGATTTTCTAGTGCAAATCTGACCTAAAATCTAATGTTAAACTATCCACTCCCCTTCAAATATTTTTTTAAACCTAAACAAGGGTGTGATATTAAGATATAGTTATCCAATGGACACCCGAATTTAAAAATACAAAAGAGGGATGTGATGTTAAGAGTAGTTGTCATTGTTTTTTTTTTTTTGACATCATAGATTCGGATGGGTGGGGGAATTCGAATTTTGGTATTGATTCTGATATGACACGGCACAATCGCTTAGGCTATTATGAACGCCCCTAGTTGTCACTTATTTTGATTGGTCAATTTTAAATGCTAACAAAGCCAGCTATAATGATATCGTGTTGTAAAGTGACTAGTTTTTTTTTTTTTGAAAAGTGAGACTGTATTAAGATAGTAGGTTAAGTACAATCTCCGGAATGTTCTCCGGTGTCCATGAACCCGATGTCTGCGTACTACGGGCATGGTTAGCTAAATTATGCGCTGACAGATTAGCCTCCTCAGGAATATAAAACCATGAAATATCATGAAAAACTTCTAACTCCGCTAATATTCGAGCTAATATGCTAGTTGTTGATGGCAGCAGAGTGGAATTTGTGCCTGTTTGCAAGTACTGTATGATCGCTTTGCAGTCTGACAATATCCGTATTGTTGTAACACCCAAGGCCCTTGCCGCATGCAACGTATCCTCGATAGCCGTAGCCTCCGCATCTGCAACGCTCATTTCCCCTCGAATACACACACCGCCCGCCGATATTAACTGCGACTGTAAGCGCCCCACCCATGCTACACCCACTCGCTTGTTGGAATCTAAACTTGCGTCGGTGAAAAACTCTGGCCACATGGGGTAATCAGTACGATGCTGTTGAAGGGCCTGAGGACTGGCTTGGTCAGCCGACATGGATTGATGGAGAAAACTAACAGCTTGATGTTGGGCAAAATAGTGGTGAGACTACTCTGCTAACTATGGGCAGTGAACCCAATCATTGTAGTACAACAAGGTCGTATCCACAGGGACTTCGTAACTATCTAGCTAATTATAAGCTTAGTAAATGTGCAAGAGGATATATACAAAAGTGCATAAATGTAAATTGTTTGGGAGTTTTGTTGGTTGGATAGATAAATCGGAAAACGAAGGAAAGCAGTAAAACTAGACTAACTAATCTAGGATAGGTGTAGCTCGGGATGGATATTTGCACCCGTCCTCCCTTTACTACCAATGGTCAATTCTCGAACTCATGGCTAAACAACGGGAACGCTAAACTAACTAATATCCTAATCAAGGTCTACTAATCCTAACCAACAGAATGGAACCTGGTGGATCTTCCAAGTACCTAGTCAATTGATGGCATTAAGCACAAATTCCCCTTAAGTTGCAGTGTAGTCTAATCTCGAAATCCTCGATATTAGAATGCACTGATTCAGTCCTCACGGTCTAGATTTCTATCTCAGAATCACATGTTGACAGAAATCCACAACAATGCTCAACTAATCGGTAGGCCAAACCAACCAGTTTAACACATAGTGCTAATTAATCAGCAACCTAGAATCTATCTCAGAATCTCATTTCAATAAATTCAAGGCAAACCAACCAATTTCACACAAAGATAACAAATTGGGCAAAACCCTCAACAAATCCCCAAATCATGGGTGACAAGTTCAAGAGCCACAAACACACAATCGTTATCGGTATTCAGCACACGAACTGAAATAAAACCATAAATGAGTTCAAGATTCAACAATGGAGTTTAGGGATTTTGGGACAAAATCCCCAATCCCTAGCTACAAATGATTCTACACATCCATAGAGAAAAGAAAAGCATAAAAGGGAGAAGAAGAAGCCATTAATGGAGCTTGGAAGCTTTGGAGAAGGTGAGCTCTTTCTTCTTTTTCTCCTCTTCTTTTCTCTTCTTTCCCTTCTTTTTCGCCTTCTTTCTCTGTGTTTTCGACTGGTGGAGTCGTGGTTGAAGAATGGGGAGAAGTGTCCCCAAAATTCCCGTTTTAAAACTCAATTCTGGGCAAATTTTACGACGACCGGACTTGCGACCGGACTTGCAAGGTCGGTCGGAGTCAGTAGCGATTTTCGGACGCGTTTTTAAGTTCGACCGGACTTGCGACCGGACTTGCGACCGGACTTGCAAGGTCGGTCGATTCCAGTAGCTTGTAAAAACGCGAATCTGGGCAA
>CM041778.1:75282295-75343800 GCA_023374045.1 Limonium bicolor | reverse complement strand
CATTCCATTTTACCAATTTCTCAAGTTAGAAGGTTAGGTAGTTAGGAATTAGTTAGAAGTCCTTCCTTCCATACCATAGGTTAATACACTACACAACAAGGCCGCACAACACTTCATTCTCATTCATTCATTTCATGAATTATACAAACTAAGAGTTCGAGACATTACAACAAGGGCAATATAATACAAGCACAAGTAAGTGCATTAAAAATCCAATTCGTGCATTTATCTTATTTAGGTGATCACATAAAACACACAAATCAGAGTAGCCAAGGTAGCATACGGGGCATGAGAAAATCATACCGTTCACCGTCGTACTCGAACTTCGACTTTCCTTTGGTGTTCAACTATTCGAGTCCTATACATATATGGAGTTGTATGGTCAAAGATCTATTATTGACCTAACTCATTCCTTCATTAATACTTCCAATGTACACTTACTAGTTCTTACAATCCATACTTGATTATAATAATCATTCTTTTCTCATCATTTCTTAAACTTGCTTTCTTACTCGTACGCATACTTGCTTACCATTATTACTCCATTAATGGTGTACTACTATATATATATATATATATATATATATATATATATTTTTATGACTCGGCCGACCTTACCCAGGGTCGGCCCCAAGATCGGTCGAAGTCAGTAAGTTACGGTCCTCGAAAATTCAGACCCGACCGACCTTGCAAGGTAGGTCCCAAGGTTGGTCCAAGTCAGTAGGCTTCTGGTTCTGAAAATTCATGACTCGACCGACCTTGTAAGGGAGGTCCCAAGGTCGGTCGAAGTCAGTGACTTCTGGGTTTACATTTTTACGACTCGACCGACCTTGCCAAGTTCGGTCCCAAGGTCGATCGAAGTCAGTAGACTTCCGTCTTTGCAAATTCAGGCTCGACCAACCTTGCCAAGGGCAGTCCCAAGGTCGGTCCAGTCCAGGATTCTCATTTTAAATTCTGTTTCAGCTCCTTTCTTTACCCATTGCTTCCCTAATCTTCCTACATGTAATCTCATATGTTTTAACACTAGTTAGGCCCTCTAAATCACCTTAGTTCATCCATAAACTCTTCACTAAACTCATTTCCCATTCTTATGTTAACATACACAATTCTCTCATCTTCATTTCAGCACTTATACTGGTTTTTGTTTCTCTTATGCTACAGATTTTTACACTCATTCTTGCCTTCTAATATTCTCTCAAATAATGCCATTACTAGCATTTAAAATGCATTACCTTACATCCTAGTTTCTCCCACTACTCAATTCTTTCTCAATCTGTTTTCAATCATGAAAAACTACTCACATTAGTCTCCTAAGTCACTTAGTTCCTATCTAAATTTCGACATAGTCTCCCCTATAATTTTCACTTCCTCACCACATTGTTGTGTTCACACATTACTATAGACACCAAAAATTCTCACCCCATAAAGCAAATTCCGAAATAATGAATAAAATAAGGGGGGTCATCACCTTCCTTTCTCAATACGTATTAGCGTGCGTGCCAAAACAAAACCATTGTTTTTATAATCTTTTCCAAAGCATTTCATAAAAACAAGATTCTTCAAAATGAATTTCCGACGACAGTCCGATTTCAAAACCATCCCTCTTTGTTTATTCACTTATTTTACTATTTTATTTTTGTTTATGTTCCTTTTGTTTATTTATTCATCTATCCGTTTTTTATATTTTATTTTATTCTACTATTAACATTAGCATTTTTATTTTTTTATTTATTTATACATGTTCATTTTCATCTTACAAACTCAATCCACACTTGGTTCTAGACCAATTCCTTAAACCCACTCTATTTTCAGCCCATGGTTTCAAGAAGCCCACTAAAACCCTACCCCTTGTTATAAAAGAAATATCACAAAACCCTACTGTAGCAGGGATAGTGGTAGCCGACATCACCAATCCCATGTCGGTTTTTTCCATTCTCGCTTGCTTCATCGACCTCCTTCAACCCAAAAAAAAAAACAACAGCAAAACTTCCCCATTCTCTTCTTATTCTTCTACATTTTCCCGATTCTGATGATCCTCCTCCTGCTTCATCAGCACAAGACCTTCATCTCTCTCTAATCCCTGAACCGAAAATTCCCTGATTATTTTCTTGGCTCGTCTGGCCATTCTCTTAACTCCCAATCGTTCTCATCTTGTTCCCGGTTTGATCTAAAGGAAATCTACAGGGAGTCTCTTTTCTCTTCTCTCTGGAATCACATCGACTTCCTTCGACCATTCTCACTTTCGCCTGAAAGCGATATCCGTATTTGAGGACCTCACTTGGTTCCGAAATGATTCTGGCCCCGACCCCTTTCCCGGCCTTTTGGGGTCGTCGGTGTTGTTCGTTGAAGCTTTCCGGCTTTAGCTTCATTACATGGAGTTTGCTCACTCTTATTGCCTTATTCAAACAAATCAGGTTGTAGAAGGCTCATTATCGTTTCGTTTCACCGAGACTTTATTGTCGCGGGTTTTGATCTCCGACCCGGGAGTTTCGACGGTAAACCACAGCTATCGGATGTGGATGGCGCTAGTTTGGGTAACTGTGACCTATCCCTATCTGTTTTGCCCTATCGATTAAATTGTCGATTGTTCGAATATCTGGTTAAGGTTTATTTGACCGCCTCACTTTGAGATTGGGAGCCTTGCGCCAGTTCTGAGGTTTGCGTGCTTCGTTCGTGTAGATCTCACCATTCTCTTGCTGGGTCGGTTGATCGAATATTGCGTGCTTTGGGTTTTCTTTTATCCTTGATTAGATTGGGGTTTAAAGAGCTAATCGATTTTGTTGATTTGATTTCACTAGTGGATTCGATTATAACATGGAGAAGATTATTTGACTGATTTCTCGGACTTGGGTTAAAGCTCGTTCGATTTTGCGTTCACTGGCTGAATCGGGTTTGGAAAGTTCATTTGAACTTTTTCCTCTATCGGTTTTGATTCTAGACTGGTGAAGTTATATTTATACTTAGCCTTCTGAAAGGGTACATAGAGGCGTTGTGCTGATGATATATTTGGATATTAATCTCCTGGCTCATGATGGATTAGTGTTTCTCAGCACTTTCCAGTTGCGTAGGGTTCGAATGCAATGTTGCTTTGGGCCATGTTCAATTTCACTGTCATTTCCCTGGTCACGCCTATTTGATTTCCGAACAATTGCCTATGTTGGGTTTGGGATTCACCCTATACTGCTATTACGTTCCCCTCTGGCATTGCGTATGTCCGTTTGTGAGTCTAATTGTGACTCCAAAGCGGTTGGCTGCCCTTTGTCAGTTTCATAATGATTTGAAGATTATGCATTTGTTTAGTTGACCATATGCTCATTGCTCCTACTTTATCACTTGACCGAGGTACACTTGTATCAATTGGAATGGATCGGGGCTGGTGCATGTAGACGCGCTTGGCTCGGAATTGACGTTGGGCTTTGTGACTCAACCATATGATTGCGTTTTGGGTTTGGTACCGATTCATGGGTTTGAAAGCCCTACTGGTCAGCTTTCTTATCGAGCTTGCATATTTCTCTTGTCGCGCCTTAAATTTAAGTTTGGAAACTGAATCTATTCAGCTTTGAACATGTCCCCTTGCGCATTGATATGGTATGGAAATTAAGTTGAACTTAGCATTACTTGTCCCTTGCACTTAGATAAGAACGTGAATTGAAATAATAGTTGCCCTATGCTATAATTGTTAGATAAACCACTCATTGGTTGGTTGGTCCTTATTAATTCCTCATCTTAGAGGGAAATGATATAAACCCTTTATGATCCCGCATGACTCACAACTTCACCATTTTGATACTACACTTCGGTTTGAGTCGTAATCTAAGATGTTGAATTAATCTGTGTAGCAACCCCAATGTTTGATTTATCTTACAATTCATAGCATTTGCTGGCAGCTTGAAACTCTTTTCTATGTTCTCGGTTGGGGTGTGGGAGATGATTAGATTGCCCCCTTTCCTCCCATTGAGAGGGGCCGTATGATCCCATTGCACACACCCCAACCCTCTTACATTTCATTGCTAATTGATCTCGTGTCTCTTTGTTTGTGTTCCCTGGCATGTACTTATTTGCTTGAGGAACGAGGGACTGCTCGGAGATTAAGGAGATGGACCTTGGCTAGGACCACCGGGGCTCTCCCTTCAAACGCGAAAAACGGTTGGTGTATCTCTTCGGATCCCCTTCAGCTCGAGTGAGGCGGCGTCGATGCGACCCCCCATAGCAGCTCTTTTAATTCAGCAATTTAATTCAACACTTTAATTTTGTTATCATGAGTTGTAATTTGTATATTAGTTGTGCTACCTAGCATAGTCTTGGATTACATAATTTTCTGTATTTGTCGGCTTGATCATTTTTTTACTCTGTCTATGTTTCGTACATATTTTTGAATGCTTGTCTATACATGTTCGGTTCTATTATACATTGGGTGTTTTATTTGTTAGTTTCGACTTATAAACTGTTAGATTGGTTTAGCACATGTAGCCCTAGAAAGCCTTATAGGTCACCCCTTTTTCTTTTGATCAAAGTCTTGGAAGGTACCCTACAGCTAGCTTATTTATGATTTGCTTTGTGGGGAACCATACCATCCAAAACTTTGAAAATCTTGTTAGCCTTGAGGGTACCCCACAGCTAGCTTATTTCTGATTTGCTTTGTGGGGAACAATATCTTCCAAACTTTTAAAGCCTATCCCAAACCACCCCTTAATTCCACTAAAAAACTTAACCAAAAAAAAATGGAAAAGAAAAGAAATGAATTTAGAATAAAGCTTATACTTAAGGTATCTCATTCCAAATCCCTTCAATTTTTCAACTCCTCCAAATTGAATTGTCTCTCACTTTTAATTGATGTTTCATTTCAAAAAGAAATCTTGTTTTATTTTGAACACATCTTTCCTACTTGTAAATAAAAGCCCAAAATTGACTCACTTCTAAAACTTGGCCCACCCCCAATCTCGGCCCAAAGTCCAAGTCCGGCCCAAAGCCCCAAGTCCGGCCCAAAACTCCACCCGGCCCAATTCCAAAGTCTGGCCCAATCTTGGCCCAACCCAACACTCCACTCGGCCCATTAGCCCAATCTGGCCCATTAGCCCACAAATGTCAAACCTTGACCAGAAAACCTTGACCTTGACCAGAAAACCTTGACCTTGACAAAAAACATCGACCTTGACAAAAAACATGGACTCAATCATTGACCAACCCTACTTCAACTCGAACGTTGACCCGGCTCATCTTCCAATACAAGTCAAACCAAAATCAAATCAAACCCAACTCTTTTTTTTCAAACCCGATTCCTTTCAACTCACTTTCAACTTGTAAATTCCTTTCAAGATCAAAAAACCAAACAAGAATTTTAAACCATCATTTTATTCAAGTTACATCAAGTTTTCTGATAAGTGCAAAACATATAGACTTATTAGGGTTTAATCACCCTATAATTTGTAGCATTTTTATTAATGTTTCTCACTTATCTAGGGTTTTTCCTATAATTATCTTGTTATATTAACTGATGTATTTTATATGTTAAATTGTAGGAAAAATACCTAAAACATATATATATATGTTTATAAGGGATTAAAGAAGGTCACGTGGAGGAGGACATGCATGCGTGATTTGCATGCAACCGCCTCATTAGGGGGCGGACAACACTAGAAATGGAGAAGATAGAGGCAACCGCCTCATTAGGGGGCGGACAAACTCAATGCAACCGCCCCATAAACAAGAGGGCGTGGAGGCGGACAAGAGAGGGATACGAAAATTGCATGGGTTAGGCGGACACAATTCATACCGCCCATGCAACCGCCTCATTTGAGGAGGCGGACATGACTAAAAATGCCTATGCAACCGCCTATTATTTCATGCGGACATCTAGCGGACGTGTGTAAAAATACAGATCTGAATCGGGTTATCTTCCTCACCGACTCGCTCTGCAACTTGATTCAGACGGCGCCTACCAGAAATCACGCACGCGTTGCGGCCCTGTCCCCTGCGCAATCAATGAGCTGCAATCAATGGGGAGCTGCAATCAACGAGCTCAATCAATGAGCTACTGCGCTGCTTCTTCTTCCTCTATAAATACAACGCTCAAAACACCTTCTCCAGTGTCCTTCCAGAGGTTCCGTCCGTGGTTCCTCCTGGAGTTCCAATTCACACCATCATTCCATCTTCGTACCACTTCACCTTCACTCACTCGTTCATTCCATTTCTAATCTCCCGCTTCTCCATTTGTTTTCTTTTCATCTCATTAATCTCACCTCTAGTCTCACGTATTTAATTAGCAGATCTCTATTTAATATGTTAGGCTGGTTACGCTTACTCTGCGAATAATTATTATGTATCTGTATTAATTATGCAATATGTTTTACTGGTTTTAATTTTAATAAAGTTTGTTTCGGTTAAAGGTTTTCTCGCCATCTTTTCAATAAACCTCATGAATTTATTAAAATGCTTTACTAAGTCTGTTTTTGATTTCATCGGTTGGAAACAGATGGGTTGATTAAGCCGTAAAACTGGGGGAAACTTATTTTCATCGTTTAAGTTAGTACTCAGTTGCAAATGTAATCCCTCAACACTCCTCTGCCGTTCGCAGGCTTTTGCTTGAGTTTTCATCGGACCTTGCATTACAGGTGAACGAGTTCTTATGAGTTTTCATTGGACCTTAAGAAAATATCAGGAATCTTGCCAAACAGTTATAATTAAACCAGTAGACCTAGCATGAAAGAGCAGATATTATATTAATCTGAACCGGAGTCCCGTTTAGTTTATCTGTCAATTTAGTCATTTTATCTTTCCCTTTTATTTATAAAAACAAATCAATTAATCCCCCCTCTTGTGACACGCTTAGGTACTATAATATGCACATTAGTCCCACGGTTCGATATCCGGTCGCTTACATTTTCACTATACTACTGCGACCGGGATTTGTTTGCAGCCCGACGTTTATTTTGAGTTTTAATTTCTTTTCTTTTAATTTTACACCAGTTTAACCACTCACGATATAACGTCTGCATTTTCAAAGAAACCATTTTATGGAATTTTAAAGGAAAAACTCTTCTCACATCACAGAAAACTCTTCTCAAACGTAGAAAGTTCTCGCATATACAGAAAGTTTTCTCCTAAAAATGTTTCTCAAAATCAGTGTTTCTTTACTGAGGATTCCGAACAACTTCAAAAAGTTTTCAAAACTTAGTTTTCAGCTCAAAAATAAACCATTTTCGGGGAACAGGTAATGTCTAATACCTTCAAAGGACGTTTTCTTCCTAGTTAGACATCGCTTGTCTCCCTTCCGGAATAAAGATCCGAGGCGGGGCACTGGGGTCGTAACCTCCCTTGTCGCAGTCTGGATTTCTTTAGGCGGGGCATTAGGGTGACAAACCTCCCCTAATTGCAGCCTAGATTTTTACAAGGCGGGGTGCTAGGGAAGTAACGACCTTCCTAGTTGCAGCCGGGATTTTAGAATCATCTAGCTCCCTTCCGCTCGATTTCAATGTTTTCGGTTTTTAATGTTTTAAAACCCGGGAGTTAGAGACGTTATTAGGGTTCGACCAAGAATATCTCATTCATGATGTGTCTCTCTGAATCCTATTTTTCGACATAAATTCATTACCCCATCTTTCGAGCCTCGGCACTTACCATTCATTAAGTGTCGTGTTCGAGGGGGTACATAGGGTAATCCCTCGGGATTATCCGCCCTTTTCACAACAAAAAAAATGATTTTCTACTTTTAAAAAACTTTAAGAGAGACAATTCTGAATACACCAATCCAACCCTTTCATTAGAGTTTCAGGTCACATAAATACTCCTTAAATCCTCCTCTGAACGAACTCTAAGTCGCATAGAACCTCAAATTCTCGAATACTCTCGACAACCTTAGTCATCTAAACCCGAAACATCCTCGAAATCCGAACATCTGCAAATCGAACATCCTATCCCACACTCAATCATACTCAAAACCCGAACTCTTCTTCACCCCTTTCGATTTCCCAAGACACCTCAAAAATTCGACCACTCTAAAAGATGAAACTAACAAACCCGAGAAACTCTTTAACTCCAACAAATGATCCAAACATCCCTTAACTTCACAAGAATGACCAAAATGCCCTTAGCCCCACAAAGTCGAGACAAACCCAGTCCTCTCGAAAATAATCAAAACCTCTCAACACTTTGACCATTCCCACGAACCAATACTTTAAGACCAGCTCATTTCTCCAAACTCTTCGAAGTCATTTACTCCTCAATTCGCACTCAAATCCTATCCTTTGGCTTTATCTTGATCTCTCTAATAAGGTTTTGAAAGAAGGCAATCCTGACAATTGGAGACCGAGGTTTCCTCGGGCACCAATCTGAAGTCGTGGTCGCTGCCACTTCTAAGGGGTGTAACCCAGTGCGAACCCACATAGAATCTCTGGTATGATCAGATAAGTCCTATCCATAGGCAACAAATCATAGAGTCAATTAACGGTTCTTAGAACCCTTCTCCTCCCTTCCTAGTTCCTTAGGTCAAACTAGGTGGCGACTCTAGTCAATTTCCGCCTTTAGGGCATAAGTCCGCGTGGAGCCCATTGAGAGCGGGTGTAGTGCTCACTGGCATTTCTCTTACGCTTTCTGGGAAAGACAGACGATTTAGTAGGTATTTGAGGGATGGCAGATGACGGGTTTTCACCCTCCACAGAATGGCATTTTCTAGGATCTCGGCTTTTCATTCAGATCATATTTATATAGACCCCCCCTCATACCGAAAAATCACCCTCCACAATTACCACCTACAAACCTGTTTATTCAAGGGCATTAATACACAACTTCCAACTTCTCCACAACATTCCACACACTACAATACATTAAATTTTTCCTGCACATACATATTTATTCCCCAAGGTTTTCCCAAGCTTTTAATCATCTTTTAAAAGTTCCAAAACCATTTGGTTCTCTTTCTCATCATACTCCAACATAACTACTACTCAAAACAATATACCTTACTCATTTCAAGCCTTTAAAATCTGTTACACTAAGGCATACAAAACTAGCTCAAGGTAAGAGTAATTACCTTGTATTTCTAGCTTTTCCTTTCCCCCTTTCTTTCTTCTTCCTTCTTTCTTCTTTGTTTCTTGTTCTTGGCTCGAGTATTCAAAAATGCTACAGCCCACCAATACACAACAACTTCCACTTAAAACTAGCTCTTATTAATCTAGGGTTTACATACATGTTTAAAGCTTAAAGAAGGTATTACCTTGGAACTCCTAGGTGGAGTTTTTGAGCATTAAAACAGCAAGCTCCAACACCTCTTGAAGGGGCTAAAAATTGGCTGGAGCGAGGAATACAAGGAGGTTCAAAAATCTGGAAAATTTCCAAGTTGAAGAAGAGAGCTAGAAAGGAGGAACTTTGGGTTCCTTTTTACCTTAGAATGATAAGGGGATGAAGGTGCTTCCAATGGTGGTCTTCAAGCTTCAAGATGAGGTACACCCATGGAGATGAAGTGTGAGCTTTTATGATTTTGAAAAGGTAGGAATGTTGCCCGAGGAGAGAGGATTCCAATGGTACAGTTTTTATAGCATTTGGAGATGGTTTGAGCTTTTAAAAATTAAGGAGAATGAAGAAGCTGAGTGGGAGGCTTAAAATCGCCATGGACATGCTGGGAGGAAGGAGGGAGTTCAGAAGGAGGGGGAAATACGTGAGTGAAGAGTGGGTTGTGAGGAGAGAGAGTTAACTTTTTGCTTTTTCTTTATTTGTTTGTTCTTTTGTGAATAAGGAAGAAATAAATAGGGGGGAGGATTAGTCAACCGGCCACTACCCATACACACACACCCTCTCTCTGATTTTATTTTCAATTGGGACACATTAGTTTAGCTTATTTACACTTATCACCCCACAACTCCTAGTTTTTTTTACATTACTAACTAACCGGAACCCGTTTTCAGAAATTTTCTCGTTTATTTGATTTTATTGATTCTAGACCTTCATTAATGTTTATTAATGATTATTTGGTTAACCAAAATTATTACAGGTCTATTTAACCCGTTTAAAGTCGCGTTTTCCCGGTTTCCTCGAAAAACGCGCTTTAAGGTTCGTTTGTGCTTTTAATCCATTTTAAAGATCCATTTTCTTCGAGAATCGTTCCCTCACATTTATTTAGATGTAATTAAGCCTATAAAATCATAATTAGCCTAATTAATCATTATTTTTAATTTCAGGGTATTTCAGTAGAAGAGGGAGAGAATTCAGGAGCCTTTTCTCCTTGGGAACATTTTTCGGTGGAGGAATAATTTCTTCCACGATCTCTTCATTTCCCTCTTCTTCTTGATTCACTTGCGATTGACTTTCTTGAAGTTCAGATTCATCATGCGGTAAGGAGGAATCAAGAAGTCGCTCACTTCTCAAGGTCACTGAAGTGGGGTTCCACCACGCGTAATAACCAAGTGACTAGCGGAGGATACATGCTGCCTGCGGAGACAACAAAAGGGTCTCCTACCAACCGAGTCTCATTCCGACCCCAGCGATCGGACCCTTGCGTCCAGAGAACCATTCTTTGGATAGACTGCGGAAGAACGATAAGCCATATGGTCTTCCCCACTACCGAAGCGAAGCGAAGCGAAGCAAGGCCCTCTCCGATAGACTGGGGGTAACTATTCGGCAAAAGGAATAAATTATAGGAAAACCATGTATATTGGAGAATATTCTAGAGTAGTGTAGGCCCACAGAAACGGTTATACTCTATAGAGGGGCCTATAAATAAGTGTCATAAGCTATGTAATTCGATATGCTCTAATCAACACATCGTTAGGCATTCTCTTTGCAACCTTTGTCCAAACACGAATTCTACTCCATCTCATTTGGCGCCGTCTGTGGGAAACGAACGTCGAAAGACAACCGCGATCTAATCCATAGAGTCACGTTTTTTGTCTCTCATTCAGCCATGGCACCACGATCAAGCAAAGGGAAGGGGAAGATGGCTGCAGTCGGAGGAAACTCGTTCTCAAAGGAAGACCTCACCGATCTGATGAGGAGTTTTGCGCAGGAAGTTAATGAGAATATCGCTGAAAGCAATGAACGGTTCCAACAGGAGCTGACAGATAGAGATCTAGAGCATCAGAAGAAAATCGACGAAATGACGAACGTAATTGAGAACCTGAAAGCGAAGAGCGGATCAAAGAGTGAAGAAAGCCGGAAAGAGAAGTCACCACCAAAAGATGCAGAGGAGGACCTCATCGACATGTCGCTATATCCCTTCACCGAAAATATTCGGAAGGCGAAGCTCCCACCGTTCTTTGTCGCTCCGACAATAGAGAAGTACGATGGAACCGGGGACCCTGCTCAACATATCAAGAAGTTCATCTTCGCGATGAACACTCAAGGGATCAGCTCCCAGGCACTCTGCAATTTGTTTCCAGAAACGCTTGCTAAAAGAGCTCTAAATTGGATCTCCTCTCAGAAACCACAATCCATCTCAAGCTTCAAACAGCTTACAAAGGAATTTCAACTTTACTTTGCAGCGAGTAAAAAGATCTAGAAAGATACGATCGAACTGATGGACATCAGGCAGAGGAGGGGAGAGACGGTGAAAGAGTACAGCGAACGTTTCCATAAGCAAGTGGCTGAGGTAGACGATGTGGATGAAAAAATACTGGTAAAAGCTTTTGGAAATGGATTGGCGAATCCAAGATTGGCAGGGAAGATTCTACCAAAGCACCGCAAACTCACGAAGAGCTAGCAGAAATGCTGCACGATTTCTTGAAATCGGAGATTGCGGAGAATAAGGCAAAAGAATTGGCCAATAGTTTCAAACTGGCAAACGAGAAGAAGCAAGGAGGAGCGCTGTCTGTTGGCGCGAGTTATGGGGATACGTCTGCTTCAAAACCTTGGGGAGCAAGATACAGGCCGTATGGGAAGGATCCGGTCACAACTTCCCATACTTGAGGCAAGTCGACATATGGAGCAAAAGTTATTACTATCGCTCCAGGGAGGTACGCAGCCACAGTAAGGGAAGGCTACCTTCCGCCCCTTAAGAAGCCTGCCTCAGGAGAGAACACATTGGCGTATTGTGAATTCCACGGACACTACAACCACAGGACGACCAATTGTGTGACATTGTCAAGAGAACTGAACAAAATTGATGAGCAAAAAAGGAAACAAGAAAAGCAGAGACAGGAAGCTTCCAAACAGCAAAAGAGTAACAACGACTACCAAACCGATCTCGTTACGGGCATAGCGGAGGTGGCATGAGGAACGAGGATCACCCCGAGTTAGACCATAGCAAATCTTTGATTTTGGGGTCATAACTGGTTTGTTCTCAGAAAAGGGGCCATTCACGGCAAAAGAAAAGAAAAGGCACGTACACGAGGTCCATGAGAAGTTACGGAGAAGAAGATCCAAAAAAGGGAGCCCCTACCGCCTATCTACTTCACGGAGGAAGACGAGGTGGGAGTTTACTACCCCCATAATGACCCTCTCATCATTCGGGCTCAAATCAATGATAGGATGGTAGGAAACATCCTTGTCGACAGCGGAGCAGGAGCAAATGTGATCTCCCTAGCGGCGTTCCGGAAACTGGAAATCCCGGACGAAAAGGTCAAACCATTTACTGCAACTTTCGAAGGGTTCATCGGAGGAATCACGGCTCTGGCCAACGGGAGTATCGATTCACAATGACGTTAGGCCAAAAGGATGACCGGAGAACAGAAAAAATAACTTTGTACATCATGCGAGACCTGTCCGGGTACAACATCTACTTGGGGCGACCCGGAATCAATGCTTTCGGAGCTGTTTGTAGCACCTATTATCTCAAGCTCAAATACTTGACAAGGGGTGGAAGGTTGGTATCCATCATCAGGAGCCAGAAAACAGCAAGAGTGTGCGAAGTACGGATCACTGAGGACTTCCCGGAGAGACGTAGTCAAAGAGGTCGGCTCCAGTCGAGAATACGGAGAGGGAGAAGCTAGAGCACGGATGCCCAGAGAAACCTCAGAGAAGGTAGTGGTACTGGCGGAACAACCAAAAGAGGTACCCCTGAACACCGATCCTTCTAAATTTTTCAAAATTGGGAATGCTTTTCACCATGATGAGCAGATTCGCTTAATGAGATTTTTGGAAAAAAGAAGAAAGACGTTCGCTTGGAGTCCAAAGGACATGCCCGGAGTGGACGCCAGCGTTATCCAGCATAGCCTGAACGTCGATCCGAAGTTTCCTGCCATCCGACAGAGGAAGAGGATTGTAGGAAGAGAAAGGGACGAAGCTGCCCGGGCGGAGGTTGAGAGGTTGCTGGAAGCCGGTTTTATTAGAAAAGTTTTTTTTATCCAAAATGGTTATCAAATGTAGTTTTGGTTAAAAAGGCAAACGGAAAATGAGGATGTGTGTGGATTTCACAGATTTGAATAAAGCCTGTCCGAAAGATTTCAATCCTTTACCGTCCATAGATAAACTCGTAGCGGCAACAGCGCACAGTAGTGTGATGAGCTTTTTAGATGCGTTCTACGGGTATAACCAAATAATGATGAGCAAAAATGACCAAGAGAAAACATCCTTTGTCACCTCGACCGGTATTTTTTTGCTACAAGGTCATGCCGTTTGGATTAAAAAATGCAGGGCAACTTTTCAGCGAATGATTGACGAAGTATTCCAGGAAGTTGTCCCGAAATGTGGAGGCATATGTGGATGATATAGTAATGGAGTAATTCTATAGCCCAGCACATGGAAGACCTTGAGGAAACCTTCAACACCCTGGATAAATACAAGATCAAGCTAAATCCTGAAAAATGCGTCTTCGGGGTCACTCAAGGAAATTTTTTGGGATTTGTAGTCGGGCAGAGAGGAATCGAGGTTGATCCGGAAAAAACTCAAGCAGTTTTTAACCTTCCACAGCCAAGAAACATCAAGGATGTGCAAGCCCTGAATGGAAGGCTCACTGTTTTAAGTAGATTTTGCTCCAAGCTTCAAGAAAAGTCTATCCCATTTTTTAATGTCCTCCAGAAAAATAAAAAGTTTCAGTGGGATACGGAGTGTATAGACGCCTTCGAACAAATCAAGAAAATGCTTCAGGAGCTTCCGAAGCTTGGCGTTTCGCCACCAGGCCAGGATCTATTCTTATATTTGTCAGTTTCGGAATGGGCGGTGGCAGCGGTCTTAGTCATGGAGGAGGAAAAGAAGGAAATACCTGTCTATTTTACCGGAAAGATCTTAACCGCCGTGGATACAAGATACTCTAATATCGAGAAAGTTTTGTTTGCTCTTGTGATCGTATCCAGGAAACTGAAACCATACTTCCAGTCGCACCGAATCACCGTCCGAACCAATTGGCCCTTAAAACAAATCACCAATAACCTGAACGCCTCCGGAAGGATGATTACTTGGACGGTAGAGCTTACTCAGTTTGAAATCCATTATGTTCCGCGGACAGCAATAAGAGCCCAGGTGTTGGGGTAAAACCTAACGGTAAATTGTTGATGGGGGTTTAACCTAACGGCAAGTGTACCGGTCGATTATAGCAAGTTTTATCTTGGAGTATTCCCTGAGTATCGAATCCAAGGAGGCAATGGCTAGTTTAATTTCTACTTACACACAAACAAGAATAATATAAATAACAGGAAATTGGGGGTTTTTGTGTGTGATGGTAAATGTTGTAAGAGAGTTCAATAAACAATAAATAACAGGTAAATAATTGTTTTGGTTTTGTTTGATAAAGGAAATTCCGGTTTACTACTTCTCTCTAGATTGCAATTTCTTCCCCTAAGTGATTTCTACAGTATTCTGAATAAAACCCTAGAATAAGGATAACTCGTATTCGGTCTCCCGCTCCACGAATTCTAATTAGCAAAGACCGAATCCTAACTCTCGTTATGAATCCACTATTTACTAATTGCTTTAAATGTAGTCTAGATTAATGGTCAGCTAGCTTTTAGAGGAATTACCATCTCTATACTAACTGGTTCTTTCCCTGTAGTCAATTGATAGCCGCAGTTCTCACTTATAAGCTAACAAACTGATAAACTCATTTAATTGATCAGATTAACAAATCTAGGAATTCATAAGGGAAAAGAACTTTATTCTATTGTACTGTAGAAAATCACAAAGGTTCAGAAATAATTATTCTAGAGATACATAGTAAACCGAAATTAAAAGCGACTACTAAGCCATGGAAAATACAATGCTCAATATAAACAGCATGAGGATAGAGGGATTTAGCAGAAAAACTGATTTTAGAAGCCGTGGACGATTCTGCAAATTCCCACACGTCTGAGTCACGTCCGGCTAACTTGGGTAGGACGCAGATCCGGACGCTTGTGTGCTGTCCGGATCCGGACGTTAATCCGGACACGGATAAATGAAGCCCGTGAGCAGTTTTCTTATTTGTGGGTGAGGGTGAAGAGTTACGGAGAAAGTTTAATGAATGGAGATGGAGCGAGTCGTGAATGAGAGGGTGTGTAGAGAGGAGGAGAGTGTATTGCTTAGACTCTGAGAGTCTGGGACGAATTGAAATGAAACAGAAGTTGGGTTTATATAGGATTAGAGGAGGAACAAAGGTTAGTGCAAGTTTGGTATGCGTGTCATTAATTGAGCATGGCTCTGTATCAATAATCGTTGAGGTATGGGTTAAACTCGCTTTCGGCTGATAATTGCGCCGAAAGCCCGATTATCAGCGCGATTTGCATTTTTATTTTTCATCTCTGTGTGACGTCCGGATCTGTGTCCGAATCCGGACGTGACACACAACTTTTAGATCTGAAACTCGGGATAAGTCCGGATCTGTGTCCGGATCCGGACAAGACACAGAGCTTTTAGGGGCTGAATCTCGGGTCACGTCCGGCTGTCTTGGGTCGGACACATACCCGGACAAGAGACATCCGGTTCTGCGTCCGGCCAAACTGACCCGGATGTGACCAATGTTGGTGTCTCTTTTCCTGATTTGTTCCCCGTTTGTTGCGTTGCAATCCTTATGAGGTAAAATCTTCATTTCCCTGGGTTTTTCCTATATTTCACATATAAAGTGCATCAGTTCATATCAAAACATCAATCTTAGGAAAAACACAGAATAAGTGGGAAACATTGCTTAAATTGTAGCAGATTATAAGGTAATTAAGCCTTTAAAAGCCTATATGTTTCACACTTATCAACTTCCTCACACTTAAGCTTTTGCTTGTCCTCAAGCAAATATAAGGGATAAGAATATCTCTAAAACCGTCAAATAATCTCAAAATTAAACAAGTGTAGGGTGAAATCAAACAAAGTGATAAATGAAAGAATAATCTTGCTCTTTAGAGGTAGGTTTTCACAAACAGTGAAAGAAGAACAATTTTGTAAAAGCATAGAGAAACTAGATTGTAGAAAACAAGTTAACTTAGCTTGGGACTTTCCACCAATTTTCATTCCTCTAACCTTTGGATGACAAGGGGTGTGAAGTAATGCCTTATTCCGCAATACCTTTCAACACCACGCACTCATGATCAAAAGTATAATTTTTAACTGCAATTATCTCTTTTGTAAGCGAAAGCATTTATCTTAAAGAGTTATGTATAAAACAAACTAATATTTGAGATCTTGCAGAGTTATTCCGTAACCCAGACTTTTCTCTCTATCCTTGAGATGGTGTTGGGCCAACTATACCAGATCCCGAGACCTTAGGTAGATAGGTGTTAAGGCACCCTTAAGACTTAATAACCGGATAGAAAAGGCCTGCTATTGTTAGGAAACAAAAATTTTGATCAGTGGAGTGCCTTGCCTTATCCTTTTCATTCCAAACATTCACTTCATTTCCAAAATCCCAAGCTAAAATAATCTGGTTTCCACAACTAGCTAATCTACCTGGTTTCAGTGAAAATAGAGTATTTTGGAAATAAAACTATTTATCCAAACCTCATCAAGCAAAACGATTCTTACGGTTGTCACTTGGTTTAATTTCAAATGCTCCTGTAATTTTTTTCATCGTATTTATTGGTGTGCACAGGCATTAGAGCAGCATAAAGCAAGTGTGGCATTAAAGAACAACTAGCATGTTTTCAGGGAAAGGTCTTTCCTTCCTCACACTTAAGAGGAGCAATGTCCTCATTGATCATAAAAGAAATACAGGTAAAAGAGCTTTCAAAACATGCTAGACTCATAATAGATGTATGTGCAATAATTAAGCCGCAACGCAAGAAAGGTGGAACATCAGTAAGTTAAATTAGGAACTGAGACTCCCCTGGTGTTATAGATTGAGGAAGATGTTCTTCCTCACACTTGGAGTTTTGCAGGGGTCGAGATATTCCTCATGAGTCACAGACCGTATGCGTGTTGTGCAGAGTAAAAGTTGCGAGTGTCCCAAGCCATTCGTTTCGTAGTAGATAGGACATGTAAATAAATCAGTGACGAATGTTGTACTGCTTAGAGAAACAAGAAACTTAGCAATTCAGATTTTAAGCACTGCCAAATATAACACCATCACTTCACCTGTTAGTCCCGTGTTTTACCGTTAGTTTTTAACAGACCAAAAGTAAAGCAAGTAAATAAACAAAGAAGAGTACATAAAAACAATAAAAGAAAGCAATAAAGATAGGATGGCGGTCACTGAGGCGGTGGTGGTGGCGGAGGTCTCATCTGAGCCATGAGCATCTGTAATATCTGGGTGGTCTGGGTCTGATGAGCGGCTGTCTCTCTCTGCAAAGCATCACTGCGCTCCATGCGCCCTGCGAGCATAGTCTGTGCGTCGCGGATAGAAGTCTGCTCTGCCTGGAGGTGCTCCTGCGTCTGGCGGATGTCATCTATGTGTCCCTCCATGCGCACCTGGCGCTGCTGGACATCCCCGAACTGCTGCTCCATGCCCCCAAAGTGCTGCTCCATCCTCTGTTGCTGCTGGAGGAGGGCGTCCATCATAGTCTGCATCTCTGGTGGGATGCTCATCACTGGGGGCGTAGGGGGTGCCATGGTAGCAGTGGCCGTCGGAGCAGAGCTGGAACTCGCAGAGGTGCCTGTGGACCCTAGACCTGAGCTGCCCCTCACCCAGCTGCCGTCATCGAGGCGTAAGAAGCCCCATCTCCTGAAGGTGGAAATGGAGATGGGTGTCTCTCCCTCCCTCACGTCGAGACCGGTGAAGATCTCCTCGGGGAGTGTGGAGAGAAGAAGATGGTAGAGAAACATGGGAAAGATAGGGGTGATCTTCTTCTTCGTCCACAGATAAGTCACCACCTTATGCAGCTGCCTAAACATGACGAAAGGAAGCGAGATCTGCTGAGCTGGTGGATGTGGTGAGGCCAGGAGGTAATCGAGGAGAACACAATCCTCGTCAGAAGCATCATTTCCAGCCTGAGGCCGGATCTGATGATTGAGGATCTCACAAGGGTCCTTTGGGGAAGGGTGGGAAGGAAGGCATATGGAAGTACAGTCTTAAGTTTCTCTCCCCGTCGGCGAGTAGTACTCCCGACCTCCTGTAACCACCTAGACTTACTCTGCCTAAGTGCATCCTCCGTAAAATCTAAATAGGTATCGGCATTATCCGGGAGGAATAGAAGAGTAGCAAAAGTCTCAGGGGTTACCTCCACCTCGAACTGGCGTACGTAGGAGGTAATGCTGTGTGTCGTGTCTGACGCCACAGCATTGGCGTAAAACTCTCGTACCAGCTCCGGAGAGAAGACACCTATGCCCATGCGCAAGATGCTGGTGGCGCCAAGCCCTTCAAATATGTCAGTAAGGCCGGAGGCAGCTGATGCATCTTCGTTGATGCGCCTCTCAACGACGAAGGCCCCCCCTGATCGTACCAAGCCTAGGCTCTAGCAGATCTGAATCCATCATCGCGTAGTGGGGTCTGGGCTGGCTCTGACTGGTCGTCAGGGCGTGGGTTCCTCGAAGAAGAACCCGTGCGTGTAAAACCTCATCTAGTGCGAGCCATCTAAACAATAACAAAAAGCAGTAAGAAATCTAAAAAGCAAGAAAAGAGAAGCAACAGGCACACCAAAACCCGAAACCGATCGAGCAGTAAGTTCTATTTGAACACATTCTTGCACACAGTTAATTTATGAGTATCAAGGCATTAAAACAGCCAAACATAGCAAACAATATCATTAAACAACAGAACATTAACCTAGAAACTAATTTCAGAAAATTTGGAAAATTTCAACATGTCGGATCCACGTCCGGGTCAACTTAGCCGACGCAGATCCGGACGCGACATGAACCCTAAAAAAAATCGCCGCACAGACAGTTTCAAAATTTCCCTAAATTTGTCACGATTTCAACCAGAATTCCTAAATCTCACACAGAGTCCTACGTTTGAACACCCCACGAACAAATTAACAGCAAAAATCACCTAAAACTACCAATCCTACTTCAAATCGAAGGCACTGAAGTGAAATTGCACAGAAAATCGAAAAACCTGTTTCAGTTACGTTTGGTTGGTTGTGAAGAGTAGAGAAGATAGGCGGGTTGAGTGCGTCTGGGCGGCGCGGCGGTGGTCGCAACGGTGGTGGTAATGGTGCGTGGTAGTGGAGGCGAAAATGGTGGAAGAAGAGTGGAGGTGGTGCTGTGTGGTTTCTGGTTCGAGTACGTCGGGAGGTTGAAGAAGAAAGAACGAGAAGAAGAAGAAAGAAAGAAAGAAAGAAAAAGAAAATTCGGCGCGGGTTTTCAGTCACGTCCGGATGACGCGTCCGGGTCCGGACAAGGTTCGATTTGTGAGCGTCCGCTTTGGCGTCCGGTTGAGTTTAGCCGGACGCGTTGTAATATTCTTTTTTTTAATATTAAATTGAATTAAAGGCCATTAATCTAAAACACCTCATTCATTTTAAAAATAAAAACATTTCCGAAAATAATTAAACACAAATAAAACAAACACAAGAAATGTAGAAATTAAATAGCAAGAGTGTTAAGGACTCCCTGTTCCGTGATGAATACTGCCATGGTACTTCCTCACACTTGAGTTCAGTTTAGCATTAGAATGAAGTACCTGTAAGATTAAATCTGCAAAACCAGAAGAACTCAAGTGGAACCAGGCAGAGTTATTTATTAAAATAGGGGAGCGGGGCTCGTGCTGTAAATTATATATAAAAAAAACTCAATAGATTAAAAGTAAATTATATCAGGTAAAAGGAAAGTGTAAAAAGAAAGTAGAGAGAAGATTTATACTGGTGGGCTGCCTCCCACCAAGCTGCCCGTCTTTTCGGTCTTTGGCTAGATCTTGGTGCATCAGTTTGAAGAGTCAGGATCCCGGAGCCAAAGTGTTGAATGAACCATATCAACATCACTCCCTTGGTACAACTTCAGCTGTGATCCATTAACCTTGAATGCTTCCTCTTTCTCGTTGACCACACCAATGACTCCATAAGGGGAAACATCTGTAACTGTGAATGGACCGGACCAGCAAGATTTCAGCTTCCCCGGAAATAGTTTCAGTCTTGAATTGAACATTAGCACTCGGTCACCAATTTGAAATTCTCGTTTCACAAGCAATTTATCATGCCATCTCTTAGTCCGTTCCTTGTAAATCTTGGCATTTTCATAGGCCTCTTCTCTGAATTCATCCAGTTCACACAACTGTAGTTTCCTTTCCTCACCGGCCTTCTGAAGAACACAATTCAGAACTTTAAGTGCCCAAAAAGATTTATGTTCCAGTTCCACCGGAAGATGACATGCTTTTCCAAAAACCAACTTGTAAGGAGACACTCCCAACGGTGTCTTATAAGCTGTCCGGTAGGCCCACAAGGCATCATCCAATTTCATGGACCAATCCTTACGGGATGAACTAACAGATTTCTGTAGAATCCACTTAATCTCCCTGTTAGTTACCTCAGCTTGCCCATTGGTCTGTGGATGATAGGGTAAGGATACCTTATGTCTACTCCATACTTTTGCAGCAAGGCTTCAAACTGCTTGTTACAAAAGTGAGATCCTCCATCACTTATGATTGCCCGTGGTACCCAAACCTAGTGAAAATGTTTTTCTTCAAAAACTTCAGCACAACCTTTGCATCATTAGTCGGTGTGGCCACTGCTTCAGCCCATTTAGTCACGTAATCTACGGCTACCAAAATGTAGAGGTTCGAATTTGAAGAAGGAAATGGCCCCATGAAGTCAATCCCCCATAAATCAAATGGCTCAACCTCCAAGATGTAATTCAATGGCATCTCAAGCTTACGTGAAAGGTTACCTTGGCGTTGACAGCTATCACATGTGGACACAAATGTATGGCAGTCTTTATGAAGCGTCTTCCAAAAGAAACCTGCCTCCAATACCTTAGCTGCTGTCTTGGCTGGCCCGAAGTGTCCTCCAGCTTCTCTTGAATGACAGTGGATAAGGATGTCACGAATCTCAGTCTCTGGGACACACCGACGAATAATTCCATCACCACAAACCTTGAATAAGAATGGATCATCCCACCGGTATTGTTTAACAGTAGAAAAGAATTTCTTCCGCTGCTGATACGACATTTCTTGTGGCAAAATCTGCTTAGCAAGGTAATTCGCAATATCGGCATACCAAGGGTCCTCCTTAAAACCAATTGCATACACTAGCTCATGAGGAAAATATTCATTAATTGGTATACCGTTATCAGGAACTTGCATCCGTGATAAATGATCAGCAACTCCGTTCTGCACTCCGGGCTTGTCTCTCACCTCAATGTCGAACTCCTGTAAGAGTAGGATCCATCTGATCAACCGGGGCTTAGCATCAGCTTTCTAGAACAAATACCTCAAAGCAGAATGATCAGTATGTATGATGACTTTGCTCCCGATGATATATGGTCTGAACTTGTCACAAGCAAAGACAATGGCCAACAACTCCTTTTCTGTGGCATAGTTTTTCTGGGCGTCATTGAGTGTCTTGCTGGCATAATAAACAACTCGCAGTACCTTCTCGTGCCTTTGACCGAGGACCGCTCCCACAGCAAAGTCTCGCTTCACACATGATCTCGAAGGGTAAGGACCAATCAGGAGCAATAACTACAGGGGCGGTCACCAACTTTTCCTTTATTGTGTTGAATGCGTCAAGACAAACCTGCGTAAACTCAAACTTTGCATCTTTCATTAGTAAATCACACAGAGGTTTTGAGATTTTCGAAAAGTCTTTTATGAATCTTCGATAGAACCCTGCATGACCTAGGAAGCTTCTAACATCTTTTATTGAGGCTGGTGGTGGTAACTTCTCAATGACCTCAATTTTGGCTTTATCGACCTCAATACCTTTGCTTGATATCTTGTGACCCAACACAATGCCCTCTTGCACCATGAAGTGGCACTTCTCCCAGTTCAGTACTAGATGAGTTTCTCTGCACCTAGCTAGAATTTGATCTAAATTTTCCAAACATGAATCAAACGTTAGTCCAAACACAGAGAAATCATCCATAAATACCTCGATGCATTTCTCAAGATAATCAGAAAATATAGCAGTCATGCATCGCTGGAAGGTAGCTGGCGCATTGCACAATCCAAAAGGCATGCGTCGGTAGGCATATATTTCATAGGGACATGTAAACGTGGTCTTATCCTGGTCCTCTATAGCAATAGGAATTTGAAAATAACCAGAGTATCCATCCAAGAAACAATAATACTTATGCCCTGAAAGCCTTTCCAACATTTGGTCAATGAAAGGAAGAGGAAAATGGTCTTTCCTAGTGGCTGCATTTAATTTCCTGTAATCAATACATACCCTATGCTCTGTAATAGTCCTTTGAGGGACTAGTTCACCTTTTTCATTGGGGATGACAGTAAATCCCCCTTTCTTTGGTACAACCTGTGTAGGACTCACCCATTCACTATCTGAAATAGCATAGATGATACCTGCATCAAAAGTTTGATTACCTCATTCTTCACCACTTCTTTCATGTTAGGATTCAAACGTCGTTGAGGTTGAACCATTGGCTTGCAGTTTTCCTCCAAGTGAATGCGGTGGGTGCAGAAATTTCCTGATATCCCCTTGATATCAGCAACAGACCATCCAATTGCTTCCTTGTTCTTCCTGAGTACCTGCAAAAGTTGCTCCTCCTGCGAATGTGTCAGATTGCAGAGATAATTACAGGTAAACCAGAGGGCTCAACTAAAAAGACATATTTTAAATGACTAGGAAGAGGTTTCAGCTCTAAGGTGGGTGGTGCTTTGATGGAAGGAATCAACTCCTTAGGTTCTCGCTCTAATCTCTCCTTCTCCATATGAGCACCCCTGCGAAACGGCCTACCAGCTGATAAATGGAATGCAACCTCAGCAATCTCTGGATCCTCATGAGCTCCATCAAAAGAATTAATTAAACACTTTTCTAACTCATCTAATTCAGCTGCACCAAAAATATATTCCTGCATCAAAGAATCAATAGCATCTAGACTAAAACAGGCATGCACGTCAGAAGGATGTCTAGTAACCTTGGACATGTCAAAAACTAGCTGCTCATCATGCATTCTCAAAATAATCTTACCACCCTCAACATCAATGAGGGTCCTAGCTGTTCGCATGAAAGGGCGTCCAAGAATTAAGGGTACTTCCTTGTCTTCCTCCATATCTAGAATCACAAAATCAGCGGGAAAAACAAAAGTACCAACAGAAACAACCAAATCTCTAACCACACCCTTTGGAAAGATAATGGATCTATCTGCTAATTGTAAAGTAATGCGAGTAGGATTACACTCTCCTAATCCAAGCTTAAGATACATGGATAAAGGCATCAAATTAATGCTAGCTCCCAAATCACAAAGACCCTTACCACAATCGACGTTACCTATTGAGCATGGAATGATTGGTAAGCCGGGATCGTCGAGCTTTGGTAGAAGGTTCTTGCTAAGCACTACAGAAACTTTTTCTGTCAATTGCACTGTCTCCTTCTCAACTAATGACCTTCTATTTGAAAGGATGTCCTTCAAGAACTTCGCATAGATAGGCATCTGCGTCAAAGCATCTGAAAAGGGAATATTAATTGTTAGTTTCTTAAAAATGCTAAGGAACTTACCAAACTGCTCGTCGAGGTCTCTCTTTTTCAATCGATTTGGGAATGGCACTAGGAGCTCAGGGATCGCCCGTCGTGATGATCTAGAAGACTGGACAGCTTTGCGGGTCAGCTCACTATCTTTCTGTGCACTATTATCAACTGGAGTATTTTCTGACACTGGTCCTTCAATGATCCCTACCTCTTGACCAACAACTTTGTCTTTTTCAGCTGGAGTGTTCTCAGCTTCAGGGTCGAAGGATCAAGCTGCTTGCCACTCCTCAAAGTCACTGCTTTAGCATATTCGCGAGGATTCTTCTCTGGCTGGCTAGGTAGAGCCTCTGCAGGTCTATCAGAAAATTTTTCATTTAGTTGGGCAATCTGAGTCTCAAGATGTTTGTTGAAAGCTTTCTGCTCCAAGATGAATGTCTTGTTCTCATGGTTTGTGTTCTCTTGCTGTTCGAGTTTCCTATTGGTCGACAGGATAAACTCTCGCATCATATCCTCCAAACTTGAACTCACACCAGCTGGCTGTTTCTGTGCCTGCTGGTTTTGCATTTGCTGATTTTGATGAGGTCTCTGAAAATGCTGAGTGTTCTGCTGTGGAGGCCTCTGACTGTAGTTATTTCCCTGGAACCTCTGCTGCTGATATCCTTGATTGTTTTGGTTGTTGTAGAAGTTCCCTTGCCTGTTTCCCAGATAGTTTACCTCTTCATTTTGCTGAGAAGTACACTGACACATGTTGGAACTTCTACCACAATACTCACACTGTGGGAAAGAATCGGTCACAACAGCTGCACTTGACTGAGGGTTCATCATTGCACACATCTTCTCAAATTGCTTAGACATGCTATCCATCCTAGCAGCTAAAAGAGTGTTCGAATCTACCTCATAGATTCCAGCGGTCTTCCTTGGGGGAACCTCAGTAGATGCCCTAGTACCTCCCCACTGATTAGCGAGTTGGAAAGAGTTTCCAACAGCTCCTTTATCCTAGTGATTGGAAGCTCCATGAGACTCCCTCCTGCACAAGTATCCACCAAAAGACGGCTTTGGGGATCGAGATCTTTGTAGAAAGATTGTAGCACGACTTCCTCTCCCAGACCGTGGTGTGGTACTCTTCGAACAATTCCCTTGAATCTCTCCCAAGCCTCTGAAAGAGTCTCCCCACTGTATTGTTTGAAGTTGGTGATCTCACCTATCATGGTCAGCATGCGAGATGGTGGGAAGTACTTTGCTAGGAATGTGTTTGCTAGCTTGCTCCAGGAAGTGATACTGTTTGGAGATAGGGAGTTCAGCCATTCTGCAGCTCTATCCCTCAGGGAGAATGGGAAGAGAGTCAATCTAGAAACCTCTTGTGAAGCTGGTGTAGAGCATGCTCCTACCAATCTCAAGAAAGTGGTGAGATGGACATTGGGATCTTCGGTGACTGTCCCGCTGAACTGGGGTGCGTTCATGACCATAGTAACATAGTGTGTCTTGAACTGCCACTGCACTCCAGCTGGTAGCGCAGGAATTACTATTGGTGAAATAAGCCCTTCGACGCTTGGGCGGGTATAATCCCTCATGTGTCTCTCCGAATTCTCCATATTGGTTCCTGAGGGGTTGTTTAGAATTTCTTCTTCAACTAGTAACTCAGAAACAATCTCCTCTACTGGTGAATCTTTTGGAGGCACCTCCTGCTCAATTGGAGGATCCAGCACTAACCTTTTTCAAATCCTTCTTGTTACTCTGTCTATTTCTGGTTCAATTTCGAATTCAGGGTCTCCTTCAGAACGAGTTTTTACTATAAACCAAAATCAGATAACTGACAGTAGGTGTAAAAGTGAACTCAATCAAGTTAAACCAAAATAATACTGGAACCAAAAATAAGAGACAAATTGCACAAAGCTAAGAAAATAAACAAAGGAAAATAAAATAAAATAAAACACAACAAAAATAAATTAAACTAAAAAGCAAAAACAAAACAATACAAAAAATTAAAATACCAATATAAAAATTAAACTAAGCAACCGTGCCTCCCCGGCAACGGCGCCAAAAACTTGTTGGGGTAAAACCTAACGGTAAATTGTTGATGGGGGTTTAACCTAACGGCAAGTGTACCGGTCGATTATAGCAAGTTTTATCTCGAGTATTCCCTGAGTATCGAATCCAAGGAGGCAATGGCTAGTTTAATTTCTACTTACACACAAACAAGAATAATATAAATAACAGGAAATTGGGGGTTTTTGTGTGTGATGGTAAATGTTGTAAGAGAGTTCAATAAACAATAAATAACAGGTAAATAATTGTTTTGGTTTTGTTTGATAAAGGAAATTCCGGTTTACTACTTCTCTCTAGATTGTAATTTCTTCCCCTAAGTGATTTCTACAGTATTCTGAATAAAACCCTAGAATAAGGATAACTCGTATTCGGTCTCCCGCTCCACGAATTCTAATTAGCAAAGACCGAATCCTAACTCTCGTTATGAATCCACTATTTACTAATTGCTTTAAGTGTAGTCTAGATTAATGGTCAGCTAGCGTTTAGAGGAATTACCATCTCTCTACTAACTGGTTCTTTCCCTGTAGTCAATTGATAGCCGCAGTTCTCACTTATAAGCTAACAAACTGATAAACTCATTTAATTGATCAGATTAACAAGTCTAGGAATTCATAAGGGAAAAGAACTTTATTCTATTGTACTGCAGAAAATCAAAGGTTCAAAATAATTATTCTAGAGATACATAGTAAACCGAAATTAAAAGCGACTACTCAACCATGGACAAAATAACAATGCTCAATATAAACAGCATAAGGATAGAGGGATTTAGCAGAAAAACTGATTTTAGAAGCCGTGGATGATTCTGCAAATTCCACACATGTCTGAGTCACGTCCGGCTAACTTGGGTAGGACGCAGATCCGGACGCGTTCTCCTGGTGATGTCCGGATCCGGACGTTAATCCGGACGCGGATAAATGAAGCCTGTGAGCAGTTTTCTTATCTGTGGGTGAGGGTGAAGAGTTACGGAGAAAGTTTAATGAATGGAGATGGAGCGAGTCGTGAATGAGAGGGTGTGTAGAGAGGAGGAGAGTGTATTGCTTAGACTCTGAGAGTCTGGGACGAATTGAAATGAAATAGAAGCTGGGTTTATATAGGATTAGAGGAGGAACAAAGGTTAGTGCAAGTATGGTATGCGCGTCATTAATTGAGCATGGCTCTGTATCAATAATCGTTGAGGTATGGGTTAAACTCGCTTTCGGCTGATAAATGTCGCCGAAAGCCCGATTATCAGCGCGATTTGCATTTTTATTTTTCATCTCTGTGTGACGTCCGGATCTGTGTCCGGATCCGGACGTGACACACAACTTTTAGATCTGAAACTCGGGATATGTCCGGATCTGTGTCCGGATCCGGACAAGACACAGAGCTTTTAGGGGCTGAATCTCGGGTCACGTCCGGCTGTCTTGGGTCGGACACATACCCGGACAAGAGATGCCCGGTTCTGCGTCCGGCCAAACTGACCCGGACGTGACCAATGTTGGTGTCTCTTTTCCTGATTTGTTCCCCGTTTGTTGCGTTGCAATCCTTATGATGTAAAATCTTCATTTCCCTGGGTTTTTTCTATATTTAACATATAAAGTGCATCAGTTCATATCAAAACATCAATCTTAGGAAAAACATAGATTAAGTGGGAAACATTGCTTAAATTGTAGCAGATTATAAGGTAATTAAGCCTTTAAAAGCCTATATGTTTCACACTTATCACCAGGCCCTGGTTGATTTCATCACCGAGGCAAGTTTCTTCCGTCAAGAGGAGCGGGAAGTCCCGTACAAGATGTGGGTGGATGGAGCTAGGTGTAAAACTGGTGGCGGGGGTTGGGGTTGTAATCCAGACACCCGATGGAAGGAAAATAAATCATGCGGTAAGGTTGGAATTTGAAGTAACAAACAATGAAGCAGAATCTGAGGTGTTAATACAGGGGCTGGAAATAGCCTGTGCTCTGGGGGTGACGGAGCTGGAAATACAATCTGATTCCTTGCTTGTAGCAAGGCAAAGTGAGAACATCTTCGAAACAAAGGAGGAAAAACTGAAACTCTACTTGATAAAGGTACAAGATCTAAGGGCAAGATTTTCAAAATACAATCTCCGACATGTATCTAGAGACCAAAATTCGGAGGCCGATATACTGGCTAAATTAGCAAGTATAGCGGAAGGAATACCCGCGGAAGTCCAGCTACAATTAAAGAAATTCTCAAGTATAGGAAAGATGGAGACAATGACAGTTGAAATAACCGATTTGAGTGAATCATGGATGACCCCGATTGTCCGATACATCCAGCAAGGGACACTACGGAGGAAGAAAAAGAGGGTAAAACAATAAAAAGAAGGGCATCAACGTTCTTTTTTGAAAACGGCCAGCTGTACAAGCGGTCTTTTGGCAGACCATCACTGAAGTGTGTGACAGAGAGTAAAGGACTAGAGCTTGTCAGCGAAGTCCACAACGGGGTGTGTGGCAATCACCAAGGAGGAAGGGCGGTAATGCATAAAATTTTAAGGATGGGCTACTTTTGGCCGGCAATCCAAAAGATGTGCGGAGACTATGTCAAAAAATGTGTGCAGTGCCAGTTACACGGTCTAAGGGTTGGAAACCCACCTGCGGAGATGAAGTCTATCACCTCCCCAATCCCTTTCGCGAAATGGGGATTGGATATCGTCGGACCGTTTCCAGAGGCTTCTCCCGGAAGGTATAGATACTTGTATGTGGCAGTGGACAACTTCACCAAATGGGTGGAAGCTCTTCTGGTAGTAAATATAACTGCGCGAAAGACAGAGGAGTTTGTTTGGAAGAACGTCGTGTGTCGGTTTGGCATACCGAGGGTAATCATAACGGACAACGGCGCACAATTCAATTGCAAAAGCTTTAGGGAATTTTGCGAAGAATGGAAAATTAACTTGAGATTTGCGTCTGTAGCTCATCCACAAGCAAATGGCCAGGTTGAAAATACTAATGGACAAATCGTGAAGGCTCTGAAAAGAAAGTTGGAAGGTAAAAGAGGAAGGTGGGCGGAGGTGCTACCGCAGGTCCTATGGGCTAACAGAACGACTGTCAAGGGGCCAACCAGAGGATCCCCTTATAGATTGACGTACGGTCTAGAGGCGGTGGTACCGGCGGAAATTATGATACAATCAAAAAGGATTGAAGGGTACGAAGAAGAAGAGAACGACGAAGGCATCCGAGATGAGTTGGATATCTTGGATAAAAAACGAATGATCTCTGATTTAAAAAATCAAAATGACAAGTTGAGAATTGAACGTCATTTCAATAAAAGGGTAAGGGAACGGTCTTTTTCCGCGGGTGACTTGGTACTTCGGGAGGTAAAACAACCAGCGAAATTGCAACCTCAGTGGGAAGGCCCATATATCGCTCACGCTAAGACAGACCGAGCATCTTATAGGCTCCGAAATGTGGACGGGAGTGATCTGCCACATTCCTGGCACGCTGAGTGCCTCAAGAAGTTCTATGTGTAATATCTTTTTTGGCTACAAGTTAATGGATTGTTTGTTGAAAGCGCAGGAATGATCTCATATGGATATCCGAAGATCTCACAATCAGTAGCGATGAAGTGTTTTACCCAACGATCTCAGTTGTCTTGTTTTCAAAATGTTTTACTCTCCGGTAATGATGTATAAAGTTTTCGGACAAAAACAAAAAACGTTGCAAAAACAATTTTTCTCTTACTCAAAGACAAGGAACAAAGAGTTTTTAGAAAAGAGAAGAAAGACAAAGAACATGACCGACGATCTCACCATCAGCGATGGTAGAGTGTTTTGTATTCGACGATCTACCATCAACGATGGTAGTGTATTTCATCCGACGATCTCATGTCTTGAAGACAAAAGAGTGTTAAACCGACGATCTCACCGTCTCGAAGTCGGTAGAGTGTTAAATCGACGATCTCACCATGTGTACAGTGGTAGAGTGTGTGTAACTAAAAGGTTACTGAAAAGAAATCTTGGCAAAAGTGAAAAGCAGTTTAAAGATTCTTCATTAACGAAAGTCTCCAACTTTCGGGAGACCGGTTGCTCCGGTCATGCCCGAAAGATCTGGCCGTCCATTTAAAAAGGGGAATATGATTTACAAAACAAAAGTACTACGGAAACAAAATGTATAATAGCTGTAACAAAAACTGTAACAAAAAAAAATAGTTTATGATGCAGGCCCTGCAGGATCTTCCGCAAGCTTCTCGGATTCTTATGTCCGCTTTTGAGGGGTTGAGGTGCTTCCTCCGGAGTCTTCCTTGTTCTCGCCTACCGGAGCAATAGCAACATCACTTCGAGCCCGCACAATAGCTGATCCCATAAAAGATGGGACAAAGCATGTATTCCCTGTGGGCCGTGAGAACCTCACCAGCTCTTCGTGATATCCGGTGGAACGAGCAAGAGCTTCAAAATCTAGGCTATCGTAAAGAGCTTCGTCCACGGATTGTTGCTTCTCGGAGAAGAACTCGGATACAACTCGTTGGCTCTCCCCGGCGAGTTTACGACACTGAGAAGAGAGTGTCTCTTTGACACCTGAAACAGTACGGTCCTTCGTTTGGAGTTCCGACTGCGTCTCTTTGAGAACCCCCTTTAACTTCGCAACCTGGCTCTCGTAGGATTAGGCAAGACTCCGATATCGTTCCCTCTCCGACTCCGAAGTGATTAATGAAGCTTTAAGTCCAGACACCTTTTTAAGCCAAAAGTCAGAACTTCTGGCAGTCTCTGACGAAGAACTTGGATTTTCTACATAAAACACAAAGGATTAGCAGAATAATAGGAAAGAAAAGGAAAAAATTGAAGCTTTCGGTGATATGAAGATTACCGGAAGCCTTTTTCTTCTGTGCTTCCAGCTCTTCCTCAAGCTCTTTAATTCGAAAAGTTGTCTGCGCAAGCTTTTCCCTCTCCGTTTCAAGGCTGGTATGGAGATCATTCTGTTTGGCCTCAGCTGCTTGCAAGAGTTGGTTCCTTTTTTCCAACTCCGATTCAAGGGAAAACCGAAGATCCTCAGTAGATCTCCGGATCTCTTCAGCGACCTTCAGAACATCTTCAGCTTCCTCTTCCAACACCCGCTTCTGATCATCAAAAGAAGCCTGCAGCCTATTGATAGTGTCCTCTTGGTCGATGGATGCAGCCTCTTGGAGTTCCTCCCGGAGGGCGGCCTTTTCAGCCTCAAATTGAGCCTCCACTCGTGAAAGGATTTCCTGAGCCTTGGCCTTCTCTTCATCGGCAGCCTTCTTATATTTCTCCGCTCCGGCCTCGCAGGAGCGGAGGGCTTGGGAAGAGTATTGAGACTGGGTCTCAACACATTGGGCCATAGCCATGGCCTAAAAAAAACAAAGGTGTCAGAATCAAAAACAAAAAAGTAATACAAGGAAAATATATATGAAGAAGTCAAACCTGAATTAAGGCACTCCAGAGGCGGTCAAAGGCCTCCCTCTTCGGGATAGAGTGGCGGACGATGGCGTCGGAGCTACCCTCCCCAATCCGGAGTTTTTGTTTTAATTGAGTTGGTTGAGAAGCAGGGGCAAAGATGCCATTGTCATTTTTTGCCACCTCCGCAGCGGTAGACCAGAGGGTCTTGTACCCCATTCCGCGAATGTACGGAATATGGGGAATTGGATTTCCTCGGTGATAGCCCCAGTCCAGTTTTGAAGAAGGACCGCAGACCGAAGGATCAGCTCACGGTGGAGGAGAGGATTTGTCGCCCGCATGCTTGCTCCTGGCTCCGGACTGAGGGGCCTCTTGGGAAGGAGCGTCGGACGACTCCGAAGAAGAGCCTCCCTCCGCACTACCCTCGGCAATACCTTTGCCTTTCCCGGGCGGGATTTTGTGAGCCTTTTTTCCCTCCGGAGCACCACCTTCCTTTATTACAACACCACCCACGGGTCGACGCGCCCGTTCAGGCTCGGGGTCTGTGGAGGGAAGAGCAGCAGCTACAAGAAGCAAAGTCATAAGAAATCAAACAAATTCAAAATTGAAGCATAAAAGAAAAAGGCTGTGGAAAGGTATACCGGTGGAAAAAATGGAATCGGTATTTTGAGATAAAGCTTCGTCTACGCAAAAAAAGCCATGCAGATCAGGGAAGAGGGATGATATGGGAGTTAAATCCACATCTTTTTTAACTCCACCCGGACTGCAGGTAGGAGTGGACACGGGAGTACCTGTTTCCAGAGGGGAAGCGGCAAGGGGGCCGGTGGAACCAGTTTCGGTAACATTCTTTTCCCTCCGTACTAATTTTATTTTTGATCGATCAACTTTCTTTGGCCCCTCGGGGGCTTTCCTCTTAGCACCAGTAGTTTTTCTACCAGAAGGACTCCGAACTTTTCCACCAGAAGGAGCAGGAAGGGCTCCCTTTTTCTCTTCGGTGGCCCTGTAATCAACAAGGTCCCAGCTGTACCGGAGGGAGAATTTTCCGCCCGATTGAACAAAAGCTGCGGTACAAGGAAAAAGTAAGAAAACATCCGAAAACTAATAAAGAAAGGGGGCACTCAGGAAAAATACGTACGGTCAATGTTCCTCCAGGTTTTGTTTAGCTTCTCTTCGGAGAGGAAGAAGGTGATGGGATGAAGCGCCGATGAGCTCAGCTTCTTGAGTATGTCTCCAATTGGAGAAGAATTGGCTGAAGAGGGTAACGGAGCGGCAAGCTGCCCCTTAGCTATGTCTCTGATATGGGAGACTCCGATAAAATTCCCCCTAGATGGATAAAAAACGAACCAGTTGGAGGACCAGTCGCCCTCCAGGCTCACACGCTTGAAAAAGGAATACCCGGACACGGCCAGGACGGATATGTCCTCCTCCGTAGTAGTGGTGTTCACCCTGGTTGTGAAAAAATTCACAAACTCCCGTGCGTCGGGAGTAATGTCATTCTCCGCACAGATGGTGAGGAAGGCATGCAAACAGCTTAGGGCATTGGGATTCAGATGGGTGAGAGTGCAGCGCCGACGCGAAAGAAAACCAAGAACAAAGGGGTGCGGAGGGAAACACAAGCCACGGTGAAGATGTTCCCGATACACAACGAAACCATCCCCGAAGTAGTTAAAAGGATGCACCGTCGGCTCCGGCACGCGAATCTTCGACCCCAGTGGGACTTGCACACCTTTCATGAGTTTCCTCAAGTCTTTCACGGAAAGACTGGAACCGGTGCCCTGGTGAGGGTAGTCCCTGCCGATATCTTCGGAAGGAATAGCAGAATCTTCTACGACACAGTTTCCCCCATCAACAAAAAGTGTCGATCCTGCCGGCGCCGGGGTGGAAGAGCTTGGGTTTGACAGGTCCATTACGAACATGGAAAGCCGAGGATTCAGGCGAACAAAAGACAGGGAGAGGCGTGAAAGAGAGAAGATGCAAGAACGGAAAGCAGGGAATTGGGGAGCAGGAAAGAGATGGGGAAGAAAACTGACCACTATATAAGCAAGAAAATGAGAAAACAAAAGATTGAGGTCAGGAAGCAAGGAAGCAAAGGGAGGACAAATGCGTGAAAACTCAGAGAAGTTCGAAAGTTTGAAAAAACGGAGGGAAGAGAAGAAGGGGGAAGAAGGGACTTAAATAGGTGAAAATTGGGCACGCTCTACCAGAAAGTAATCATAGCCTACTACTGCGAGTGTGTTAGGGAAAGTAGCTTCAGAAGATGAGGAGGCGATAGCTAAAGCAAGGCGCGTTGCTGAGCCTCCGGTAGATCTCCAACGGTTGGAAATCCAAACAAAAAAGAAACAATTCTAAGACCTCTTTTCTTTTCTTTTTTTTTAAAAAAAAGAGATCTTGTGGGAGTAGGAGGAGTGGAGCAGAACACCAAAATTTTAAAAAACAACAAAAAGATCTTTCCTTGTAGAACAAGAAAAGACCTTGTGGGACTGATGAAGTAGGGTTCCACCACGCGTAATAACCAAGTGACTAGCGGAGGATACATGCTGCCTGCGGAGACAACAGAAGGGTTTCATACCAACCGAGTCTCCTTCCGACCCCAGCGATCGGACCCTTGCGTCCAGAGAACCATTCTTTGGATAGACTGCGGAAGAACGATAAGCCATATGGTCTTCCCCACTACCGAAGCGAAGCGAAGCAAGGCCCTCTCCGATAGACTGAGGGTAACTATTCGGCAAAAGGAATAAATTATAGGAAAACCATGTATATTGGAGAATATTCTAGAGTAGTGTAGGCCCACAGAAACGGTTATACTCTATAGGGGGCTTATAAATAAGAGTCATAAGCTATGTAATTCGATATGCTCTAATCAATACATCGTTAGGCATTCTCTTTGCAACCTTTGTCCAAACACGAATTCTACTCCATCTCAGTCACCGCGTTTGCTTGTTCCTTGGGATTAGCTTTCGGTTGACTTGGGAGGGTTCCACTCGACCTCCGAGAGAGCTGCTGAGAGATATGCTCAAGTTGGGTCTCAACCCTTTTGTTCGTGGCTTCCTGATTTGCTTTGAATGTGTCTAACTCCACCGACTTGCTTTGAACCACTGAGACAAGATTTTTCATCATGTCTCTCAATTCCGCATTTGCATCAGATTGAGGAGGCGGCGGTGGAGGCTGTTTTTGAAAGCCCGGGGGAGAACCTTGAGGTCTATATCCCATTTGAGAGTTTTGAAGTTGAGGGTTGCTTTGAGGTCTAAAGCCGTGGGAGGCGTTATAAGAGTTGCTTCGTCCTCCTTGCCCTTGCTCGTTGCTCTTCCATGAGAAATTTGGGTGATTTCTTCATGGGGCATTGTTATTGTTGTAAGAGTTGTTGTAGCGGTTACCGACAAAGTTGACTTCCTCTTGGTCGCTCATGTACCCTTTTCCTTCGTATTGGTGGGTCTCATGTGGTCCAGCACAAATTGCACAACCTTCAGAGGTGGATCCTGAAGCAAGAGAGGCAATGATTTTGGCGTTATCTTTTTAGCCAACCGCTAACTTCTCCAGCATTTTTGTGAGCGAAGAGATTTGAGCGGAGAGGTGATCGGTTGGCTCGACATGTAGGAGACCGGCGGCCCTTGGAGCTTGGCCTTTGCCCTTAGCCCAGTGTCTTGTATTTGTAGTCATGATCTCTAGGAGTTCCATTGCTTCTTGAGGTGACTTATTCATGAAGCTTCCTCCTGTTGAGGAGTTCACAAGCAGACGGTTGGAATCATCTAACCCATTGAAGAAGGATAGACACAAGTGTTGATCGTCAAACCGTGGTGGGAGCAGTTCATAAGCATCTCCTTGAACCTATCCCACACGTCATATAAAGTCTCTCCCGGCTCCTGGGTGAAAGTATTAATCTCACCAATTAATTGTCTTATCCTACTGGTTGGGTAGTACTGAGCAAGAAATTTCTAGGCCATTTGAGACCAAATGGACCTTGGGGGCAGACTGCGATACCACCTTGAAGTTGCATCTTGTAAGGAATGAGGAAAGAGTTGCAACCTTATTCTTTCACTAAGCGCTCCGGTCTTACTGAATGAGTTGTAGAACTCAAGGAAAAGACTGAGATGGTTCGGGGAATCATCTGGGTTTTGCCCACTAAATCTCCCCAAGTCTCTGATTGCAGTGATGAAATGGGTTTTGAAAACCCATTGGCCGGCCTCGGCAGGTGTAATCTCGGGAAGAACTATAGTTGAAGCTCTCCCTTTGGTACACTGTTGATAATAGCTGCTCAATGTCTGGGGAGGCTCTGGTTGCTGTTCATTGAGAATGTGCTCATCATCTGGGTTAAGCTCAGCCATGATACTGTTCATGAACCTTCTGGCTCGGTGTAGAGAGCGCTCAAGTTCGGATCTCGGATTGATAAGGGGAGAGCCTCTAGCTCGAGTACTTGGCATACACAGAGAAAGCGGATGGTACCTGAACAACACAAGAGCAACTAAACTTAAATAAGAAAAACGAAAACACAAAGAAAGAAAAAACTGAAATGGCGAACCTAGGGAAATTGAATAATCAATTTCCCCGGCAACGGCGCCAAAAACTTGTTGAGCAAAATCTAGGCATTTAAGCGGATAGATATGTGCAGAGCAGACAAGTGTACCTATTCGTTGTAATACAACAAGTGTCATATCCACAAGGAAATTGATCCAATAGTCCTAAGCTCGGTATTAAATGAAGTGAGTAAAAGCAGTAAATGGGGTTTAGCCAGAGGCAAGCTTTGTTGATTAGCAGAGCAATAAAACAGTAAAAATTGCAAGTAAACTGAATTAGTAGAATGGAGATAAAAGCACTCTAGGATAGTGGGAATCCACTTGGCCACTTAAGTTCACTCATAAATACACTTCAACACCTATTGTCTTTTAGAACTAAAATCATAGTCTTCCAAATCATGGAAAAAACTAATTTTTACCCAATTACTTCAAACCACTTAAATCCAAAGGGGCAAGAGTAATTAGATAGCATTAGAACAAGTTCTTCACCAAAGCCCTAAAATTCAATCCCTAATCAAGAGAATTGAAAGTTAGGATTTATCCCCAATTTATCCAATTTCTAGCACCAAACCCTAGAATCACTAGAAATATCACACAATACAATTAGTGGCCAGCTCAAAGCTAATTAAGTGTATCCACGTTTCATCCCTACCAAGAGCACTATATGGGACTACTCAAGCATTACAAAGGAAACAAGAGAGGAAGGATTAGAGATAACCATAGGAGGACCGACCTACCGGACCGACCCATTCTAGAGATCTGCTCCAACTTGCGCGGGGCATAGAATCTTCGTTGTGGCTCGGAATTGCTCCCCGTTTGCGGCGTTGGAAATATTGAGAGATGAAGAATCCAAGGATGCACTTTAACAGATCCAAAAGAATCCAAAAGTATACTCAAAATAAGCTTTTACCTATCAAGAGACAAAAATATGTAAGTTCACTATTAATCACATAAATACTCTATTAAGTGGTGAAATAGGTCATGAATGCACTAAAATAAAGGTGAATAAAGAACCTAAATTCACATAGTTTCACCACTTATCAATCTCGCTCGCTGCCACCAGAAGAGCGTCAGTATAGTTAGTGATGAAATCGCTCACCACCACCATCCAAACGGAGGGTGTCGCTGAACAAGAACAAGGGGTTTGCATCTCGCTTACTGCCAAACGGAGGACGTCGCTTGCATCTTGCTAACTGCCACCAGATTGAAGACGCTTCTGGCATATTCACGGAGTCAATTAGTGACGAATTGGCCCACCATCACCAGATTGAAGACGGGGCTGAACAAGAACAAGGAACACAATCGTGACTCGTCGCTCATTCTACAATCGGCAGTAGGTATTATACTCGAACACTTTTTTTCTCTTATCTGTTTCGGTTGGATTTTGCTTTCAGTTAGGTTCGGAGCAATGCAATTGATTTCTTTGTTTCTAAATTCTGAGTTAATATACTCGCTTCTGTTGGGAAAACAAGTCTATTTTTGGATTTGGTTGAATATACTCGATTTCTAGATTCTGGATTTCGGTTGGATTTTGCAATTTGTTTGATTAAGTGCAATCGTGTAAGTATTAATCTGTCCCGAAATATTGGCTCTTTATATCATCGATTCCTAGCTCTAGTTATTCTTTTAAGCATAGATAGAATGTAGGAGTAATTTAATTTTCCAAAAAAAAAAGAATGTGGAAGTATTCACGGAGTGAATTTTGGTGAGTTTAGATCATGCCAGATTTGAAACAAATTGTTATTTGAGAATCGGTCATGTTTCTACCATCAAATATCAAGGACATAAAAATAATTAAGAGTTTTAACAATGCATTAAGGTTCATTAATTTGGTGCGTTGTATTCCCACCTTTACATTTCATAATGACTAAAAATTGAACTTATCATCATGACTGTGTGAATCGGATTTTACGTGATTGATTGATAATGGGAATTAATTACAAATATACTTATAAGACATTAAGCACGGATAGTGATTATTATTGATGGATCCATGGCTTATTAATTTATAATTAGATTGATGGGAGTATAGTAGCACCAGATGAGCTGAAAGAGTGGGATCCAAAGTTATCAAGGATATGGTTGCAGTTTCATAACCTAACCGGTGTTCGATTCCAAGGTGGAGGTGTTATTGATGGGTCAGGTGGTAAATGGTGGGCAGCTTCTTGCAAGAAGAATAAGTCAAATGTAATAGTATGTTTTTTACTATAAATTAAATTAGTTTTTGATGTTAATACTTTTATGATGACTACTAATTTATTTTAATTTCTCTTGATTGATTCTTTGTCCATGCCAGCCTTGTAAAGGAGCTCCAACTGCTCAGTAGATTAAACCAACAATATTCTTTTTTTTTTAATCTGGTACATGCAAATTAACTATTAATTAATTTGGTGATAGGTTGAATTAGGCATTAACCATATCTTCAAGCTCATCAGTCTGAGTAAAAGGCATAAAGATACAGAACAGTCAACAAATGCATTTCATTATAATGTATTTCATTATATCACATTCAGATTCAGTGTGACTATCATTGCATTTGCTGAAATTATATAAATCAATCTGTTGAGTCAATTCCACTTGTGCTGGTTCACACAAATATAGATGAATCTGTTTGCTCATATAGTTAATAAAAAGAAATGAATATGGATGCAATTGTGTTTGTGACATTGAATATAATGTTCATTATTAAATTTATTTAGTAGTTTTTATACTTTGATTCTTGAATCTAAACTCAGAAGTTTAATTTGTTGTATGCCCTTGTCTCCATTGAATAGTTGCAGCAGCAAGTGTAGTTAATCATGGAAGGTGTCAACGAATCGGTATCTACTACTCAGGTAACACCCATGCCAACATATCCAACACCCTCTGCTCCTCTTGGCCCTTCTGCACCGAGTCAATTGATTGATAATGCCCCACAAACAACACAATCAACAGCTACTGGACAATTGAGGAAGCTTAAATCTCCGGTTTGGCACACATTTGAAAGGATTGTAGTCAACGGTGTTGCCACTGCAAAATGTACACATTGCAATAAGGTGTTGTCAGCTGGAAGCAAAAATGGAACTTCTCATCTTAGGGATCATTTAAAATTCAGATGTAATGGAGCAAATAAGAAAGTTGATATTTGGCAAAGCTTCTTACAGGCGAGTAAAAAGGCTGATGGAACAACAAGTTTGGGAAATTATAACTTCAATCAGGATGCTTTTATGAAGGAGCTAGCGAACATGGTCATTTTGCATGAGTATCCACTATCTATAGTGGATCACATTGGCTTTAGAAGATGTGTGGCTAGTTTAAATCCAAGCTTCAAAATTATTTCACGCAACACTCTAAGATCTGACATTATGAAGATGTTCTTGTGCGAGAAAGAAAATTTGAGGAAGATGTTTGACAACAACAAGTCTAAGATTGTCATTACTATTGATATGTGGACTGCTTCAAACCAGAAGAGGGTTATATGGTTGTGACAGCACATTACATAGACCAATTTTGGGTCTTACACAATAAAACATTGAGGTAACTACTTGTCTACTACTACATTACTTAATAATATCTTTCCTTATGTATATTTGTTTTATATTTACTATGTTAAAATTGTTTTCTTAAGATGGATGTCAAAATTGTTTTCTTAAATTATAGGTTTGCTTATGTCCCATGTCCACATACAAAGGATACCCTTGCCCAAGTTTTATTAGATACTTTGAATGGGTACCACATTGAGGAAAAGATATCTTGTTTGGTTGTTGACAATTGTAGTAAAAATGATGCCATGGAGAATGTTTTGAAACCGAGATTGGGTGAAGATTCTCTTATGTTGAAAGGTAAATTCTTGCATATGCGATGTACTGCACATATATTGAATTTGATAGCGCAAGATGGATTGAATGTGATTGGTGAAGGGACTGAGAGAGTCCGAGATTGTGTCTCATATTGGGTAGGAACCCCAAAAAGAATTAAGATGTTTGAGAACAAAGTGAAGTCAGTTAAAGGTGAAGATGCTAGAAAGATATCTCTTGATTGCAAAACTAGAAGGAATTTCACTTTCTTTATGTTTCAAAGTGTCTTACCTTATAAGGACGTCTTTGCTAGTATCCATCATCAAAATCCCAAGTTGAAGTTCACCCTTCCTACCCAAACTGATTAGGATTTGGCTGCTTTGGTTTGTGAGAAATTGATCGTCTTTTATGAGTTGACAGAGTTGATATCTAGTATAAGATATCCTACTTCTAATTTGTTTTTCGTGAAGTTTGTGAAATTAAGCTTGCTTTGACTTCTTGGTTAGAAAGTGACAACCAAGTCATTAAAGATATGACAATGAAGATGAATGAAAAGTATGAGAAGTATTGGATGACTGTCAATCAGGTATTAGCCATAGCAGCCATTTTATATCCCAGAAAAAATTTGGAATGCGTTGAATGTTACTATGAGGATATTTATGGTGATATGGCTGAAATAGAGATCATGATGGTGAAGAACACTTTGTATGAACTCTTACATGAGTATGAAGATAACCCTAAGGGATGTCATTCCATTACCACTGAAACTAATGAGTTTAGCATTCAAGGCGATTGTCATAAGAAAGTTGACAAGTGGAGTAGAGTGAAGAAAACTAAGAAGAGGAAGCTTAATGTGAAGTCTGAGTTGGATTACTATTTGGAGGAGGGTGCCTTGCCAGAAGATGACAATTTCAACATTTTACAATATTGAAAGGTTGAACTCAAGTATCCAACATTGAAAAGGATTGCTATGGATATCCTAGCGATTCCATCTTCCACTGTGGCATGCGAGAGTGCTTTTAGCATGGGCGGGAGAGTTGTTAGTGAACACCGTTCGAGGCTTGTTTCAAGTACAGTTGAGGCATTGATGTGTATGCAAAAGTGGATTCTAGGGGACACTAGTAGAAAAAAGATTTTTAATGACGGCATTTAAACCACGGTTAAATGGGAAACCGTGGTTTAAAGTTTATAAACCACGGTTATGATAGCAACCGTCATTTAAAATACACACCAGAGTGCATATACCACGGTTTTCGTAGAACCGTCGTATATAGGTTACTTATATACCACGGTTTTCAGGCCAACCGTGGTATATAGTACACGCCAGAGTCGATATACCACGGTTCGTGCGGAACCGTCGTATATAGGGTTTCTATATACCACGGTTTTCTTAAAACCGTCATTTTTAGTCGTGGTAAAAAAACTTTAAATGACGGTTCCTTGTTAGAACCGTGGTATATAGTCTACGCGGGAATTCAAATTTTCACCGAAAATTAACGCGGCTCTTTCTCTTTCTCTTATTATATATATTTTCTCCTCACTCTTTTACAACCTACACTGTCGAACAAAGATGCTCTGCAACTCTTCTCCTTCTTCTTCTTCTTCTGTGCCTCTGTAATTTTTTCAACCCACCGGCGAACATGCATGCTCTTCGCCATACTGGAAAACAAGGAACACATGCTGCGCCTCTGTAATTTTTGCAAACCTTACCGGAGAACAAGGACATTCTCTGCGCCTCTGTAATTTTTGTAAATCGCCGGTGAACAATGACATGCTCTGCGCCTCTTGTTTTTCACGATAATTTTTGCAACCCACACTAGCGAACAATGACATGCTGTGCGCCTCTTGTTTTTCACGGTAATTTTGTGCAACCCTAACCGGCGCTTCGCCCCCTCTCATTCTCTTTCATGGTAATTTTTCAACCTACCGACGAACAAGGAACATAATGTAACTTCACTCATTATTTAGCAACCCTAATACACAAACAAGTAACATACATGTTCTGGCCTGTTCATTCTCTTGTGTTTGCGCTCTCTGTTGATAAATTACATTGAAGGCGGCGGCGTTTAATCGCCGGTGAACTGGGAAAAAAACACAGACTATAAACCACGGTTTTACATATAACCGTGGTTTATTGTTGATTATTATAGACTTCATACCACGGTTTTAAGTAAAACCGTCATTTATAACGCACTATATACCACGGTTCACACTCCCAACCGTGGTATAAAGTCAGTGAATGTTCGCGGGAGAAGGGGTCTTAAACGACGGTTTCGACAAACCGTGGTTTTTTCGCTTACTTTAAACCACGGTTATGAACCGTCGTTTATCTCAATTTGTGAATATACGACGCGAGCATAAACCACGGTTCCTAACCGTGGTATATAAGCAAAATAACCGTGGTTAAAATCATTTTTTCCACTAGTGGGAGTTTTCTTCAGGTATTAATATTCTCATTTTCTTTTACTCGCTCACGCTTTCAATGATTATTTATTAACAATTTTCTCTTCATACAATGTATAGATACTTCTCTTGATTCAACTGAAGCCTGTGCTACAATATGGGAAGATCATGATACAGTGACTGAGAATGGTGTGGGGAACGAATTTGAAAGTGAAGTTCATGATTTGGATTCGGTAATAATTATTTATACATATAAATAGTTGGAACAATGTCTTTATTTTTCTTAATTATTATGCAACCTATATTTTCAATGTTTCTTGCTTGATAGGGAGAAGATTCAGGTGAAGATTTCATAAATTTCATTTGAGGTCGTTGACTATCTCTTATAGGTACAAAATCTATGAGGACACTATGTTTGTTTGTAAATAATAATGAGATACTCATTTTGGTTTTACTCTTATAGCTATTACATTTTTTTATATGTTATTGATTTCAACTCATTGTCTTTTTGATTGTGAATAATTCTTCAAATGAGAAGATTGGAAGCATTTGAAGTTGAAGGGAAGAGTTATTAGATTAGTATTGTTGTGAACATTTCAAAACTAGAGGCAAAATATTATGGCCTCCTTTTATTATACATTTGATGTGATAGTTTGGAAATATTTTGGTTAACATTTTATGTTTTGAGTATGTTTTTGACATTAGCTAATGTGATATGTGTTATTAAACAAATATGGGTGTTTTTAGCCAAAAACTATGCTTATATTAATGTTAAAGACTAAAAATGTTTGCTGAAAAAAAAATGAAAAACGGGTTATGAGTGAAACGAGTGACAGGTGAAAACTTTTCGGGTGACGGGTCGGGTGATGCGGGTGAAAAACGGGTGACGGGTCGGGTGGAGCGTCACCCGACCCGAACCCGGCCCGTTGTCATCCCTACTCTTAACTCAAAGAAGGCTAGAGTCATTAGATAGCATAAATTTCAAGCTCCTAACAATAGCCCTAAAGTTTTACTCCTTAATTCAAGAAAAGCAAAAATTAGGGTTCATCTCTCATTTTTCCCAATTCCTAACTCAAACCCTAATTTTGCTAGGAATCACAATAAATGCAATAGATGATCAATCCAAAGCATTAATGAAGCACTAATGAAGATGAAACAAGAATCATAAATGAGGTAATGTTTACAAGCATAGGGAAAGCATTTATATTCATCCTTCTCTTCTTTCTCTTATTCTTCCTCCTCTTCTTGGCTCATATTTTCTCCCTCTCTCTATTCTCGGTTGTTAGAGTGTGGAATGAAGAATCAATGAGAAGTGTGTCAAACTCTCTTTTTAAAACGCAGATTTGGGTAAAGTTTCGCGCATACCGACCCATTAAGAGGTCACGTCGGTTGGTCCCCTCTGGAAGACGAAAGCATGTGCGTGATTTTAATCTGACCGACCTACTGGGGCGGTCTCCTGGGACGGTCTTATGCAGATACCACCGATCCAATAGGGCAGTCTCCTGGGGTGGAAGAATACATAGCACAAAACTAAACTTCGACAGTGGGGTGGTCGTATGCAGAGAGCAAAACTCCATTTCGATCGACCCACTAGAGTGGTCTCCTGGGCCGGTCGCCTTCAGAATCAACTAATCTGCACCAAAATCTTCATGAGATGTCCCATTGTTCTTGACATACTTCTCATAGTAACAAATCTTGCCTACAACATCTTTTTGAGTCTTCAAAAACATGCTCAAATGAGCTTTTACCTATAATAATATACAAACTGTACAATATCACTAATAATTATGAAATACTCTATAAAGTGGTGAACTAGATCATCAATTAAATAGAATGAAGTTTAATAAAGACCCAGTAATTATATTATTTCACCACTTATCAGGTACATGTATTACGGCACCCCATCTACAATTAGTGAAAGTGAAGGCATCACCAACCAAGCCTAAAAGAGAAAGCTCAAAAAAATTTTGGGTATCTTATGACAAGGTATAAAAAAAGGAATATATTGTAAATTACGAAAGATTTTATAGCTATATTGTGAATTTTCCGTTCAAATTTAAATCTTCATTACAAGATACCCACGGTTTCGATTACTTTGCTTATCGCGGGTACTCGACTCTAGGGCTGCCCAAAAAGTTCCGAAACTGCGGTATCCGACCGAAACCGAAGTGAACCGTGCCTATTTTTAGGTTAACCGCACCGGTTCTTGCGGTATGGTTAACCGAACCGTGTAAATTGACCGGCTTCGGTAATGGTATTGAATTTTCCATAACAGTTAACCGCTCGGTTTACCGTAGTTAATCGATTATATAAAAGTGAAAACTTCAAATATTAATGTCCACCTTATATAATAATTAATGTTAGTTATTGATGGAATATAAATATAATTATATTTTTTATTACATGTGTTTGATTTGTCACTAATGATTTAAGTGAATGAGCAATGTTGCACTATAATATTAATGGTATGAGTCTCATCAATAAAAAAAGCTCTATGGCTACAAGGTCAACCGAAAAAACCGAACCAAACTAAAGGTTAACCGGTCTAAACGGAATGGTAATGGAATTTGATTTTAGAAAACTAAATTAAACGGTTAACCGGATCCGATTAACCGACTTAGGAATGATAATGAAATTGAATTTTAGAAAATCGAAGATCCGGTTAACAAAAAAACGGCCAACCGAATAAGACGATTAAACTACCCTGGGCAGCCCTACCGGACTCTACCCCTTGTGGACGGCCGGTCCGGCTGAACTGACGAAGATTGACCAGCCACTGGATAGTTAGGCGGTGCAGAGGGATCGCCCGTGAAGTGGGCGGCTGGCTAGAGAGAGGTTTCCAAATGCTTCCGATTGCTAGAAGCGCTCGGCTTTGCCTCTTTCGTCCTCCGCACCCACTGCTCCAGCAACGCTCGAAAGGTCCCCGAGCTTTCTCCTCGAACTCCGACTACTCCAACCAGTCTCGTGGAGGCCTCCCTCGATTCTTCTCCCAAGTCCTTCCCATTTCCAAGGCACTCCTCTTTCCCATTATCTCTTCTCTATTTCTATGCGTGCGTGAGTGATTGTTTCTTGCAAATTTTTATTCTTACATCTCGAAAATACCGCATCCTAGACACGCCTTCATCAGTTTTTTATTTTACGCGATGATATTCGGTGATGAAAATCGAAGTTAGCGTCTATGGAGCTCACTGTTGGGGAAAATTTCAGCTATCGGTTGGAACGCTGATTTGTTGGTAATATGAATTCATTTAAATGCTGGAAGAAGGAAATGCGGCTAAAAAGAAATAAACGGAGAGTAGTGGCATACATTGTCTGTTGAATGCTTGATTCTTAACTTCTTTTCTTTTTCGAATTAGGCCTGTAGTTTATTTGAAAAATACCTATAGTTTGAATCAACCTCTTCTGTGAGATGTTGACGCTTTTAGTTTGGGTTATATATCTTTCAGCTCAACTTAGAAATATATTCTTACACTGACGTTGATTCTACATGTGTAACCTCGATGGAATTGTTGCCAGTTTAAATGATGACGTGATTCAGTTCTGCTTGATGATGAATATTGTTGCAGGGTGACTTGGTTCACATCCAGGGGGATGAGTTCTGGCATATGGCTAAAGTTCTTAGACTGACTGTAGATGACAGGTACTTGGAGATAGCCGACATTATTCATCTTCCTATATACTTAAACAACACTTTTACTGAATTTGGAAACTTCTTATTAGGAGTAATAATGATTGGATTGCTTTTCCTCTGATTGTAAACTAATAATCAGGCTGCTTAGTAATTGAATTTCAATCAGTTGTATGATCCACCTTTCATTGATACAGAGGCTTACAAAAGACTTTAGTGGAATGTATATTGCTCAATGCACTTCGTCAGTTCACTTATGTCATATCTCATGGATGTAACTGTATCCTATACATGTACACGTGAAATATAGCTTATATTTAAATGTGGTTCATACTTATAATTCGGTTTTTAGGACCCAGAGTCCCAGACTGACGCTTTGCAGAATTTTATTCTCTTTTGTGTATCCACTATGCTGTTCCCTTTTTGATTAATTGCAACATTCACTTGCAAGGGTAGAACTCTTTAATGGAAAAGGTGGTCTGGTGGAAGGACACATTCAAAAGATTGGTCGCACAGGGTTAGATTTTGTTGCTCTGGGAGAGCCAAGATTTGTGCATCCACATGATACACAGTGGCACGTATATGCAGCATTTGGTTAGTTCTTCAATTCTATGAGTTACTTGTTTGTCTCTTTATATTTAGAATGATGTGATGACTCTATTGCTTATTATGTAAAGGCACACTCAAGGGTGGCCGGGCTGACTGGCTGGTTGAGAAATGCACTGTATGTAATGATTCCTTTTTTTTTTTGTAGAAATTGTGTTTGAACTGTTATGCTTCCAGCAATGGTAATAGTAGTTTTTGATTAAACTTTGAGAATGCGGCAGTTCAGATTGAAGCATAATTTTGTAGAAGTAGGTGATTATGCTCATCGTTGGGTTCTTTTTTTGTTTAGAAATTGTACATTCCTCCTAAAACTTACTTTCTAATTATACAGTTTGATACATATCAACTAGTACTATATTATTCTTATCTTCTTTTTATGTTTCATGAATTCTGCATTAAAAACTGCATTTTTTTGGTAATTCTGAAAGAAAACTGTACACTGCATCAATTACAGGAAGTACGTCAGTATCTAGATTCATATTTTGTTTAGCTCTGCCAAAACGTCCTTCGCTCTTAATTAATTTACTTTATGATCTAGGAGCTTGGAGCAAGTAGCATAACTCCCCTTTTGACTGAACGCTCTGCATCAATTTCAGAAAATCGGGGGTAGAGAGACTGCAACGAGTCATATTGGCTGCAACAAAGCAGTGTGAGTCATCCGTTTTATTCTTGAGCACTTGTTATCTATGAATGAATTTGAGTATCTTCGCCTTTGTACTTTCTGCTTGCGGAGAACTGAGTAGTATCCTGTCAGATTCTCGGGCTTTATTTTTTTCCTTTCGTGATGCAAAATGTGTGGTCTTTTGCAGGTCAAAGGTTGCATGAGATGGCATTAAATCCTGCAACTGAAATTGAAAGCATCTTACCTAGTGTGAGTTGCCACTCCATCTTGATTGGTTCAAAGTTGCTAGATTTTCATCAACATCTACTTGTTATCTTGTCTGGCTTCATCTTGCATTTTGTCATTTTCTGATCTCTGGTACGAAACTTGCAATCAATTTATGAAATTGTTTTAAGCTTCCGTTCACATGAAACAATATTGGCTGGCTCAGGTCGGGAAGTCAACCCTGTCCTTTGTGGCTGTTGCTGAAGCTACTCCTGTCATGAAACTATTGACCTCTTCGGTGAAAGAGTGTAGTGGCTCACTTATAATTGGACCAGAAGGGGATTTTTCTGAGAAAGAGTTGAAGTTGCTGACAGAGGCAGGTGTTAGGGCAGTTGGGTTGGGACCTCATAGGCTTCGTGTTGAAACGGCTACAATTGCTCTTTTGGCCACGCTCATGCTGTGGTCTGATTCTCAGCAGGAATCATAAAGTTGGGTTAGAGTTTTGTATGTCTTTCTGAAATGCTTGAATGTTGTCAAAACTTTGGAGCTAATGCCAGTTTGGTGTCTGTCAAAAACTACGCATGTGAGATGAATGATATTCTCTATTTTGCAGCCTCTTAAGCTGAGTGGATACGCTAGAAACGGGGAGCTGATTACACTGCATTTTTGTTGAGAAACATCACATTTCATTGGGCCACTTAGCCATAAGACGGTGGAACGTGAACGCAATAAGGGATTTATACATTTTGGCATTTGGGATGTCCAAAATAATTTGTCTCCATCTCTGACGGAAGGAAATGGGCTAGAGCATGTGAGGTCCCTCAAGTACTAGACTGGCCTCCATCGGGATTTCTGCACCGTCAGTGAGATGCTCATTAAATATTTGCAATCACATTTAATCGGTAACACATCTCACAGCTACCAAAAGATCAAAGATAAAATGTCCTGCGAGCTGCCAATAACTAACTATTCCAGTTCCAATATGTTTTGGCTACACCCACTTTTAGAAGAAACTATAATACATACATAGTACAAAATCCATATATATTAATTATATCTATAAAACTTGTAGATTACTTATATAACAAATATTCTACAAAAAATAATATTTTTAGTATAATTGTTTATTGTACAGATTTTTTTATTTATTATACATGTTTTTATTGTTGGTTGTACATTAAATATAGCTATCTTTAACTACATATTCATATAGCAAAAAATTTAGAAAAAAATCACGAGATACCCCTGTTTTCTTTCGTAATTCACAATATACCCCTGTGATTTTCGTAATTCAACTTTAAACATGCTTAAATGTTGTCCAAAATTGATGAAACTTTACATGGACGGTGCTAAAGTATTATATTTTGGTCAAATATCAAATTTGAAGTTTTTTAAGCTCACATGTGACATGTGAGACCCAATGAGCACACTCATTGGGTTCCACAAGTCACATGTGAGTTTAAAAAACTTCAAATTTGATATTGACCAAAATAACATTTTAGCATCGTCCATGTAAAGTTTCATCAATTTTGGACAAATTTAAGCATGTTTAAATTGAATTACGAAAATCACAGGGTATATTGTGAATTACGAAAGAAAACAGGGTATCTCGTGAATTTTCCCATAAATTTAAGTCCGGGCCCGTGTCAACTTGGCAACTACCGTTCCTATCCCATACAATCATTAATTGACTTCAAGCTTACCTCTCTCTAGTTTGCCGCATTTTACTCGACATGGCAAAAACAAGGCAAATAAATTATCTCGGCTGGGTTTTGCAGTCAGTATTCTAGTTTTTGCAGTCATTTTAATAAAATTGCAGTCATTTTTTTAAAATTTACAGTTATCAAATACAGTTAATATTTTAGAATACGCAGTCACCAAAAAAAATGACTATATATATCCCAACTCCCAATCTCTCTCCTCTCATTTCTATTTCGCGCAAAAAAAATCAGATTCCAAAACCTCTCTAACCTCTCGTTCGCCCAACTTCCGTTTGAAGCACTTAAGGTAACTGTTTACCCTCGTATTTCATTGTATTATGCTGTTGTATGATTAGGTATAGTTTTGAAGATGATTTAGATCAAATTTAACTCAAATCAAGCTTAAATTTGCAAAAAGGAAAAAAAAATGAATTCTTCAGTCCGTAAAACGGACCTGTTTGTTACGGTCCGTTTTAAACAGTCCGTAACGGACCGTTTAAAACGGACCGTAACAAACAGGTCCGTTTTACGGACTGAAGAATGTAGTCCGTTTTACGGACTGAAGAATGTAGTCCGTTTTACGGACTGAAGCATTTAGTCCGTTTTACGGACTTCTTTAAAGGGTTCCGAAAAACGGACTCCTACGAATCGTCCGTTTTACGGACTAATCTTTCCCGTCCGTTTCGGACCGTATACCTGATAGTCCGTTACGGACTGTATTATCTGTGTCCGTTACGGACGTAATGTACGTAGGTCCGTTACGGACCATATATTTTTTTTTTGGTTACTGACTCTATTTGTTTTACAGATGAACCGCAAGGACAAACAAAAAGCGACAGTAGATTGTTCCTCTAGCGTTCCTAAGAGGAAGAAGGTCACACGATCTGCTCGGGAGCAAATGGAAATGGAGAGGCGGTCCAAGCGCGTTGCAGACCGACCATCGGCATCACAGTCACTTGCTGCCTCATCTCCTGCTGTTGGCACTTCTGGTCTATTCCCTGCTGATCAGCAGCCATCGTCACCGAGGAGGCGATTCGCATCTGATCATGACGATAGCGATGATGACGATGACGATGATGATGTGGACCAGCAGACGGCCGGAGATCAGTTAGTCCTTGCTGCCGGTGGGGGTGCGACATCAGCTGGTGGTCAGATACCCACCGATTGGTTCATCACTCCGGAGTCCGTTCCGATTCCTGGTGGTCCTTCTGATGCTAGTCTGCTACGCAGCTTTGGTGGACATGTGGCGTTGGATGTGTGGCGAGGAGTGGTATGTATCTCTAACATTTGTTTTAAATTTTTTTTTATGTTAACTGTAGTTTCTGGACTTATAAAATCGATATATCTCTAGGAGCGTGGTTGTTTGTCATTTATCACTAGAGGCCCTTTACTGGAGAAGTGGCATATTGACCTCTTTAACCATGAGAGGGCTAAGGAGGTAGTGAGAGATAGTGGGCTAGCACATCTGCACGACTGCTCCCATGGATATTTTGATATGGCGCTGATATCTGCTTTCGTGGAGAGGTGGCAGCCGGACACCAACACCTTCCACCTACCTTTTGGTGAGATGACGATCACTTTACATGACGTCTATCACATCATGGGCATTTCGATTCAGGGGAGAGCAGTTGCTTTTGAGGCCCCCGAGGAGTTACGTGGAGGTGCAGCGCCACCAGAGCTGACATTGGATTGTGCGCTAGCTGCACTTGCTGAGGTTGTAGGCCTTCCTTCCGTCGGTATGGTGAAGGAGCAGAGGTGGTATTACAAGGGTGGCGTCCCCTACAGTAAGATTAGGGATTGGTGTGGCCACGTAGATGCCACTTACGCTAGCGAGGCTCGTGGCTATCTCTACTACTTGATCGCTTGCACATTGTTCCCCGACAAGGGGAATGATAGGATACGCCCATACACCTGCTGGCCCCTACAGGACATTGACTCTATCTCAGACTATGCGTGGGGTGCTGCTACACTGGCCTACCTCTACAGACAGCTTGGTGTATCTTCTCGTGCTGAGGCGAGGACCATCGCTGGGTGTCTTACCCTATTGCAGGTATAAATAGTACTATAAATTATCCTGATAATTTTCTTCCCGCATTACAATTGTCAAAAATAGGGTTATGATATTTTTAAATGTTACAGTGCTGGATCTATGAGTACTTCCCAGGTATTTGCCGTCGTCTGATGGTGAATACCGCCTCACCTGTCCCATCTGCTGCGAGGTTCGTGAAGATTGAGGGTCGACATAGTTCAGACAACAGCAGACTGGTGGAGTACCGCCGACGTTTGGATGCTCTTACATCTGACCAGGTAGGGTACTCAGTACCATTACTTAAGAATTAAAATTAGTTTATTATTAACTTGTTAGAATTAGTTGACAAATAGAGATAAAATCTAAATGATAAGGTTGTGTGGACACCATTCGGAGTGGATGCATGGCGTGTTGAGCAGGGTCGGTCCCGATGGTTTGGGCATCTACACATGATGGACGTTGTAGAGCCTTACCATCCGAACCGGTGTCTGAGGCAGTTCGGCTTGGTCCAGGTTATTCCCTCCACTCCCCCTCTATGGCCACATCAGGCTATACGGAAGAGGACCGGCAGAGACACTGTTGAGCATGTTGCATCACCAGCGCTATGGAGCAGTCAATCTAACATGTATGCCACTGAGTTTCTTAACTCACGACGCGCTTCTGCTGGCGATGATGTGGAGGCAGATTATCCCTCCTGGTGGTGCTGCTACCCCGCCTGCTGATCCTACTGTAAGTTGTTATATTAATTTATTCGTACTTTATAACAATCAATAATTAGAAACTAATCTATATACTTTTCATACTATTACATCCACAGGTGACGCTCACTACTATTGCGCAGCTGATGGATCCATACTTCCGGCCCCACACCCAGACGGATGGCTCGCTCAGATGTCGCCTGATGAGTTGTCCCAGTTTCAGCATTCTTTCGATCAGATGTTGGGACAGGTTCAGCACTTCCGGATCACACCGCAGACTGAGAGGCCTGGTACATCCAGCGGGTCGCAAAGTAGGGGGGCTGGTAGAGGGAGAGGTACTAGAGGGGGTGGCAGACCGGGAGGGGGTAACTATGCCACAGTGCAGAGGGGTCGTAGGGGTAGGTAGGCTGGTTGCTATGGAAGGGTTGTTGGATACTTTTAGTTATGCTTTGTTGTTGTTGGTTTCATGACTATTACTTCGGAGACTATATTGTGAGTTTTATGCCTGTTTGTTGGATTTTTCTTATATAGACTATCTCAATATGCTTTGGACCGGGAGTGGAACAAACTCATTTGTGCCTGTTTGATGTTCACTTTTGTTGGATGTTTCTTATAAAGACTGAAGTCTAGAGTAGTCTGTAAAAGTCACTGGCCACCTTGTTAATTTAATACGATTCGCCGCCCTATTGAATATGAGCTTCAAGATTCGTAGCTCTGTTGAAAGATTTACAAAATGCTAAGGGGAAGGGGGACCTACAAAAGCTTCTCACGTGCCAAGCAAAAGGGAAGGTATGGCTCGCTTGCATTTACAAAACCATATACAAAATGCTAAGGGGAAGGGGGACCTACAAAAGCTTCCCACGTGCCAAGCAAAAGGGGAGGTATGGCTCGCTTGCATTTACAAAACCATATACAAAATGCTAAGGGGAAGGGGGACCTACAAAAGCATTTACACAAAAGTGTGCTGAAAGTGAGCTTTTTCCTCCTAACTTCGATGTGACAGATACTTCTCCCTCCAGAGTGTGATCCGCTGATGATATGGCTCATCCCAACCTTGAACTGAGGGATCTCTAACTCTCCCCCATGTCAAATAAAGGGGAGGTATGGGTGCACTATCTGCCATATCAACACGTATGAAATGATTACCGACACGACACATATAAAGCACCTCCGGGCACGCATGACCCCAGCCATTGTTATCTCTGAATGGTAGGCATGTGAAACCAGCACCGGTCCCAGCATCAATGTATACTAGAACAAGGTTGTATCTGGTACATATGACTGGAATAATCGTGGTGACAAACCATTTGTTCTCTGGTGCGAACCCATCCCCTGTCCATAAAACCGTGTCTGCCTCTTTCTGCACATCTGACAGACCACCCATTCTATCAGCCCACCAAATTTGTCTCTCTGGAAGAGTTAGCTCCTCGTACATAGAGGCGCGTACTTCTCTCCATTCATCTTCTGATTGATGCCTCCAATCTGCAATAACTCTGAAACCACAATTGCCGTCAGGTTGCACGTTTTTGTAACGCGTAAATTGCTCATGAACGTTGGTTACAAAAAGATGGTAAAATGGGAATCCATCTGTCATATCACGCCAGTGTGCCAAGGCTGACTTCTTAGGCGGAGCTGAATTGTGATCGGCACCGGATTTTCCCTTCTTGACATTTTTCTTCATGCGCTCGTGGGTAGCTTTGAACCTAAGAACGATGATGGAAAATATTTTTAAAGAAAACCAATATAAATAATTATAAACTGTGCAAACAATTTTATACGAACGTTAACCTTCGTGTGGATGTACTGTGTCCACTTGGTCTTCCACGTGGAACTTGAACAGGTGGCTCGTCAAGATCGAAAGATGAACCAGGTCTAATCACTGACTGCACAAGCCTAACACAACGCTGAAGAATCAAAGGGTCGTCCAGACGGAGAACTTCATCGTTCAATGCTTTCCACATGATTTTGTTCTCTTCATGTTGTGTTAGTGTTTCTTCCTTCATTGTTTTCCCCACATCCAACTCCAACGTCTTCCACAAGTCGTGAATAACGTCTAGTGTAAGTTTGTCTTTCTTTCAATCAGTTCATAAAGGTAGTGTGCACAAGGAAGCCCATGAGTATAAAGTAATGCACATCCACACTTGCTCATCCGTCTTGAATTCTTTGCCACGCTGAAGCTCCTCTTGAAGGATCACCAAACATTTGTGGCTGACTCGCCCGCGTATTGTTCGAAATAGACGGTAGTAGTCTTCGTGAGCCATCTTGTCTTTAGACATTTCCATATCTGTCAGGAACCCGTTGAATTGACGTTTGAGAAGCCCATCAATCCTGAAGAATATGGTGTGCAACTTCATTTGGGAAGACTGAAGCCAAATCTTGAGTGCTGCGTGTGAGCTCTCAGCTCTGTCACATTAACTATTAATGAGCATCTTTCATTGTCTTTGGAAATGAACAACACATTAAATTGAAAATCAAGAATAAGCATGTCACACATACCTATTTGTTGTGCAGTTTCCAAAATGTGATACTTCATTTGTCCAACATTCAACGAACTTTTCTTTGTAAACGAGCCAAGTGTCATCCAGATATTTTATCCAGTCAAGCTTCCCTTTCTTTTCATAGACGTTCCTCATGTGTGCATACTCCTCCCTGAAATGCACCTCCGTCGTACTCTTGACTACCTTAAACCAATGTTTAGTAGCCTCAGCCACTTCACCTGTCTTGTGGAAGAACCTCTTTGCATTCAAATCAACATTGGTGTTAATGTGCCAACGACATAGTAGATGAGGCACATGGGGGAAAACAGAAGGTAGAGCTTTCATAAGACCAAGCTCCTGTCAGTCACAAACACAGACGGCTCACGTCCTTGAATCAATAACTCCCTCAAGTTTTCAAGTTTCAAAACCCAAGTGTACCCTGCTTTCCATCTCTACAACAAATGCGTATGCCAATTGTTGAAATTCTTCCCAGCAGAATCATTCCTATCTTACAAGCGGCATCTTATATACATTTGTCTTGTATGTAGCATCAATGATGATGACATAAGGGAACGCATTGAAAAGCTTCACAGATGTTGGGCTGGCAAACATAACATACCCGGTAACATCCTTATCGTCTGTACAAAATGAAAAAAAAAGAATTTAATAATAGGAATAGTTTAAAACGTAACAGAACTTAAATGATATGATGGCAGAGAAACAAACCTGACGGCCGTCACAAAATACGTGATACTTGTGTTGCTCTAGGTCATCAACAAGCACCTGCATAACTGGTCGTCCCCCCTTATGCTCCTTTGTCAACTTCTTGTTCAAATTGTATATGAAGTTGATACCAATGGATAGATTCGGATTTTGTTCCTTCAGTCGCAACCACTGCTCACGTGGGGGAGTACCTACCATATGAAAATGACGAACCGCTTTCAACTCATCATCTGTCAATGGATGTCTACTAAAATGTCCCTCTGGCACCTTAGGCAAGTAGTGGTTGTGTCGTCCATCCTTCACAACCAATTTCCATCCTTTATGAGTGCACTTGCCGCGTATACGGAATGGACATGAGCACTTCTTCGAGGAGGTACGTCCTCGCTGCACATAATCATCATCAGCTTTAACTCTTCGTGGATGCCAGTACCGCTCACACGTAAGTACTACTAGGTCATCTGCTTGTCTGGACTATGGTCACCACCATCCACTCATGACCCTTTTGCCGCCCTACAGTGTCCACCCATTCAACAGCGGCTTGCTTAGTAGGAAAAAATTGATTGGTTTGAAATACATGAGTAGTATCGATCCATTCGTCTTCAGGAAGTTCAAAGGGTGAATCATGATGAGCAGGGGAGTCGTGAGGTGGGACCGAAGCCTGAAAAAAGTAGGAGTAAACATGTGTCAACAAAAGAAGTCACAAAATCTGCACATCTGTCCGTTACGGACTGTTTAATTAACGTCCGTTACGGACTTCTTTCAACAGGTCCGTTACGGACGCTTTTGAATCGTCCGAATTACGGACAAGATAATTCAGTCCGTTAAAGAGTGTAACAGGCGACGTCCGTTACGGACGTTATGCATAGTAGTCCGTTACGGACCATAAAAAACGGACGTTAAAAAACGGACGACGCAAAAAGGACTATATAAAACGGACGAAAACGTAAAAAATTGCGACATTTTGATTAAAATTTACCGTTGGATCGTCCGAGAACGCAGTTTCTTCATTATATGGTTCGTTCAGATCGAATTCTTTTTCATTGTTCGATTTCCACTGCCGTTTCCTCTTCTGATTGAGCCTAAATCGTATTTTATCTCCAACTTTTTGTTTTCCTCTCTCTACATTTTCTTTCTCCTCCATTTGGAAGTTTGAGTGCAATTGTTTCACTAACACCATTGATGCTTATATATAAGTGAATTTTTTTTGATGACTGCAAATTCCAAAAAACTGACTACATATTTTTTTAAATGACTGTGAAATCTAAAAAATAGACTGCGAAAATGACTGTAAATTCTGAAAAACCAACTGCAAAAACGAACACTCATAAATTATTCCTCGACATAACTTGATAGCAAGCTTGCTGGGCAAACTTGTACAAGCTTTCCATGCATGCACCTGATTCTCTTTTTCGTTTCTTTGGGTGAAGTAAAGTTATTCCTTCCCGTGAGCATGAAGGCAATAAAATTTTAAATATCATGAGAATAAAAACATTATTGTTGTTAAAATATAATAGTTGTAGTATTTTCACTATTAACTGTGATATCTCATTAATTTAAAAAAATTATGTGCGATCTTATGAACTTACGCAAATTCGTAGGTGCAGCGGTCCCGTACTAATTATTGTACGGCTCATGATTTGACAGTCCCAGTCAGCTGTTAACTAGACTATCTTTTGCTGATTAGGTTATCTTTTTATTATATTAACTTTAAATGGTTGTAACTTTTAATATATAAGTCCAAAATGAAAAAAGTTATATCATTGTTCACTTAAATTCAAGCTCTTCAAAATAAGACTGGACATGAATATATTTTGACAACTTTGAAAAAAATAATTTTTAAATGTATACGATAAAACACTAAAATCATAATACGATTCATTAGTTTTGATATTATGATTCATTAACTAATAAGTGAGGAATTAGATAACAAATTTCGGAACCGATAAAAATTAGTATATTGTTTGGTAGTATATTATTATTGTTATATGATGTATTTAAAACTTATATGATCAATCATGTATTTTATTACGTACCAAATATTGTTTTGTGTTGTATTATTGTTTAAAATTATTATTTTATATGTTACTGATGATACACTAAAATGATGTTATGTTTCATTAAATTTGATATTATGATCATTAAAATTGATATTATGATTAATTAACTAATAAGGGGGAATTAGATAACAAACTTCAGAACCGATAAAAATTATTATTGTTTTGTAGTACTTATTATTGTGTATGGTGTATTTTAAACCTTATATGGTGAAATATATTTTTTTACGTACTAAATATTGTTGTGTGTGTCATTGTTTAAAATTTTTATTTTTACATGTATACGATGATACACTAAAATCATAATATGATTCATTAGTTTTGATATTATTATTCATTAAAATTGACATTATGATTCATTAATTAATAAGTGGTGAATTTGATAACAAACTTTGGAACTGATAAAAATCATTTTTGTATTGTAGTGTATTATTATTGTTGTATGGTGTATTTTAAACCCTATATTGTTTTGTATTGTATTATTGCGTAAAAATATTTATTGTTATATGTTTGCGATGATACACTAAAATAAAGATATGATTCATTAATTTTCATATTATGATTTATTAACTAATAAGTGGTGAATTAGATAACAAACTTTGGAATCGAGAAAATCATTATTGTTTTGTAATGTATTATTATTGTTTTGTGGTGTATTATTATTATTATTATTTATATGATGTATTTTAAGTCATGTGGTTGATCATATCTTCTTGACATACCAATTTTATAAATCAAATAATGAATCATTATTATTTTGTAGTGTATTATTATTAGTGTATGGTGTATTTTAAACTGTATATGGTGAATCAAGTATAGTTGATATATATATATGTAAATATTATTAAAATTTTAAAGTTGTCAAAACATATCCATGTCTGGTCTTGTTTTGAAGAGCTTGAATTTAGATGAACAATGATATAAATTTTTCCATTTTGGACTTATATTTAAAAAAATTACAACCAATTAAAGTTAATATAGTAAAAAGACAACCCAGTCAACAAAATAATCCAGTCAGTAGCTGATTGGACTGCCAAATAGACTGGACTGCGCGCACCATCTTATACGCGGCTCGCCCGCACAATCTATCGTCTGATGAACTTAAAGATTGAATATTTAGTTAGAGCATGATTATCAATGGTTCTTTAGGTTTTTAGTTTAAAAAAAAAAAAAGAAAAATATGAGATGTAAATGATAATGAGAGATATTAAGAACCCACGAGAGAGGGTTCTTCCACAAAAACTCATTTAAGAACCAAAATATGGGTCCCATAACAACTATTATTCCAGTGACAATGCTCCATATAAATGAAAAAGAAAAAAAAAACTAATATATGAGTTCTCTTATTGTTAAATATTAGATATGGTCTTAAAATGACGTGGAAGAAAGACAAATATGAGAGAGAATATTAATAACCTATTTTTAAGTTCTTTGATAATGATGCTCTAGTAGACTAGTTAAAATACAAAGAGATAGTAAATCTTTTTACCCCAATTGAGAGAGGATTAAACGTCAATTTTATTTTAAGAAAGAACGTTAAAAATTTATTAATCAATCATATTTAAGTGATGTGACATAAATCTTAGCTAAATCTTTAATACTATATATAAAAATTGTCTCTCTTAATTAAAACTAATGTGGATGATCACATCAAAAAGGAGACCATGTCCATGTGTATATGATGTGGGGATGTGCTCAACACATTTTTAGCTATCAGATTATAGTTTATTTTTTAAAACATTAATCTCAACCGTACATTCTGTTTATTTAATAATTAGTTTTGTAAAATTAAAAAATCAAATAATTATAAAAGGGTATAATAGGCTTTAAAAGTAAAATTTCAATAACTATTTTTTTCCACTAATAACTTCCTCAAATATAGTAGAGATTATGGAAGTTTCATCTCACATCCATTATCATCTATTTTTTTCACTAATAATTTCTCCAAATATAGTGGAGATTATGAAAAATTCTTCTCACATCCATTAACAACTTTTGCCATCCATTTTTTTTCAACTAATAACTTCCCCAAATATAGTGAAGATTATGGAAATTTCTTTTTAAATCCATTATCTACTTCTGCCTTCTATTTTTTTCTACTAAACACTTCCTCAATATGGTGGAGTTATGGAAATTTCTTCTCACATCTATTATCAAAAGATTTTTTAAAATTTTTATTTTTAAGAAAAGTAGTTTACTTAAAACATGGGATCTTTATTAGTTATCGTTTTCTTTTAAAATTAGATATTTAAGTAAAATGATAGAATTTTGAAATGCACGTGTATATTTGTTTGATAGAAGTGTAGATTTTTATTAATTCCCCATTTAACTAAAACTATAAATGTTTAAGTAAAATGATAGAGTTTTCAAAATGTAAAATGTAGGTGTAGATTTGTTTGATAGAAGTGTAGATTTTTATTAATTTCTTGTTTAAGTAAAAGTGTAGATAAATAAGTAAAATGATATATTTTTCTTGATGTAGGTGTAGATTTGTTTGATAGAAATGTAGATTTTTATTAATTCTCATTTAAGTAAAAAAGTAGATATTTAAGTAAAATGATAGAGTTTTCAAAATGCAGATGTAGATTTGTTTGAAAGAAGTGTAGATTTTTATTAATTATTCGTTTAAGTAAAAGTGTAGATATATAAGTAAAAAGGATAGATTTTTCTAAATGTAGGCCTAGATTTGTTTGATAAAAGTGTAGATTTTTATTAATTTCTCATTTAAGTAAAACTGTAGATATTTATGTAATTTGATAGATTTTTCAAAATGTAGGTGTATATTTGTTTGATAGAAGTGTAGATTTTTATTAATTCTTAAAAGTGTAGATATATAAGTAAGATGATAGATTTTGTAATTAGGTGTAAATTTGGTTGACAAAAGTGTAGATTTTATATTTTGACAATACAATTTGAAAGGATTCATGTCCAAGGATTTCCTATTTGCTTATGTTTAATCACTTTGCTTAAAATGTGGATTTTGATTTCTAACTAGATCGGCTATATCCCAATTTTAAAAAATATTGATCATTTATATTTTTTTTCAAATTAGAATGTGGAAGTATATAATCTCTTCTAATATTACTTACTTATCCTTGTAAAAGTGTAGATATTTAAGTAAAAGGGAAATTACATTCCCCATCCATAAAGTTTAGCCAAATTTTCATAAACCACCCATGAGGTTTAGGAAATTAAATTGTCCGCCCATGAGGTTTACTTCGTTTTATGTCCGTCACCTAGTTAGTGAATTTCGTTAGTGACTCTCAGAATCGCGATATTTACCGTGAATTTTACGACGCAATCGGACTAAATAATTGTGTTACGGTGCAAAGACATAAAAATATTTACAATTTTTAAATTTGTGATCATATTTGTACGGGTTATTATTAACTTTTTTTACAATGTTATATGTATATAATATATTCATATTAATTTTGAATTTGTTGTGCACTTTATAACAACTAGTGGCATAATGTGAATTTTGAAATTATTTTGTTAACCAATAGGGTTATTTTTGTTATGTATATGTAAATTTTTATTTAATTGTATATATGATCTTTATAAATATTAATGGACATCATTTATATGTTGCATACAAATTAGATAGTATTAGTAATACTCCTTACTGTAGCCAGTGTGGTTACATCGCCGTGAAGGTATGTTTTTTTTTCATTTTTTTTTCGCGTGTCTCCACGCTTTTATTCTATTTTTTTTACTTTTTTAAAGATTTTTTTATTCTTTTTCTTTTCTATATCATAAAAACTTTAAATTGTTGTAACTTTTAACATATAAGTCCAACTTAAAAAAAATTATATCATTGTTCACCTAAATTCAAACTCTTCAAAACAAGACCACTCATGGATATATTTTGATAACTTGAAAAAAAATGTTTTTACATGTATAGAGCATAGAACGTAAAAAAAAAACTTGTACGGATGGTCATACAAACATGTACAAATGTTCACTAAAACATGCACATCCTCACGTAAAAACATGTACATCCTCGCATTAAAAACATATAAATAGTCATATAAACCTGTACGAATAATTAAATATGTACATCCTTAGATTTAAACCTGTACATATAAGGAAGAACACTTGTACAGACGGTCATACAAACATGTACAAATGGCCATACAAACATGTACACATGTTCATTAAAGAACATGTACATTCTCACATTAGAACATGTACATTCACACATTTGAACATGTACATCGTCACATTAAAACATGTACATTCTCACATTAGAATGTACATTCTCACATTAAAGTGTATAACGGCTTCCAAATAGATTACCCTAAACCACACACCGTAAAACCCACATTAGAATATGTACATTCTCACATTAAAGTGTATAACGGCAGACCCTAAACCCGCAACCACAAACCGTTTAGCATATGTCAAGTTAGTTGCTACGATGTAAAGTATAGAACGGTTCCAAATAGATTACCCTACCCCCAAAACACCCCCAAACCACCCTAGGATAGCTAAAAACGTCGAAGGCATTTTTAGGGTGTTGGTAGCGGGTTTAGGGTCTAAAAACCTGTCGAGTTAGTTACTACAATGTAAAGTACGAAACAAATTCTAAATAGATTACCCTACCCCCCAAAACCCACCCTAGGATAGCTAAAAAACATCGAAGGCATTTTTAGGGTTTGCAGTTCCGGGTACCACAAACCCTAAAAACCTGTCGAGTGATTACGATGATATACAAGGTTTACGTGAGGATGTGCATGTTTTAGTGAACATTTGTACATGTTTGTATGACCATCTGTACAAGTTTTTTTTTTACGTTTTATGCACTATACATGTAAAAATAATTTTTTTTAAAAGTTATC
>CM041778.1:75261983-75281795 GCA_023374045.1 Limonium bicolor | reverse complement strand
GTTTTCTCGTGTGACAGTGGAGATGGGAGGATGAAATGGAAGGGGTGAAAGTGGAATCAATATGCCATAAAATGTACGAACGACGTCGACATGCAAAAGGAACCAGCTGTGAATGTCATTAATTATATTGGATAGAAAAAAAGGTGTCCCCCTAATTAATATGGTAGTCAGAAATGAAATCCATTTCTCATGATAAAAAAGAAGATAATGTTCAATCATGTACACGGCCAAATCCACCTTATTAATTGAATACTAGCTAGTATGCGTCGATAATATTGTACTAGCATATAGATAGATTTGTATGGCTTATATATCTTTCTTTTTTTGGAAAAACAGTATGGCTTATATATATCGGGACAAGGGATTAGAGGATACTAGAACAAAACCGTAATTATGAGACTACGATTGATATAATTAAGAAAAGGTGTAACCTTTTGGTATCGTGGATGGGGGATTTGTCACTTGGTCCCTGAATTAACGAACTACTTGTTATAATTAAAGCGTTTGGTGGTTTATAAGTTGGGGGTGGTCAAAGTCAATGGAACCAAAGTTGTCATTATGACATGCCCATTAATTGGTAGTAATTCTCCATCTGTCGACTGTCTAGTTTTTTTGTGCTAGTAGTTATTCTTTCTATCTTCTTTTCTACTACTCCCTCCTGTTCAAAATAAATATCGTTTTAGACATTTTCACACTTTTTAAGAAAAAGTTTAAAATGATTAGTGTGTCCTTACGTTTTTGTATGAGAAGAATAAAAAAGTAAGTATATTTTATTGGTAAGACAAAAAAATAGAGTATAATTAATGACATTAATAATTAAAAAAGTGAAAAGAGTAAAAATAGAAAGTAAGATACAAAAAATCTAAAACAATAAATAATTTGAACATAAGTCTCAAGTCTAAAACGACAATTATTTTGAACGCACGGCACCGTGTAGTAGAGCTGATCATAATGTGTCCGACCCGGCAGCCCGGTCCGACCCGGCCCGTAAAAAAGCCCGACGAGCCCGAACCCGATAGGGCTTCCGGGCGGGCCTGGACATAAAATTAGGCCCGAATGAAAAACCGGGCCGGACCGCGGCACATTTTTTGAGCCCGTGGACAAGCCCGGCCCGATTTTATATTTTATTATTATATGTTTAAAATGGTATATACATATTTAATTTTTATATAATATATAAAAAATTATATATAATTATAAAATTTTAATAAGTTATATATATTATTATTTTAATAGTTATATATAATATATAAATCTTATTTAAAATATATTATTTGAATTTTTTTTATTAATTTATATTAAAAAATTAAAAAACCGGGCCGGGCGGGCCGGGTTTCGGCAAAGTCTGGAAAAAACCGGGCCTAGCCCGGCCCGGCCCGAGCATGTAAAAAACCGGGCTTGGTTTTTGAAAATAGGCCCGATGGACCTAAAAATTTTCTCTGGCCCGGCCCGAACCCGCCCGCCCGCCCGAATGATCGCCTCTACCGTGTAGAGACATAATAGGGCGTGTGTGAGGTATCAAATCGTAAATTGCTAAGCTGGTCTGCCGGGCCGGCATTTCAATTATTATGGTCAGACTCCGACCAAATCGAATCTGATTGGATACCGCCGGCACGATCACGATTAGTCGCAGTCAACGAACTCGTCAAATGTGATTGTTAATTTGTGCGAAGACAAAAAAAAGTCAGAGCGTAGGAGACCCGATGATTGATCATCAGCGGGCATATTAATCCGGCTGACAACATTTTGACCAACGAGAGACATTCTGTACGTATTTTGAACACACAACACAAATGAGGAATACATCTTTGGTAATGGCAATCATATGTAAAACCAGAGAAGTATATCATAAAACTCGGCTAGGTTTTGCAGTCAGTATTCTAGTTTTTGTAGTCATTTTAATAAAATTGTAGTCATTTTTTTAAAATTTGCAGTCATCAAATACGGTTAATATTCTAGAATACGCAGTCGCCAAAAAAAAAAGACAAAAAAATGACTATATATCCCAACTCTCAATCTCTCTCCTCTCATTTCTATTTCGCGCAAAAAAAATCTGATTCCAAAACCTCTGTAACCTCTCGTTCGCCCAACTTCCGTTTGAAGCACTTAAGGTAACTGTTTAGCCTCCTATTTCATTGTATTATGCTATTGTATGATTAGGTATAGTTTTGAAGATGATTTAGATCAAATTTAACTCAAATCAAGCTTAAAATCAAAAAAAGAAAAAAAAACGTTATTTTCAGTCCGTAAAACGGACCAGTTTGTTACGGTCCGTTTTACGGACTGAAGCATTTAGTCCGTTTTACGGACTTCTTAAAAGTGGTCCGAAAAACGGACTCCTACGAATCGTCCGTTTTACGGACTATTCTTTTCCGTCCGTTTCGGACCGTTGACCTAATAGTCCGTTACGGACTATATTCTTGGAGTCCGTTACGGACGTAATGAACATAGGTCCGTTACGGACTGTATGTTTTTTTTTTGTTACTGACTCTAGTTGTTTTACAGATGAACCGCAAGGACAAACAAAAAGCGACAGTAGATTGTTCCTCTAGCGTTCCTAAGAGGAAGTAGGTCACACGATCTGCTCGGGAGCAAATGGAAATGGAGAGGCGGTCCAAGCGCGTTGCAGACCGACCATCGGTATCACAGTCACTTGCTGCCTCATCTCCCCATCCTCCTGTTGTTGGCACTTCTGGTCTATTCCCTGCTGATCAGCAGCCATCGTCACCGAGGAGGCGATTCGCATCTGATCATGACGATAGCGATGATTCTGACGATGACGATGATGATGATGATGTGGACCAGCAGACGGCCGGACATCAGTTAGCCCTTGCTGCCGGTGGGGGTGCGACATCAGCTGGGGGTCAGATACCCACCGATTGGTTCATCACTCCGGAGTCCGTTCCGATTCCTGGTGGTCCTTCTGATGCTAGTCTGCTACGCAGCTTTGGTGGACATGTGGCGTTGGATGTGTGGCGAGGAGTGGTATGTATCTCTAACATTTGTTTTAAATATTTTTTTTATGTTAACTGTAGTTTGTGGACTTATAAAATCGATATATCTCTAGGAGCGTGGTTGTTTGTCATTTATCACTAGAGGCCCTTTACTGGAGAAGTGGCATATTGACCTCTTTAACCATGAGAGGGCTAAGGAGGAAGTGAGAGATAGTGGGCTAGCACATCTTCACGACTGCTCCCATGGATATTTTGATATGGCGCTGATATCTGCTTTCGTGGAGAGGTGGCAGCCGGACACCAACACCTTCCACCTACCTTTTGGTGAGATGACGATCACTTTACATGACGTCTATCACATCATGGGCCTTTCGATTCAAGGGAGAGCAGTTGCTTTTGAGGCCCCCGAGGAGTTACGTGGAGGTGCAGCGCCACCAGAGCTGACATTGGATTGTGCGCTAGCTGCACTTGCTGAGGTTGTAGCCCTTCCTTCCGTCGGTATGGTGAAGGAGCAGAGGTGGTATTACAAGGGTGGCGTCCCCTATAGTAAGATTAGGGATTGGTGTGGCCACATAGATGCCACTTACGCTAGCGAGGCTCGTGGCTATCTGTACTACTTGATCGGTTGCACATTGTTCCCCGACAAGGGGAATGATAGGATACGCCCATACACCTGCTGGCCCCTACAGGACATTGACTCCATCTCAGACTATGCGTGGGGTGCTGCTACACTGGCCTACCTCTACAGACACCTTGGTGTATCTTCTCGTGCTGAGGCGAGGACCATCGCTGGGTGTCTTACCCTATTGCAGGTATAAATAGTACTATAAATTATCCTGATAATTTTCTTCCTGCATTACAATTGTCAAAAATAGTATTATGATATTTTTAAATGTTACAGTGCTGGATCTATGAGTACTTCCCAGGTATTTGTCGTCGTCTGATGGTGAATACCGCCTCACCTGTCCCATCTGCTGCGAGGTTCGTGAAGATTGAGGGTCGACATAGTTCAGACAACAGCAGACTGGTGGAGTACCGGCGACGTTTGGATGCTCTTACATCTGACCAGGTAGGGTACTCAGTACCATTACTTAAGAATTAAAATTAGTTTATTATTAACTTGTTAGAATTAGTTGACAAATAGAGATAAAATCTAAATGATAAGGTTATGTGGACACCATTCGGAGTGGATGCATGGCGTGTTGAGCAGGGTCGGTCCCGATGGTTTGGGCATCTACACATGATGGATATTGTAGAGCCTTACCATCCGAACCGGTGTCTGAGGCAGTTCGGCTTGGTCCAGGTTATTCCCTCCACTCCCCCTCTATGGCCATATCAGGCTATACAGAAGAGGACCGGCAGAGACTACATTGTTGAGCATGTTGCATCACCAGCGCTATGGAGCAGTCAATCTAACATGTATGCCACTGAGTTTCTTAACTCACGACGCGCTTCTGCTGGTGATGATGTGGAGGCAGATTACCTGGAGTGGTACCTTGCTCGGACCCACCCGAGGATCATCCCTTCTGGTGGTGCTGCAACCCCGCCTGCTGATCCTACTGTAAGTTGTTATATTAATTTATTCGTACTTTATAACAATCAATTATTAGAAACTAATCTATATACTTTTCATACTATTACATCCACAGGTGACGCTCACTACTATTGCACAGCTGATGGATCCATACTTCCCGGCCCCACACCCAGACGGATGGCTCGCTCAGATGTCGCCTGATGAGTTGTCCCAGTTTCAGCATTCTTTCGATCAGATGTTGGGACAGGTTCAGCACTTCCGGATCACACCGCATACTAAGAGGCCTGGTACATCCAGCGGGTCACAAAGTAGGGGGGCTGGTAGAGGGAGAGGTTCTAGAGGGGGTGGCAGATCGGGGGGGGGGGTAACTATGCCACAACTGCAGAGGGGTCATATGGGTAGGTAGGCTGGTTGCTATGGAAGGGTTGTTGGATATTTTTAGTTATGCTTTATTGTTGTTGATTTCATGACTATTACTTCGGAGACTATATTGTGAGTTTTATGACTGTTTGTTGGATTAAAAAGACTATCTCAATATGCTTTGGACCGGCTGGGTTTTGCAGTCATTACACCATACACCTATATAACTTTCTACTCTCCCCACATTAGCTTGAATATGAGCTTCAAGATTCGTAGCTCTGTTGAAAGATTTACAAAATGCTAAGGGGAAGGGGGACCTACAAAAGCTTCCCACGTGCCAAGCAAAAGTGGCATGACTCGCTTGCATCTCTCAACAAGACTGTTAAACCATTTACACAAAAGTGTGCTCAGAGTGAGCTTTTACCTATTAAAAGATCAAACTATGTACGTTAATCCAAGGTAGATATAGGAACTCTTAGACCCAAAAGTGTGCTGAAAGTGAGCTTTTTCCTCCTAACTTCGACGTGACGGATACTTCTCCCTCCAGAGTGTGATCCGCTGATGATATGCCTCATCCCAACCTTGAACTGAGGGATCTCTAACTCTCCCCCATGTCAAATAAAGGGGAGGTATGGGTGCATTATCTGCCATATCAACACGTATGAAATGATTACCGACATGACACATATAAAGCACCTCCGAGCACGCATGACCCCAGCCATTGTTATCTCTGAATGGTAGGCATGTGAAACCAGTACCGGTCCTAGCATCAATGTATACTAGAACAAGGTTGTATCTGTACATATGACTGGAATAACCGTGGTGACAAACCATTTGTTCGCTGGTGCGAACCCATCCCCTGTTCATAAAACCGTGTCTGCCTCTTTCTGCACTTCTGACAGTCCACCCATTCTATCAGCCCACCAAATTTGTCTCTCTGGAAGAGTTAGCTCCTCGTATATAGAGGCGCGTACTTCTCTCCATTCATCTTCTGATTGATGCCTCCAATCTGCAATCACTCTGAAACCACAATTGCCGTCACCTTGCACGTTTTTGTACCGTGTAAATTGCTCATGAACATTGGTTACAAAAAGATGGTAAAATGGGAATCCGTCTGTCATATCACGCCATTGTGCCAAGGCTGACTTCTTAGGTGGAGCTGAATTGTGATCGGCACCGGATTTTCCCTTCTTGACATTTTTCTTCATGCGCTCGTGGGTAGCTTTGAACCTAAGAACGATGATGGAAAATACTTTTAAAGAAAACTAGTATAAATAATTATAAACTGTGCAAACAATTTTATACGAACGTTAACCTTCGTGTGGATGTACTGTGTCCCCTTGGTCTTCCACGTGGAACTTGAACAGGTGGCTCATCAAGATCGAAAGATGAACCAGGTCTAATCACTGACTGCACAAGCCTAACACAACGCTGAAGAATCAAAGGGTCGTCCAGACGGAGAACTTCATCGTTCAATGCTTTCCACATGATTTTGTTCTCTTCATGTTGTGTTAGTGTTTCTTCCTTCATTGTTTTCCCCACATCCAACTCCAACGTCTTCCACAAGTCGTGAATAACGTCTAGTGTAAGTTTGTCTTTTCTTTCAATCAGTTCATAAAGGTAGTGTGCACAAGGAAGCCCATGAGTATAAAGTAATGCACATCCACACTATTGCTCATCCGTCTTGAATTCTTTGCCACGCTGAAGCTCCTCTTGAAGGATCACCAAACATTTGTGGCTGACTCGCCCACGTATTGTTCGAAATAGACGGTAGTAGTCTTCGTGAGCCATCTTGTCTTTAGACATTTCCATATCTGTCAGGAACCCGTTGAATTGACGTTTGAGAAGCCCATCAATCCTGAAGAATATGGTGTGCAACTTCATTTGGGAAGACTGAAGCCAAATCTTGAGTGCTGCGTGTGAGCTCTCAGCTCTGTCACATTAACTATTAATGAGCATCTTTCATTGTCATTGGAAATGAACAACACATTAAATTGAAAATCAAGAATAAGTATGTCACACATACCTATTTGTTGTGCAGTTTCCAAAATGTGATACTTCATTTGTCCAACATTCAACGAACTTTTCTTTGTAAACGAGCCAAGTGTCATCCAGATATTTTATCCAGTCAAGCTTCCCTTTCTTTTCATAGACGTTCCTCATGTGTGCATACTCCTCCCTGAAATGCACCTCCGTCGTACTCTTGACTACCTTAAACCAATGTTTAGTAGCCTCAGCCACTTCACCTGTCTTGTGGAAGAACCTCTGCATTCAAATCAACATTGGTGTTAATGTGCCAACGACATAGTAGATGAGGCACATGGGGGAAAACAGAAGGTAGAGCTTTCATAAGACCAAGCTCCCTGTCAGTCACAAACACAGACGGCTCACGTCCTTGAATCAATAACTCCCTCAAGTTTTTCAAAACCCAAGTGTACCCTGCTTCGTCCTCATTACATACAAATGCATATGCAATGTTGAAATTCTTCCCAGCAGAAGTCATTCCTACTATCTCTACAAGCGGCATCTTATATACATTTGTCTTGTATGTAGCATCAATGATGATGACATAAGGGAACGCATTGAAAAGCTTCACAGATGTTGGGCTGGCAAACATAACATACCCGGTAACATCCTTATCGTCTGTACAAAATGAAAAAAAAGAATTTAATAATAGGAATAGTTTAAAACGTAACAGAACTTAAATGATATGATGGCAGAAACAAACCTCGACGGCCGTCACAAAATACGTGATACTTGTGTTGCTCAAGGTCATCAACAAGCACTTGCATAACTGGTCGTCCCCCCTTATGCTCCTTTGTCAACTTCTTGTTCAAATTGTATATGAAGTTGATACCAATGAATAGATTCGGATTTTGTTCCTTCAGTCGCAACCACTACTCACGTGGGGGAGTACCTACCATATGAAAATGACGAACCGCTTTCAACTCACCATCTGTCAATGGATGTCTACTAAAATGTCCCTCTGGCAGCTTAGGCAAGTAGTGGTTGTGTCGTCCATCCTTCACAACCAATTTCCATCCTTTATGAGTGCACTTGCCGCGTATACGGAATGGACATGAGCACTTCTTCAAGGAGGTACGTCCTCGCTGCACATAATCATCATCAGCTTTAACTCTTCGTGGATGCCAGTACCGCTCACACGTAAGTACTACTAGGTCATCTGTACTTGTCTGGACTATGGTCACCACCATCCACTCAAGACCCTTTTGCCGCCCTACAGTGTCCACCCATTCAACAGCGGCTTGTTTAGTAGGAAAAAATTGATTGGTTTGAAATACATGAGTAGTATCGATCCATTCGTCTTCAGGAAGTTCAAAGGGTGAATCATGATGAGCAGGGGAGTCATGAGGTGGGACCGAAGCCTGACAAAAAGTAGGAGTAAACATGTGTCAACAAAAGAAGTGACAAAATCTGCACATTTGTCCATTACGGACTGTTTTATTAACGTCCGTTACGGACTTCATTCAAGAGGTCTGTTACGGACGCATCTGAAACGTCCGAATTACGGACACGATAATTTAGTCCGTTATAGAGTGTAATAGGCGACGTCCGTTACGGACGTTATGCAATTTAGTCCGTTACGGACGGTAAAAAACGGACGACACAAAAAGGACGATATAAAACGGACGACGTTAAACGGACGAAAACGTAAAAAATTGCGACATTTTGATTAAAATTTACCGTTGGATCGTCCGAGAACGCAGTTTCTTCATTATATGGTTCGTTCAGATCGAATTCTTTTTCATTGTTCGATTTCCACTGCCGTTTCCTCTTCTGATTGAGCCTAAATCGTATTTTATCTCCAACCGTTTGTTTTCCTCTCTCTACATTTTCTTTCTTCTTCATTTGGAAGTTTGAGTGTAATAGTTTCATTAACACCTTTGATGCTTATATATAAGTGTTTTTTTTTATGACTGCAAATTACAAAAAACTGACTACATATTTTTTTAAATGACTGTGAAATTTAAAAAATTGACTGCGAAAATAACTGTAAATTCTAAAAAACCGACTGCAAAAACGAACACTCATCATAAAATGGGGCTGATTATGACACGACCAGCAGTGTTTTCTTTCATATCTTCAATATCACGGTGAATCGTACGTGTAAGTGTGTAACGACATAGTAGTGCTTGCCCGGGCTTGGATTTGGCGACGGATGTCGATTTTCCGTCCTGACGGAAACCTTTTTTTCTTTTTTTTTATACATCAGATAAGGACGAGCGTGAGCTGTGGTGTAGCTGAAACATGTTTTATTTTATAAAGATATTAGCTATAATTATTGCATAACAAATTATTAATTATATAAAAAATTTATATGACTATAAATAATATATATGGTTATAGTGTAATGATTTTTAAATATTATAATTTTTTTGTTCAAGTAGATATAAATAATATAGCCTATCTCAGTTCAAAAGACCTTAATCAACTAAATGATATTTTTAAAAAATATTACAAATTTTAAAGTACTAAGATACTATTACTTATAATTTTTCTAACATAGCTAGTTTTAGTTCAATTTATAATTCTATAATTTGTATAGTAAAAGTACCGGATTTGTGAGTTTATTGTACAGTTTAGGGAGTTAGTATGTACATACAATTTCAATAATATTGAAATTCAGTGTATATATATATATCCGTACAAGTTTTATTTACTAATCGTACAATTTTTATAGTACAAATATACATGTATGTAGTCATTTATAGCTACAGTTGGATGTCGCAAAAAAGTTAAACAAGTGATGTATAATGTTTTTATATATAGTATAAAATGAGTATACACCATGATTCATATATTCTATGACTCGATAAGAACGGTCAAATGATATATATAAAAGTCAGTATCATCTTTTTTAAAATAATGATAGATACGATGAAGGTTGTGTGCATGATTCTACTCATCAGTGGAATTCTAAATTATTGTCGCTCTATAAAAACCAAGATTAATGAATATGTAAAATCGACTCCAACAACTCAGTTTATCGTTTTCGAACTTTTAAAGTTATCAGGTTTATCAATCAGTCAAGCTCTGTAAACTGATAAATGGTAAGAAAATATTCTTATACACTATGATTCGATAAGAACGGTCAAAGGAAAAGATATATAATTGTTAGTGTCATCTTTTCTATAATAGTGATGGAAACGATTATAGAAGGTTGTACACATGTTTCTAATCATCAGTGGAAACATTCATAAGTTATCATGGATACGTAAAACCAAGGATAACGAATGCGTAAATTTGAATCCAACAACTCAATTTATCGTTTCCAAACGTTTATAGCCTTCAGGTTTCTCAATCAGTCAAGCTCTATAACTGATAAATGTAAAGAAAATACTCTAATCCACTATGATTGGTAAGAACATTGAAAAGAAAAAATATAATAGTTAGTGTCGACATTTTTTTTAATAGTGATGGAAATAATTATAAAAGGTTGTGTAAATGTTCTAATCATCAATGGAAACATTTATAAGTTATCGTGGATACATAAAAACTAAGGTTAAATGAATACGTAAAATTGATTTCAACAACTTAGTTTATCGTTTCCAAATGTTTGTAGCCTCCAAATTTATCAACCAGTCAAGCTCTATAAACTGAAAAATGTTAGGAAAATATTCTTATACACTATGATTCCACAAGAACGATCAAAGGAAAAGATAGATAGTAGTTAGTGTCATCTTTTTTAAAATAGTGATGGAAACGATTATAGAAGGTTGTGTACACTTTTCTAATCATCAGTGGAAACGTTTATAAGTTCTCGTGGATACGTAAAAACCAAGGCTAAATGAATACGTAAAATTGACGTCAACAACTCAGTTTATCATTTCTAAATGTTTGTGGCCTCCAAATTTATAAACCAGTCAAGCTCTATAAACTGAAAAATGCTAGGAAAATATTCTTATACACTATGATTTCACAAGAACGATTAAAGGAAAAGATAGATAGTAGTTAGTGTCATCTTTTTTAAAATAGTGATGGAAACGATTATAGAAGGTTGTGTATACGTTTCTAATCATCAGTGGAAACATTTATAAGTTCTCATGGATACGTAAAAACCAAGGCTAAATGAATATGTAAAATTGACTTCAACAACTCAGTTTATCGTTTCTAAATCTTTGTAGCCTCCAAATTTATATACCAGTCAAGCTCTATAAACTGAAAAATACTAGGAAAATATTCTTATACACTATGATTCCATAAGAACGACCAAAGGAAAAGATAGATAGTAGTTAGTGTCATCTTTTTTAAATAGTGATGGAAACGGTTATAGAAGGTTGTGTACACGATTCTAATCATCAATGGAAACGTTTATAAGTTCTCATGGATACGTAAAAACCAAGGCTAAATGAATACGTAAAATTGACTTCAACAACTCAGTTTATCGTTTCTAAATGTTTGTAGCCTCCAAATTTATCAACCAGTCAAGCTCTATAAACTGAAAAATGCTAGGAAAATATTCTTATACACCATGATTCCATAAGAACGGTCAAAGAAAAAGATAGATAGTAGTTAGTGTCATCTTTTTTAAAATAGTGATGAAAACGGTTATAGAAGGTTGTGTACACGTTTCTAATCATCAGTGGAAACGTTTATAAGTTCTCGTGGATACGTAAAAACCAAGGCTAAATGAATACGTAAAATTGACTTCAACAACTCAGTTTATCGTTTTTAAATGTTTGTAGCCTCCAAATTTATCAACCAGTCAAGCTCTATAAACTGAAAAATGCTAGAAAATATTCTTATATATACACTATGATTCCATAAGAACGATCAAAGGAAAAGATAGATAGTAGTTAGTGTCATCTTTTTTAAAATAGTGATGGAAACGATTCTAGAAGGATGAGTACACGTTTCTAATCATCAGTGGAAACGTTTATAAGTTCTCGCGGATACGTAAAAACCAAGGCTAAATGAATACATAAAATCACCTCCAAAAACTTAGTTTATTGTTTCCAAATGGTTTATAGCCTTCAGGTATATCAATCAATTAAACTCTGTAAATTGATAAATGCTAGAAAAATATTCTTATATACCATGATTCGATAACGGTCAAAATAAAAGATATATAAAATTAGTGTTATCTTTTTAAACTAGTGGTGGAAATAATTATTGAAGGTTGTGTACATGTTTCTAATCATCAGTGGACACATTTATAAGTTATCGCGGATACCTAAAAGTGAAGGCTAAATGAATACGTAAAGTTGACTCCAAAAGCTAAGTTTGTTAATTTCAAATATTTATATCCGTCACGTTTAACAAGACTTTAAACTCTAAAACCACAAACCCTAAAATTTTGCTGAGTCAGTGACGATATTTTAAAGTATAGAACAAGTAAAAAAATATTATCCTACACCACACGCCCTAAAACCACCCTATGAGGATTAATACGTCAAAGGCTTATTTTAGAGTTTGTAGTGAAGGGTTTAGGGTTGAACCCTAAAAATTTATCAAGTCGGTAGCCGCATTATATAGTATAAAACGAGTTAAAAAATATTACCCTACATCACATACCCTAGAAGAGTTAAAATTGTCAAAGTATTATTTTAGGGTTTGTAGTTGAGGGTTTAGATTTATGTTAGAGTTTGTAGTGAAGGGTTTAAAAATACATGACTTGATTTAGCAATGCTAGGATTCATTTGAACTTCAGTCTCTCAAGTATTCTCATTATTTTTACATTTTAAATACATTTTTTTATATTTATTACAATTTATTTGTAATACTTATGTTCTTTTTACATTTTAAATACATTTTTTATATTTATTAAAAAAAATTTAATACTTATATTCTTCTCACTACTCTATTTTTGTTACAACTTTACTCATATTTATTTAAGTTTTATATTCAAAACTTAGATTCTTTTTAAAGTGCATATTGGTTATATTTTTGATACAATCACCAAATTATAAAATTATCAATACCTACTTCCTTATAATTCTTTTTCGTATTTAAAAATTTATATTAGTTTATAAAATAGAAAAAAACTCTTGCAATTAAAATACATCTTATACTATGACATGCAACGCTATGTAATTATACAAATTATTTTTTAATTTTCTAAAGTAAAGCATTACTAAATCTACAAATATGTTATAATATAATCATGGTCATCATTATCCCATTATATTATATCAGCAAATGTAACACACTAAATTAATTTATTTAAAAAGAATTAAACAACATGTTCAGACCTCTCACTCTTAATACTAGAGTAAAAAATATTAAAAGATATAAACCATCTTTATTTCCTATATGTGAACCCAGTGGAAAAAAGAACCCATGAAGACCATGAGATTAAAATATTGTAAAAGTTATGGGCGATGGAGATCGATTCCGTCAATGACGGAAAAAGAGGGTCCGTCACAAAATCCCTCCCGTGCTTGCCCGCCTACGTACGTGTATGTTGACTGTACCACTGGCCCGCATATCTCACCTATCTGAAGTATTATGGTCTGACTTTGATGGAATATCGATCGTTTGAATTAACGTTGGGATATCACCAATATGTGAATGAGTGTGGCTTATGGTAATATTTTGGTTATTTTTAATGTAGTTATATATATATCTATACTTGTTCTTTGAAAATTGTACCGTTAGAATATAAAAATTGTTTACTTATGTTTTTGCTTAATTCATAATATACCACCGTGTTTCTAAAATTACATAGAATAACACCGAGTTTTTACTTATTTCACCAGATAACATTATGTCCCATATTTCATTAACTGCTCCGTTAATATCCTTAGAAAAAAAAACTAAATTACCCCTGTTATTAGCTAAACTAAGGTGGTATCTTATGGAATTTGTCAATATGACAATTCATTGTCAGGTAATTAATTAATAACATGAGTATTTTTGTCATTTTCCAAGAAAATTAACACAAAAGTTAACGAAATATGAGACAGAGTGTTATCTGGTGAAATACGTAAAAACTCGGTATCATCTTGTGTAATTTTAAAAACACAGCGGTATATCGTGAATTAAGCAAAAACTCAGTGGTATTTGGTGAAAATTCTCTTATTAAAATTATATTAGATGTACATACTGATTACTTATAATGCACTATAAATTTACACTGCTGGAAAAAAAGGAATAAACAACGCTTAAATTGGACATATAGAACGTTTATAAAGCGCAGTTTATTCGAGCGACGCAAATGAACTAACATTTTAAATGACGCTTCCAAAGCGTTCTTTATACTATCTTTAAAGAACGCTTATTTGCAAAGCGTTCTTTATAATGCGAGAAAGATGACAACATGAAAAACGTTTTAGCCTAGAAAGCGTTCTTTATGCTTAGACAAAAACAACGCTTATATGTGATAAGCGTTTCTTATAATGGTTGGCGGGAGAGCATAAAGAACGCTTATATGCATAAGCGTTCTTTATATCTTCCTTTTTAAATTTTTTTTTCCATAAATCTCTGTTCCAACAAATGCTACAGATATATCATTACATCAGATCAATGCATTGTTGCATTTTCAACACAGCAGAATCCATCACATCAAACTGTAATAGAGAAATTAAATCTATACGAATTCAATTTACAGCAAAACACATCAGATCCCAGGCCAATTGCAATAAATTAATTAGCTAGTATATATTAGTACCAAATTAACAGAGATTTGCTAGTATTACCAAACATGCAGACAAAACTTAATTACAATTAAAATCCAAACACAGATGGAAGCTAGCTACTAAGTACTTATGTTTGTACCGTAATCTGTAGAAATTTGATAATGCAAGAAACTTCATTTTTCAACACAATGCAAGTACTGTAGTTGAACTCATGGGGAACAAACTGCATTTACAGGTGCAAATTGGTTCAGTTTAGTCACAACTTCAAAGAAGAAAAGAAATAGCTGCAGCGCGTACTCATGACTTCTGCTGATCTTCATCATCATAAGCTATTGAATTCGTCCAGTAAGTGCACATGTGATCCTTGACAAACTCTAGATCGGCAAGTGAATAAGTAGCTCCTTGTTTTTCGAAGAAGTCAGTAAACTACACGCAAGAATTATAAAAGCAATTAAGTACACCATTTAAACATATCCAACCATGCACAAACAGTTAAATTACTAATTCAAACACAAGACTTATAATACGTACTTCATTGACATTGCGGACTCTATCGATGTTGGACATGATTTCGTACATGTATCGCATCACAAAATATCCACAACTGCTGCTATCTGGTTGCCTAGGACACTATTTTCAATAAAATTATATATATATACACACTAATATACAAAATATATTTACGTATGCATGAGTAAATAGAATGTTTTTTTTACCTTTTTCAAATACTGTACATTCAAAGGAGAATTCCTTTGCCCGACACTGCACATACCTTCTCTAAAACCACTGAAATTAATTAAAACAAGCATTTAAGTGACAAGTAATAAAAAAAGTTTAAAATTTTATTTGAAATGAAAATATGCACTATTTACTTACTTTGTCAGCAGAGCATGAATGGTGATGTTCCTAATTCCTTTAATAGGTCAATCACTATACAGCGTGATGAGTAAGTACAAACCACTAACAACAACCAATGATTGCTACAAGTGCAAACAACAACAAATCAACTTCAGCTTCGAAATATATATGAGTTAATATAAAACAATAAAGACAAACGCATAAGGTGGTCAAGCACGCTTACGTCTGATGATATGGTATGAGCACAAATCGGCTTTTCCTGGTAACCGCCGCAATTATGGCATTGCGCACATGGCTCTGACACGCAACACCGTCTCTCGTAGCTTCATCGACAGACACAATTTGTGGACATAGGAAGGTGATCGTATTTGTCATATTGTTTGACGCCAGCCTCGATAGTAAGGGCCTTTGATGACAAAGGCATTAAATTAAAATTATACATAAAACGTACTATTATCTTTGAGAGAGAAAAAATGTGATACTTACAAGCAGTACAATTGAATCACCGATATGTTCAGTATATCACCAAGCAGCATCTCCTTGACATCTCTAATACTGATCAGCAACTCCTGGGATTGTTTGTTGTGGAACACAGACGCTGGAACCTTAACGATGAACTGAATGAAATCATCACCCTTCCCGAGTATCATGTTATATAAGACCTGGTGACGCTTTCGTAGTGTATTCACCAAATTTTGGGGAAGAATGAAATCTTTTCGAAGTGGACTGATGTAGTGATCATCCTGCTGGCCAGATGGTCCCTTTCCTTTCGACGCACGGACTTGCTTACCTTTGTCAACAATAGGAACAAGTGCCTAAGAAATGACAAGTTAGTATACGTTAGGAAACTATTCCCAAAACTGCAGTTATATATGGAATGTTAATTAGTAAACAAATTTAAGTTCTTTTGCTTACCGTACTATCAGATAAATCCACCAGATTGCAAGGCCACGGTTGTAACACCCCTACCCTATTCGGCTCCTAATCAACTTAATTAACAATGTAATCGCAGCGGTAATCTCAACAATTGTACTACTGGTGTCACCGTACTTACTCGCCCATACGGGTGATAACGTGCCTACTGATGTAATCTTAAATACGAAACATTTTCCCACAGTGACAACAAGAGATAGATCTAAACTTCCCAAACCAAGATAAAATACATTCACAGTGAGCTTTCTAAGTATCCAAAACCTATACACGTTTCTAGGTTCGTATCAAAATGCAACAGTGCATGTTCAAATAACTGTAATCAAACTACCCAGCGCGTCACTCTCTTTGCCGACACCGGAAGCTGCATACCTGCAAAAATGGTTGTTTGTGGTATGGAATCAGCCCCTGCTGAGCATGTTATTACCTGACTGTCACATACCCTCGGACCACTCAGTTATTTGGTCGAGGGCATGCAATTCCTTTCCATACAAATAGTTTAATGCTAAAACTGTAAAACAACAATGTATATTGCAGTAAACTCAAATAACAAACAAGCCTCCGGCTTCACACATCGCATCGTAATAACCACTGAAAGCGTTACAACGCTTACATGACTACAGAGACTCCATTCCAACAAACACTTGATAGTTCATAATTGAGTATGGCAACTCACTCGACCAAACAATCCACCATAATCTACACATGAGTACAGCGACTCGACTCGACCAGTACACAACACACAATATGAGCACAATGACTCGTTCAAACAAAACCATCAACATACCACACATACTTATAAAGCATAACCACTGAGCAACAAGGCGAAATAACGAGAATTATAAACGAGTATAATTTCCCGTCTTTGGCATACAAGCCCAAATAATGTTCGCCTAATGTGCGAGTTAATATAGTCGTTCGTAGTTGTTCAGTAATGCCTAATGACAACGTCTCCTTAGAACGACGTGTCTCTAAGTTACCCATCTCTTATGGCGGGTCACCCATGGCAATAGCCACTCCAGCGGTAGAGTCTCCGTCCTACGAACAATCTGTAGTTCGTTGGAAATTTATCCAGATACTTACGGTTACCACACGGTATCCTAGTATCGTTAATGGATCACAGTTCACAGCAAGAGCCACATCCTCTTGATAAACTTATCTATACCATCGCATCGCTTTACTATTTTTTTTCTAACACAGCAGACTAAGGTCGTAGTCCAACCCTGAGTATGTCGACTCGGGATCCAGTGCTAGATACGAGAGCGGCGTTAAAGAGGCCAATGCTCCGTATATATAAGTCTCAGATATTTTATATATCTTATTATCCTAATGCTACAACGTTTTACTTACGTTCCCTATATTACACATATAAGATAGCATCATTGCCGCTAGTTCGTTTTATAATATGTTCATATATACGAACGGTACTGTTATCGCACAACAGTAATGATAACAAAACAGCATTAATACGCAACTCAAGCATATTAATTCACACAAGCAGACATTCAATCTTAACACAGATTTTCACACAATGTCTGAACTGAGGAAATCCTCAGAGACAATCAAGCCACATAAATAACATACTGTCACCCTGATGAGTATTACGGTGGAGTATGAACCAGCAAGTTCCTATGCTCCGTGTGTCGTCTCTAACAGTCTAAACAATACATAACGCTACTGATTAGCATCCCGTATAACAACATACTCTACGGTACCCCGTACCGTCACTAACAACTTCCGGTTAACCCCCCGTTATAAACTGTCAATGTTTGTCGGGTCTTTGGTTTAACTCGAGATTGAAAAAAGTGTTATGTTACATGCGTAGTCTTGTCTTATATATTAGTATACTTATTGTTGAACTTGTTATCGCATGTGACTTAACATACCCTTGTATGTCGTATAGTTTGTTTTCTTATTGCATGTATGATTCTTTGTCATGCACTATACGTCTCACCTTAGTATTTATTTTTCTAAGGTTTGTTTTTTTTTTTTTAAGTTTGTGTGGTATAATTTATATGTAAGCAATACCTTGAATTATATAAATCCTTATTACCCCACGAATACTCTTAACATTAGGACTCCATATCAAATGTTTGTAATTGTTTTTCCCTCTTTATCATATGTGATTTTAATTATGAAAATACATGGTCATTAAACCATATTATATTTTCCCACCATATCACATATTTATTAATATTCATGTATTATGGAACTATTTCTTATATGGTAAGTCTTATAATATATATTCATTCTTTTAATGAATACCTCTTATATTATAAATGTTATAACTCTTATAACATTAAAACCATATTATAAATTCCATTTTAAAATGTTAACATTTCCGAACAGCACCTATGTTCTTAAGTATTTACAAAATCCACCACATAATTAATGTATTGTCACATTATAGTTATAACTTATATTATGACATTTAAGTCATTAAACCATTATAACCTATAGTTATATTTGTTATTAAATACCAAATAGCCCCTTATATTTTCGGCTTTTAATATAAACCACTAAACTTCTATAAATCACAAATCAACCTCCATTATATTTCATTGTTACACTTATAACTTATACCTTATATTATAATCCTTAAACCTTAATATAATTACAACTTATAGTTTTTAAAGGCTATAATTTTCGAACAGCCCCTAGGACTGTTTTAATTAAATTTCCACCACCAAACTTTATATATTCGCCAAATTCCCCTCTTTATAACGTATAGTTTTCTAAACTCATCAAAACTATATATTATACATATATCTTGATAAAACCTTATATATAACTCCAAAAATCACCAAACTATACCAAAAGGTTATAACATTATTCCTAACCTTATACTTTCTCTAAATCTCGGTTTTACCACATATGTTACCCATTTGTAACAATACTATGTAATATCTTATATATACTTATATAATTCATATAAACTCCAAATTTAACCAAATAAATTTCTAAAAATTCCTAATAACCTAAGGTTTGTACTAAACTCTATTTAGTACCCCAAGTTTTCGGAAATCACAATACCACCCCAAGTCTTATAAATCTTTTACAACTTAATAAGTATCTTATTATAAGGTAGTATTTTAATTTCTAAAATTCTCCAAAGTTGGTCAAAGTCTCCTATATAGTCAACTTTGACTTCTAATACCAAATTTAACCCAAATCTTTCGGTAATTACCAAACTTAACCTATACTTTTCTATTTTTACAATTTTGACACAAAACTTTATAAAATGTTATAATTTTTATTAAATTCATTTAAAAACCCTAAATTTCTCTAAATTAAGCCCACGGCCTAATATTTTATCAATAATTACGGTTTGGCCCCAAACTTAATTATATAAGCATAAATCTAACTAAATAAGCTTATAAACTTAAATTAAAATGGCCTAATGACATGGCCTTATTACAACCTTGAACTTGCAAAATAAATTACACAATAAATGTCTCAAAATATCACATATACTCACGGCCTCACTTTAATTTGATTATTTTTCCACATAATGTCATAATTTGACCATTATGTTAATTAATCTCTTAAATGACTAGCTTAACTTATCTAGTCATTT
>CM041778.1:75124038-75261483 GCA_023374045.1 Limonium bicolor | reverse complement strand
CAGGAGATGGAAGAGATCGTAGATGTTGCCCATTCATCCACCTTCAATATTAAGCCAAAAGTGAGTGTGTACAAATGAGTCAATAACCAGAAGTTGCTGGGAGAAGTAAAATGTGTGAGTAAATAAATATGAAAAGAAACATCAGGAGCACCTCAACTTAGTAGAATCAAATATCGCTCCACTCTTGTTTACACGGTCAATAGAGAACTTTTCAACTATAAACCATAGATATACCAAGTCAGCATCAATCAGATACCATCAAATAATACATAACAGAAGAAGCAAGCTGAATAAGAATGACTTACTAAGGTCCTGAAGGGAGAAAAATTCATTTTCAGTACCATCACCCCAGCCTAACAGTGCAAGGTAGTTAACCATCGCCTGAGGCAAATATCCCATCTCCCGAAACTGCCAATTACATCAGTAACAAATGCAGCATCTTTCAAGTTACAATTAATACCTCAAATTGAAACAAACCAGAGCAGATGCTAAAATGAGATTGTAGCAACCTGTCCTACTGAAGTTGCCCCATGCCGCTTTGATAGTTTGCTTCTATCAGGTGCCAGAATCAAAGACACGTGTGCAAAGGTAGGCATACAGAATCCAAGAGCCTGCACAACTAAGCTATTACTATTTGAACACCGATCCTTTACAAGAAAGGTGCATATACAAACACAAGAAAAAAAAAGACGCTACACACCTTATATATTAGGGCCTGCCTCAGAGTGTTAGGCAAATGCTCTTCTGCTCTGAAAAGTGATGTACAACAAGATGAAAATCAAATTATCTACATGTGAAGTTATTACTGAAATACCATATAACCAATCCCTAGGAAACACCATCTGTAAACTATGTATCATGTAAGATATCCCAGGCCACATGTACCAAGATGATGAAAGGATTGGCTAACCTTATGACATGTGAAATAGCCATTGTGGCATCATCAACTGTGACGCAGAAATTGTAAACAGGTTGTCCGTTGCTTCTCATTATGACAAAATCTCCGAGAGTGTCCAAGCTCCAAGTAACCTTAATGTCACTACCAAACAAAATTAACAGCTTATACAAATTGAACTAACATCAAAACCTGAAGATAGATCTTCCAGAATGCTACAAAGCCAATATTTCTCAGCACTTTCTGTCAATAGTTATGGTCCAACAACCAAATTCAACAAGCAGTACTCACTTCTCCTCTAATGATATCATTGATCTTCAAAGTCCCTTCCTTTGGCACTCGAAACCTATAGGTAAAAGGAGTTCCCTTCTCTAATTCTCTTTGTACATCTTCATCTGTTGCATCAGCCCATCTTCCCGCGTAAACTGGAGGCAAATTCTTTAACTTAGCAATCTCCTTCATCTTTTCTAGGTCCTGCAGTAGTAATTGGTTGCAAGCATAAGAAAGCTAATCATACAAAATATACAGCAACATGCCGCAGATATGGAATAAACTGAACCGTGATAGATGGATCCCAGTGTTGATAACTGAACTAAAAATGTCATCATCATGGATCAGCTAAGTAGAAACAAAAACCCTATGAAGCATATTTTTCTTACCTCATTAGAGCAGAAGCACCGATAAACAAAACCAGAATCAAGTAGCTTGTCAGCATATTCTTTATACAGAGAATTCCTCTCAGACTGTCTGTATGGACCATAGTTCCCACCAGTGCCAGGGCCTGGGTAGTGATTAGTAAACACACAATCAGAATAAACAATATGAATCCTTAATCAGGGGACCTCTTTGGATCATTATGAGGGTGCAGAAGACCAAAATCTAAAGCTACATGGACCCTTCTCCTATTCCAATCAAGATATAACCCCACAGAGTTCATGAAACTGCTTTGATCATCATGATCTTCTATTCTACCCAAACCAAACTATACACTCATACAAACCAGAATCACCTATTGTGCATGATCTACGTGTACATAAAACCGGTAGTCTAAAAACCTTGGCAGCAAAGTGATAGCTTCCCTAAACTATTTTATCATATTGTGAGAAAATTCCAATTCTAAACATGGGAGTAGCGGTCTAGGAACGACAGGTGAAGATTCATTTCACAACGTAGAAGTTAAGGGAGACAGAGAAAAAACCACGAACCTTCATCCCAGTCGAGGCCTAGCCAAGTAAGATCTCGAAGCACAGCATCTTCAGACTCTTTCGTGGATCTCTCCAAGTCCGTATCTTCAATTCTCAACACAAATTTCCCGCCTTTAGACCTAAATGCACGCTCAAAGTTCCAAAACAGGAACAGAATTAACGAAAAAGAATAAGCAGTAGACAAGCCGATGATCTATTTCAATCATTAAAAACAACCTGATGACAGGAGAAAGCAGCAACATTTTCCTGATGATGAAATCAGGAAAGAAAATAAAATTCAGTGTTTTAACCTGGCAAAGAGATAGTTGAACAGAGCAGTTCGGGCGCCGCCAACATGTAGGTTTCCAGTCGGAGACGGAGCAAAACGAACTCGAACCTGACTATTGCTGTCTGCGGGAGAAGATGTGGTGGTTGAATAAGAAGCATCCGACGATATCGAGACGCAGAAGTTTGGTGAGAAAAACCGCAGTCCTCTGCGGTAATATATGTTAGAATGACAGTGAAGTATAGGGCGGCTGAGGTTTGGGAACACTTTGACTGCCGTTGTCCATGGAGTTCCCGCTGCGATACCAGCCATCTTCGCCATTTTTCAATCTCAAAATGTAGAATATTGGCTGCCCAGCCGTACCCCCTCCCCGCCTGTATTGGGTTTAGAGAGATCAGAACGTCTGCTCTGTGTCCGGGAGAAGAAAGGATAACGAGAAATATAAATGTAATGAAAATTGAAAAGCTCTCATCAAGTTAAACGATGCGTTTCGGCGTTGTTAAGAATACTCCCTCCGTCTGAATTGACCGTCCTGTTTACTATTTGGACATGTGTTTTGACTTCAATTTTAACATATAAGATAAATTAATTTTGAAAATTGAAGAAGTTTTGCATATGAATCCTTACATGATAAACTATATGTTACAAAATTTAGTTTATAAAATATTTATCATATGCTTAATATTAGTGGAAGAAAAAAAACGTGCCATAAAGCAAATAGGACGGTCAATTCAGACGAGGGGGAGTTAAAAAGTCAGTTGGTGGTGAAGTCAAGTGTGGTGAAGTCAAGCCAATCTTATTCAGTGCTGTTGTGCTCGACCAATGCTTTCCTCGGCGGTGCAGCCGCGGCGGCATATCCCATTTCTCCTCCTATTCAACCCCTCGTATCCGATCATTACTGTCAAAGCAAACTCACAGACCATAGAAGATCTCGTAAATGGGGGATAGTCTTGATGCGAGACCGGAGCAAGAACCGAAAGGCGTTGCAGAAGGGGAGGACCCTGAGTATCGAAGCAATACAGACCGTACAAGCTCTGAAAAGGGCCGCAAAGAAGGAAGATGATTGTGCTGGTTCGGTACGGAGAGTATTCAATTCGCAAGTGAGGCGGCTTTTGAAATTCGATATGGTGGCTGTGCTGCGGGAGCTTGTAAGACAGAACGAGTGCGAGTTGGCACTTAAGGTGAGGTGATAGAAGATTTGAGAATTCTCTTGTTTTTTTTTTCAAAGCATCAATTGATTATCATTCATTCCTGTTGGTAGAATCACCGATATATTAAATTAATTGTGGTAGGGTTTGAAGACGTTAGAAAGGAAGATTGGTACAACCGCGGTTATTTCTGTTGACGGATCTCATCACAGCTCTAGCAACAAATGGGATGATTGAAGAGGGAGAAAAAGTGTTGTCAACTCTGAAGGAAGAGGGAGAAGATTTAGAGCCGGATAGTGAGGGATTCAATCGTTTGTTGAGAGCATTAGTTGATGTTGAGATGAGTAGCCGCCTTGCTGTTGATTGTTTTCGGTTGATGCTGTCAATAGAATGCGACCCTGATAAGATAACACTGTGGAAACTGGTGAGGTACCTGGAATCTAATCGGGAAATGGAACTCGCGAATGCTGTGAGAGAGGAAGCTAAGCAAGTATATTGGTCGCTGGATTTTCTAGAAGAAGATATAACTGATGATGTGTTAGCAGCATAGTCTCTGGTTGGTGATCTGTGTGTGTACATATATATGGTAGACATTGTTTGTCAGCATGTTGGATTCTTTTTATTGAAGGATTGAACCCAAATAGTTGTCGAACAGATGTTCTAAATTTGCTAACTAGTAGTAAAGAATACACGGAGAAGCATATCCCCAAATGAACAATTGTCTTGATTAAGTTTAACAGTGTCGGAATAAACCACTACTTTCAGCTCAGTTGGAGACTATGATGCACACCTAAAATGAGAGGTGTTGGATTCAACATGTTTGGGCTGTGACTGAGTGAAAGTTGATTTAGGTTATGTTTGTCTTGATGTATTTGTAGCTGTTTTGATTTTGTTTTATATGTAACAATGTGTTATTATAAGACAACGATATGCCAAACGGAACGGAACAGCCCCACCAAAACCAGGTTATTAACTCTTGAACAAAGTTGAACACTGTGTATGGGATGCAGATGATGAATTGTAGAACAAAATTAAGGCCCCATTTTTCATTCAGCAACAACCCTAAAGAAGGCAGACAGATGCAGCAATATTTGCTTGCTTACATCTCCTTTTACAAACAAACAAACAAAATAAAACAACCAATCACATCATACAACATAGTAATACCCTAACAAAACCACAATTTTGTTAAACCCTTTCCATCAATTCAATCATAAATCTGCTTCCCTTCAAAAGTTTGCCCATACTTCCAATCCTTAGGCGCAACATTATACGAACTCACAGACTTTCTATTCCCAGTCATAACTTCAAACGACAACGCCTGACCTTTCAAATCAACATTACATTCCCAAAACTGTCCCCAATTTCTCACCATCGCAATCCATCCAGTCCTCGAACCTTTAACTTTCACACCAACAACTTCACCATCCGAACCCACATTCGTAATCAAAACTTGCGCAAAATCACCTTCCCCACTTAGGGTAAACTTCATTCCACCATCTCTCTCACACCCAACTCTCCTATACTGAACAGGAACGATTTCCGCTTCCATCTTCGCAATTTCACTAAACGCAACCTCCGACATCTCGAAATGCTCATTGGGGACATTACACCATCCACCGTATTCCGATGACAAGCCGTAGTTAGGTGCGCAGAAGTCGGTCACGGTTATGAATATCGATGGACTACCGGGTAAACACCACCGGACATGGTCTATGCATCTGATTTCAAAACAAGCGCCGCAAGTGCGTCCTCTGTTGAATAAGACTGTGCTTAAGGCGGATGTGTAGTTACCGTAGCTTGTCTGTTTGTGAAGATCGCCGTACCCGCAAGCTCCGTCTGGTTAAGTATTATTAACAAGAGTTAAAATTAACAACAGTTTATGGATTAGGTTAGACACTAAGGAAGGACTGACTGATAAATGTTGTACCGGAAATGTGAGCAAGTTGTGAGTGAGTGAGTGAGTGAGTGAAGTGAAGTGAAAAAGAAAATTCATACCGGTGATGATGGAGCCATTTGTGTCTTTAGTGTAAGTGGCGGATGCGGATTTCCAACCATCATCATCTGGGTAATCCCAGTCCTCCTCGTCGTGGGCTTTGCAGAGGGAAGTGGATTGTAGGAGGAAGATGAAGCATAGGAGAGTGGTAGTGAGTAGGAGATTACTCATTTTGTTTGGTTGAGCAAAGATAAAACGGGTTTTCTTCAGAATGTTGAGAAGGGAAAGCTGCGAGGTGTGGTGTTCCGTTCACTCCCACTCTCCCAGTTTACTCCTTTCGACCCTTGTCAGTGAGCTGTGTGGTTCACCTCTGTTTTTTCTTGCCTTTTGTCTTTCCGCTCTCCCTCTCTCATAAATCATGATTACAGAAGGGGAAGCACAAATGGGTAAATGTGAACACAAATGGATTCGCAGTTTGAAAATGGACCAAGAAATCGTAAAAAAACAAAGGTCAGGCAGGTCGGGTCCGTAAGGGCACTAACAATGGTGTGGATTCCACCCATAATGTTAAAAGAGAAAAAAGAAAATGATGAGCTGGAGGGGGGAGTATGTGAGAGGGATTTTTAACTAAGACACTCTAGAACTTAGGTAAGCAAGAGAGATTGTGAGAGGAGATAATAAAATAATATTTGTTGGTGGGTGGAATCCACTTTTGTTATTGTGGATGCCCACAATGGTTTTAAGTTTCTTAACACATTCCTAGGTGCCATATCATCTAAAAATTATATTTTAGTATTACTTAAGAAACTCTATTCACTACAATAACAAAGTTTCTTAATCTTATCTCTCCTAATGAACAACCAATAAACTATCACTATTTAGATGTGAGATAAAACATGAAAGAGAGATACACATAGGTGAGTCTAATGTGTCATAAAAAGTGGGGTTCTTATTTAAGCACCTTGGAGAGAGAAAATGGGTGGAATCCACACCATTGTAGAACATTTCACATATGTAACCGTGTCAAGAACCCCTATTGTAGATGCCCTAAGTGGCAACTGTCAGTGGTTTGCTTGCTCCTCAAAAATGAGAGAGAGAGAGAGCACCAGAGCAGCAAGTAGGTGAAAGTGGCATAAGGGGATAGAATGGTGAAATTAGTGGTAAAAAGTAAAAGGGAAATTTCATGAAATGCCAATATATTTGTGGCTAATTCATGAAATGTTATGTCACTAAAAAAAAGTCTTGAAATATCATTATATTTTTGTAAAAGTTCATGAAATATCATTATAGTCATTGATCATAAAAAATGACAAAAATACACCTATTAGTTAACAAAGTATTTTTAAAGTTCACAATATGTCCCTCAGTGTTAAAAAATTTACAAAAAATTTAAATTATTATAAATATATTATATATAAATTAAAAATATTAAAAATAACGTAAAATTTTGAAAAAAAGTAAATATTTTTTACATGTTTTTAAATTTTTCTTTATCATAAAATAGAATATAGAGTTTTGTAAACATAATTTATATCAATCTTTCTACTAATTTGCATCATAATTTGTACCATTCATTTTTAAATTATCTTTTTTTACCAATATGAATTATTTGTTCAAAGTAAATTAAAATTTATTTTAAACTAATATTGAGAAAAATATTTTAAAATTTTATATTCTATTTTATAGTAACTATATGACATAATACTTTTGTTATCTACAAAATATTACTACCTCTTATTTTTAATGTAAGTCATTTTGGAGATGAATCTGGATTATTTTCCAGTCTAGATTCATCTTCAAAATGACTTACATTTAAAATAGGTGGGAGTATGTCATAAAGTTATATGAAATATAGAATATAATTTTTTTTAAAAAAAACTAAATATCTTAAAGTACAAAATAATTTTTTAAATAAATAATTTAAATTGATAGACAAAATTATTTTTAAAATGTATGGTACTTAATTGGTATAAATTAGTAGAAAGATTTATATGAATTATGTGTTCAAAACTCTATATTACTTGTATGGTACTGAATAATTTAAAAAATATATAAGAAATATTTATTTTTTTCAATTTTTATGAAATTTTAATATTTTTAGTTTTTTATATATTTTATAGTAATTTGATTATTTGTGAATTTTGGTGAATTTTTTAACACTTAAGGGCATCTTGTGAACTTTAAAAGTAATTTGTTAACTAGTAGAGGTATTTATGTAATTTTTTCTTCTAGTCAATGGCTATAATGGCATTCATGGACTTTTACAGAAATATAGTGGCATTTCGTGACTTTATTTTTTTTAGTGACATTTCATGAGTTAGCCAAAAATATAATGACATTTCATGAAATTTTCTTAAATTATATAACATTTTTAAAATTTATATGTATTTTTTAAAAATAAAATTTTAATTTTTTATTATTTATTCATCTTCATTATATAAAATTTTTATTTTGTGTTTTTATATTTTTTTATTCATTTTTTTCTTAAAAATATTATAAGATGTAAAATTACTTTTTTTTTATCATTTTTTTCAAATTTCATATATTTTTTTAAAACTGCTAATTTTATAATTTTCAGGTGTGAAAGATGTACATAATATAAAGGATAAAATAAAGAAAATAAAAGTATAACACAACATTTTTAACGTATATCAGAATGAAAAGAAAATTTTCATATTTTAATAAGTTAGGAACCTCAAACATAAGGGTAGTTTAGTAATTATACGCTCAAAGGCTATTTTGGTAATTAGCCACATGAGCAAGTTACATTTTGGTTGTTTGGGAATACCAAATAAGGGCTACTATAAGGTGCCTTTATGTGAAGACATTTATAGGGTTGTGACTTCATGGAAAGCCATAAGTAAAAGGACATGTCTTTCCATAATAAACCATTCATGAGAGGTTTTATATGAAGAGGTGTCTTCTAATAAAAGAGAGCATCTTTTGGAGGTGTGCCTTTATGGAAAGACACTATTTGAGATGTGTCTCTCCATAGCGACACTTCCTATGCCTATAAATACATACCTTCGTGATCATTTTGGATGAACGTTATCCGCTGAATGATCTCTATATTTCCACAACAAATTCTCTCAAAACTACGCTTGTGTTCGTTGGAGACTTTTACTTTGTGAATAATCTTAAATCGAGTATTCGTTTCAATACCGGGATACCGTTGATCAAGAAAGAAGATCCATCTCTATTTAGAAGACCAAGTTGTCATCAAATTCTCTTCTACAAGTAAGAATTTCCTTCATTTGGTGAAAAAAGAGACTGGGTGTGTTCACTTCGCGCAACGGAAACGGAATGGAATCAGGAAAGGGAATGAAGGGGAAAGGAAAGAGATTCCCTTTGATTAAAAAGTCTGTTTGGTTTTAACTTGGAAACGGAATAGAATTATACATCATTCTCTTTGTTGTTGTTTGGTTTTGAAGAGAAGGGAATCACCATTTTCTTAAAAAAAAGTTATACTTATTTATTCAGTAACATAATGTAATAATTTTTGTTTCCAAATCTCAAAATAATCATATTCATTCATTTCATAAACATATTGATGGATATACAAATATAAATTAGAAATAATTTTAATTATATATTAAGTAAAAATATAAACACTTTAATTGAAATAAAAATTTATTAATTAATTATATCAAAATTATGTTATAATTCAAAAATATTTGCAATATATTATAGATATTTATCTAATACATACATTAGATAATGTTTAATATTTTAAGAATAAGTTTATATGTTAATATATTGTTTTATATTTCTCAATATCTTTGGTATTAACTAAAATATTTTAGTTCACATTTAAGTAAATAATATTTAGTTTACTTATTAATACTTTTAATAGTTTTAAGACTATAAGGTTATTAAAATAAAACAGAATAATAAATTTTTTGTATTAGTAAGTTTTTTTAAAAATTTTATGGTACAATTTTAAAATCTAAAATTTTAAAAATTTTGTTTTGAATATTATTATATGTAGTATTTAATATATATATATATATATATATATATATATTAAATATAAATATTTAGTAAATAACAAAAATAACTAAATATGAATCATTGTAAACTTTATTTAAGATACACCATTTTACTTTTAATTTTATTTAAGTATATGTTACTCATAATTAATTTATAGATTAATATATTTATTATTAATTAATTACAGTTGAAACTTGAATAAGGATCATGAAATATTTATGTATATATATTTTTTAATTCTTAAAATATTTATTTAAATTAAACATGGTTTGAAATAACGATGATGGGTTACGTGGTGGGAGAGAATGATGAAAAAGAAAGGAAAGGGAATTTTATTCCCCATGATTTTAGGGGGAATGGGTAAGAAGGGTATTGGGGGTTTTCAAAACTGAAAAGAGAGGAAAGGTAATCATTAAAAATTAAAACAAACCACCACAAAAGGAATGATTCCCTTTCTCAAATACCCTCAAGTGAACACACCGTAAACTTCTTCACGCTGCCCTGGTCTGCTCCGCTCCTTTCTGTCTTCTATTTGCTTCCCACTTATCTTCCCTAATTCTCGCCTCCGCCCCCGCCGCCCCTGCCCCTCTAACTCTCTACATTTCTTTATATGTGTATGAGACGATGTATCTAAGCAAGTAGAGCAAGGCTCTCTTTATTTCCATCGTTCTCTTCTAAATCATGTCAGTATCATCCTCCTTGTACTAGTAGCTAGAGATCCTAATGTCATGAATGATTCTCTCTTTTGTGGTATTTGTGTAATACAATTAGTTACTCATGCCCAGAAGCACTATCAACGTGAGAAGCATCCATGATCTTAGAATTTCTGACTACTAGTTTGTTTTTCACATGTATGGCTCCTTTCTTCCATTCCTTCGACAAGCTCAATATTACCTCGGTGTGCATTTTTAAAACCTGTTTCTTGAATGTGAGGAGCGGAAAATTGTCCGCCAGTTGCTAGTGTTATTCCTTGTTAATTACGATATATAAAGAAAGAAAGAAAGAAAGAAGCGAAAGGTCTATTGTGATTTGGGTCAACTTGAAATTTGCTACGATTTTCTGTTGGTTCGTTCCAGGGGGGCTTGAAAAGTGAATTCGGTTAGAATCGGCGAATTATCTTTGATCTATTGTTGGATTCCGTTGTTGCTTGCTTCTTGCTTGTGCTCGTCTGAGAATAGTCCTGCTCATGTTGGTAGCATATTTTGCTATAAAATGGAATTGCCTAATTGTTTTTTGTTAATTACCGTACAAGAGGTGTGGTATCATGTGTGTATGATCTTGAACACGTTTAAATTCTTCAAGCATTTACCTTATCTTCAAGCTTCAATTAAGTCTGCAACATCTATGATGGATGTCGCCTCTTGACTCTCCAATTTTCACATGCACCAAGAGAAATATTTATTATCAATGACAGATTTAGAGCCACAACCCATTATTTCTGCACTTGTTGATTTTGAGGTTTCTAGCGTGATGACTGATAGTGTTGAAGACAATGCAAATGCGACATTCATCGAAGAAGTTGTCCTCAGAGCCGTTAGTAATGATTTCAAGCTTATCACAACTCCAGAATGCATTTGGAGGAACAAACTGCGGTGTATGCCATAAAAAGCTGAATATAGTGGACAGCTTGGTTTTTCTCTAGCAGGATGACATCAATTTGGATTGCCTACCTTTTGGATTAGCAATGCTCAAGTTTTTCTCTTGTATATTCTATAAATTGTTACAATAACATCTTGTGGTATTGGACTTGTTTTGTAACTAAAGTGTTTGAAGAGGGGAGTAATGTAACAACTAGATATAAGAGGATAAGGCATTTTACAAGTACAATATGCTAATGGTCGTCTCTAGCATAAATAGGTTTGTATTCTCCTTCCCTAATCAGCTAATGAGAAATATTCTATTATCCTAATCTCTCCCTCTCTTTCTTGTCTGTCTCTAATTCCTCTAAATATTCACCTTGCCCTTGTCCCCTTTACCCCCAATTTCATCCCCCTCTTCATTATTCAACTGATTATGTCATCTTGCAAACTATAGGTTAGTTTATCCTCATTAAGTAGAGAGAGAGTAATCCATGTGGTTTCTACACATAAAAAACACCATATGGCAGAACACTGTATTAGAGGATAATATTATTTGTGTTTAATGAGAATATAAAGAGATAGAAAGTGGAAGAGGCGCAAGTTTATTTGTGTTATTATTTGTGTTTAATGAGAACATGAAGAGATAGAAAGTGGAAGAAGCATGGTTTGAGGCCCAAGTTTATGTACTGTATAAATACTTCTAATGAGAATGAGATAATCAGATTTTCACCCTGCAAACTACTCTTCATAATTATTTTATCATGGCATCAGAGCCACCGATTCTAACCTAAATCTTTGTTTCCCCTTTCCACCTCTTCCGCTGTTATCATGGTAGAATCCGGTGACCACTCCGGTGCCACCGTCGCTGCTCAAATTGCCGCCCTTCAACAGGCGTTAATCGCAGCCTAGGCCGCCGCAACCTTCACCATTAAACCCAACTCTCTGTACTACCTTCACTCATACTTTGGAGCCGCCAATGCTGCCCAACAGCCCGCCATCGGTGCTGCAAATTCCATCCAGCCCAACCCTCAAGATTGCAAGGCTCTTGGTTTGAATGCTGATCAATGGTCCTCTTTTGTGCAGCTCTTTTCTTTAAATAGTGGCGCTCCTGCATCCGAAAAATTGTCCGGTCATATCTCTAAATCTTGGATACTTGATACAGGAGCTTCTTATCACATGATCGGTGAGCTCACTCTTTTACAGAACCTTGTTTCTATTGACCCGATCAACATACTCTTGCCAAATGGCAATATTTCTACTGTTGTGCAGTCCGGGACTCTAAGTTTTGAGCATCTTTAGATTCCTAATGTGCTCTATATTCCTCAACTTTCCTACAATCTTTTGTCTATTGCTCAATTATCCGATGACTTGCGTTGTGTTATCTCCTTGACACCTCGCCTATGTGTATTACAGGACCAGCAAACGAGGAATGTGATTGGGGCGGATGAACAAAGAGGCGGGGTCTATTGGCTGCATCGGTTTCATTCTCCAGCTCGTCGTAGCCCTGCAGTAGCCTCTGCACTTCCTCTCTTGTGGCACAAGCGTTTGGGACATCCTGCTGATGTTGTTCTATCTTCTTTGCCTATGTTTAATTCCTCTGTTAGTTCTTATGATGGACCTTGTGATATTTGCTTTCGAGCAAAACAGACACGATTGTCTTTTCCGATCAGTTCTAATATAGTCGACTCTAATTTAGATCTAATTCATTGTGATATTTGGGGACCGTATGCTACTACATCTCATACTGGTGCAAGTTATTTTTTTACAATTGTGGATGATTGCTCTCGTGGAGTATGTGTTTATTTGCTAAAATCCAAATCTGAAGCTGCTAAGTTTATTCAGCAATTTTGCGCAATGGTCCGGACTCAATTCTCTATGCAGGTGAAGCGTGTCCGGTCCGACAATAGGACTGAATTTTGCCTTTAATTCCATACTTCACCTACAATGATATTCTCTTTGAAACCTCTTGTGCATATACGCCTCAGCAGAATGAGCGGCTTGAAAGAAAACACCGGCATCTTTTGAATATTGCTAGAGCTTTGCGGTTTCAGGCCGGTCTTCCTATTATTTCTGGGGTGAATGTGTTTTAACTACTTGCTTTCTAATCAACAGGACGCCTTCAAAAATTCTTAATGGGAAAACGCCTTATGAAATTCTTCATCACAAGTTACCAAGTTACAATTACATTTGTATCTTTGGTTGCTTGTGTTATGCCTCTGTTATTCCCCCAGACCAAAACAAATTTGCTTCTAGGAGTCAAAAGTGCATTTTCATCGACTATCCTAATGGAAAGAAAGGTTGGCGTCTGTTTGATTTGGAGACTAAGGACATTTTTGTAACTAGGGATGTTATCTTTCATGAAGATCATTTTCCTTTTCTCCAAACTGATTCGGCTACTACTGTTCCCGCTGTATCTGATCTGTCGCGCGGCTATTTTTTATGATCCATCACCGGCGCCTCTTGATCTCTCTTCTCTGCAGTCATCGATTGCTCCCGACAGGGGGAGTACACCGCCGCCACTGGTTGCCCAGCTTACACCGCCGCCACCGGTTGTCCAGCCTCGGTAGAGCACTCGTCAATGCCAACCGCCGGCCTATTTGAGTGACTACTGCTAAACGAGAAATTGTTAGGGTAAAACTATATATATACAAAGAATAAAATGATAAACTAAACCTACAACTCTACTACGGGTAGCAAAATAAAACCCGGTCGGAGTATAGTGTAAGTATATTACGACCTAGAGTATCGAACCCAAGGGACTTATAGAAAACTAGTCATAATCCGGGCAAAAGCCTATTCTATAATAAAAGGGGGGAAAAGTAAATGTAAGTATAAATTAAGAAACTATCTAAAACCTAATCTAAAATAGTATTTATAATGATCTACCCCAGATTCGTAATGGTAAACGTCATAAAGACACATATGATCACCCAGGAAAAGAATAAACTTCGAATCAACCAACTCTTGATAGTGCCGGATATCATGCCGGACAGAATGCGCACGGCAGATTCAAAAACCTTGAACGTGTCGGACGTCTTGTACCCGGCATGCCACCCGGCATTATCAAAATGGCAAACTACTTCTCCAGTTTGAACCCGAACCAAGAACTCCCTAATCATTATCGAAGACTAGCAAATATTTGGTAATCAACGAACCGACAAGGGGAGAATAACATGGCTAATACTAAATCTTAGGTTTTCATCCTCTAAATTGTAGAAGACAAATGGAAAGACCACCTAGAGTTTCTCAACCTTTCTGCCTTAATAAAGTCAGAATTTGAAGTAAATGGAAGGATAAGCAACTTCATTCCAATTGCAAAAAAACACAAAACTCCAAGTTGAAACTTATGTCTTTTATTGAATAATCATAGTGTGTTTACAAAGAGAACCATTTCTAACCAGAGAAGACAAAGAATTCTACATCACCATCCACACAACTACAAGAAGAGAATACAAAGAGGGAGAAGGAGATGTTAATAGCCTTAACCCGACAAGGTCTTCTTCTTCTCTTGCGTGGATGGATCCGTAGACTTCTTTGGACACCAACAATGGAGTGAGGCGAAAATATAGAAGTGAACGGAGTGGATTTGGTATGTTGAAGTTTGTTCTCAAATGACCACATGTGAAGGGTATTTATAGGTGTTGGAAGTGATTCTATGGAAAGACATATCTTAAATGATGTCTTTCCATAAAGATACACCTTCAAGACATGTCTTTAGCAAAAGATACCTTTTACCCTAGTTGTATTGGTATGGAAAGACACATCACCAAATGATGTCTTTCCATAGTGTCTTCTCAAAAGACATCTTTCCAACTAAAAGACACCTCTTCACCATAAGACACCTTTTCACCATGAGACACCTTTTCACCATAAGACACCTTTTTGCCAAGAGACACTTATTCATCAAAAGACACCTCTTCATCAAAAGACACCTCTTCATCAAAAGGCACATCTTCATCAAAAGACACCGCTTCATCAAAAGGCACCTCTTCATGTACTGCTACCTTCTGGTGAACTGAGGCAACTTTTTACTTGTGCCGGCTGGGATGTACCCGGCATAGCACCTTTTCTGCTCCACGCTTGTGCCGTGCAGGAGTTAACCGGCCTTATGTCCGGCATTTTGGTCAAAAGTGTTTCCTTGCATGAAAAACATATAAAAACATAAGACTGAACAAATAATACACTTTAATACATAATATAACATAAATATTAACTACTTAACCTTATTTAGATAAATATAATCCTAAATCTAGTACATAAAATATGATAAGTCTGCGGCTTATCAACTACGTATGCAGCAGCTCTCATCTTTATGACCCCCATCTTTCATCCATTTTACCCGTCTCCAAATCGCATACCTCAGGTACACCTTACCCTATCGCTGCTTTTGTATCTAATGCTAATTTTCGGCTTCCCATGCTCGTTTTTAGCAGCTGTTACCGCGGGAATTGAACCTCGTAATTACTCTAAGGCCGTCAAACATGTTGTTTGGCGGGAAGCCATGGCCTCTGAAATTGCTGCTCTGGAGAAGAACCGGACCTGGTCTGTCACAACTCTTCCTCGTGGCAAGACCGTTATTGGTTGCAAATGGGTGTATCGTATCAAGTACAAATTTGATGGGTCTATTGAGCGATATAAAGCTCGTTTGGTTGTTCTTGGAAATCGCCAAGTCGAAGGTATTGATTTTCATGAGACATTTGCCCCTGTCGCTAAGATGGTGTCTGTTCAGGTATTCTTGACTGTTGCTTCTATTAAGGGGTGGGAATTGCATCAAATGGATGTCCAGAATGCCTTTCTTCATGGAGATTTAGATGAATAAGTATATATGCAGCTTCCACCGGGCTTCTCTGCATCTGATTCGGGGCGTGTATGTCGCCTTCACAAGTCCCTTTATGGACTCCGACAAGCTCCTCGAAATTGGTTTGCTAAACTTGCTCAGGCTTTGCGTGGCTTCAGTTTTCACCAAAGTTACGCTGACTATTCCCTTTCACCTTTCAGCGAGGGGATATTTCTCTTTATGTTCTCATTTATGTGGATGACATGATTATTGCCGGGAATAATACTTATGCACTTTTGACATTTAAGCAGTATCTGAGCTCTTGTTTTTATATGAAAGACTTGGGTCTTCTGAAGTATTTTCTAGGCATTGAGGTTGCCCGTTCTTCTAAAGGCATCTTTCTTTCTCAACGAAAATATACTTTAGATATATTGTCAGAAGCCGGTTTTCTTGCTGGAAAACCTTGTGACTTTCCTATGGAGCAAAATCAGCGGCTTGCTACTTCAGCTACTTCATTGTTCATGTTTCCTGATCGTTTTTGGCGTCTTGTTGGCCGTCTTATTTATCTCACCATTACCAGACCCGAACTCAGTTACTCTGTTCATATTCTTGCCCAGTTTTTGCAGTCTCCCTGCATTGATCATTGGAATGCCGTTGTTCGGGTTCTACGCTACCTTAAGAGTCATCCTGGTTAGGGCATTCTTTTGTCCTCATCCAGTTCTCTTTAATTGTCTGCTTATTGTGATTCTGACTGGGCTGCTTGCCCCTTAACCCGGTGCTCTATTTTTGGTTTTCTTGTCTTCCTTGGTGAGTCTCCTATATCTTGGAAGACTAAGAAACAAACTACAGTTTCTCGTTCTTCCGCTGAAGCTGAGTATCGCGCAATGACCTCTACCTGTGCTGAACTCGTCTGATTGAAGTCTCTCTTGTGCTCTCTTGGCGTCTCTCATCATATGCCTATGAAGCTTCATTGTGACAGTCAAGCTGCTATCCACATTGCAGCTAACCCGGTTTTCCATGAACGCACTAAGCACATTGAAATTGACTGTCACTATACTTGTGATCACATTCAAAACGGAAATATTGTTGCCTTGTATGTTCATACCTCTCAGTAGCCTGCCGATTTGTTTACTAAGCCTCTTGGTCGACAACAATTCTAGTTTCTTCTTGGCAAGTTGGGCATTCTTGATCTTCATGCACCAACTTGAGGGGGAGTATTAGAGGATATTATTATTTGTGTTTAATGAGAACATGAAGAGATAGAAAGTGGAAGAGGCATGGCTTGAGGCCCAAGTTTATGTACTGTATAAATACTTCTAATGAGAATGAGATAATCAGATTTTCACCCCGTAAACTACTCTTCCTAATTATTTTATCATACTGTCAACGGGAGATCAGTGGCCAGTTTTAGGATCTCTTGGGATGATATCAATTTTCTACATTCGGATGGTGGATATCATTGCTACTATCTAGAAACAGCTTGGATGTTATAACTGGAAACAAACAAAAACAGAGCGGTTTTACGTTCTCTAAAAGAGAGACAGGGCCACTTTCCTGGTCATCTTTGCTGACATGAACACCATTAAGTGAGTTTCCTAAGAGAATTACACACGGACATGTCCATTGTGACCCTAGCTTTTTCTGTAAAAGTTTAATATTTCTTACACACCTAAAAGACAAAATTGATACTTTAAGATCTGAAATTCTTTTTGCATAATTGACACGCAGTCACTTTGATTCAATTACTGGAGCCCCTTCACACTCTTCATATTCAACTTATCTGAAAAAAGAATCAAAATATCAGGACTTCAACAATGTCTAAATGGAAACTCATTGTCAGAATAATGTAGACTACAGTTAGAGAACTTTGCAACCATTCAAATTGTGAAACGTATGCCCTGTTTGGGAAACAAGCTGCTAGCTGAATAGGAGAGACGTGAAAAAATGTAAGTGAGGCCAATGGTAATACTATTACTGTTATAAAAAACTGCTGGAGTGCATATATTTGAATGAATAAGCTGATTTTGGGTATAGTCCTTGAATGGGGATCCATTTTGCAGCATCCGCAGAACCACATATTTAATTTTTTTTTTGATAAGTGGAAAACCACATATTTAATGATATTGTGCTTGCTATGTGACTACTCTTACTGCCGAATCTACATTCACAAGGACAAATTCACTTATGAGAGAATTACATATGCGATGACTTTCACAAAAACAATTTTTGTCCTAGGTGGTTGATTTAACAAACTTATAATGATGAGCTGAATGACTCACTTCATCTGCATGATAATAAAGGAAAAGGAGGAATAAGGGGCATCGTAAGAATCAGAGTCAAGGTAATTCAATATACTTGGTTATGTAGCTATGAAACTGAAAACCTAAGAAAGTCCTATCGGAGTATTGAAAAGAGAAAAGGACATCATTCCATTTCCTGGAGTGCTTGTGTCGGCAATGGCATAAATATGTGGTCTCCCAATGGATCTTCGTTTATAGGGTAGAATATAATTAAATGCATAGAGAAGAACTTTCTTGAAGGGATTGTAGAGAACTGATAGTTAATCAGATTTCACCCTCTATTGTCTGAAAGCAAATGTTGTTATAATAATTCTTCAATCAAACTTTTGAATTAAGTTATATGGAGCTAACCTTTTCCTCACAGCGAAATCGTAGTTTCTTGTCAAGCAATTGGTATATATTATCCTCGATAATACCCAGTTCCAATCTGAAGTGAAAGAACTAAACGAACAGAGGAAATTCTACAATGGCCAATTTAGCATAAGTGAAAATTTTACTATGAGAATCACCTGAATAAAGGAATACTAGTAGTACTTTTTAAAATGAAATAATACATAAAATTATACTATTAAATAATGTTTCGTGTTGAACCCTACTATTCTACTTGAAGCGAAAGAAATAAACGAACGGAGAAATTCTACAACGACCAGTTAAAATCTCCTGAATAATGTTTTATCAAATGAATTATAGTAGTATTTTTAAAAATGAAATAATACGTAAAATAATACTAGTATATTAAATAAGGTTTCCGGCAAACATTAACGAGATATATTCACAGCAAACACCAACGAGAGTAAGGTTTAATAATTGAATTAAACCTGGAGACTGGAGTCTCTGGTAGGTAACAAAGCACCAAAGTGGAGTATAAATCCCCCACCACCTAAGTTTTATCCCTAACTGCAGTATAAACCACCGCCTAAGATAAAGCAAAACCAACAGAGATATATTCACAACAAACATTAACGAGATATATTCACATCAAACACCAACGATAGTAAGATTTAAGAATTGAGATTGCTCCAAAATTAAAACGGGAGTCTCGCGGGAAACAAAGCGCCAAAACTTTGGCAGTATAAACTCCACCGCCTAAGTTTTATACTGTCTAAGTGCAGTATAAACCACCACCTAAGTGCAGTATCAAGCAAACCCAACAGAGAAAAGAAGAAGGCAGATTGCATTTTGACACAAGGAACAAAGGCACGTACGATTCTTCTGAGTGAACACTAAGCATGGAAGAACAGAAGGAATCTGCCATGGCATTGACAGAGGTAGACAGCTTCGATTTTGACTTGGACTTGATCGACTTTGACTTTGACTTGGACTTCAACTTTGACGATGAAACTGCTGAGAGTGAGAGGATCTTGGTTCCTGAAACAAACGTTCAAGGTTCATCTGGTGATATTTCACTTGCGAAGATGATGGACACATCAGCGATGGCAGACAGAGCGGATCCAAGAGGGCCGGTGCCCGGCCCCCGAAACTTTTGAAAATTTGTATGCTTTTATAAATTTTTGAAAAAGTACAAAATGACATAATATTTTAAAGTGTAACAGTGTCAAAAAATTTTTTTCCCCCCGAGACAAAGCTCCTGGATCCGCCACTGATGGCAGAGAAGATGATTATGGTGAGCAAACAAGTGCAGAACAAAAACATGCATTCTGTTGAGCTTGAGAATAAGATTTTGCCTAAAGTTATAACCCCTACTGTCCCATTGAAGACGGCAACGGCGGATCAGAGTTTTCCGTCAATATCATGCTGCCCGCACTGTGGGTATAAGAACAATTCATATATTTTTCAGACAGTATCCCAGAATTCACTGTTGATAGTTCATTTTCTTCTTCTTCGACGGGATCTAATTACGGCGATCAGCTTCTACAATACGATAATGCAGTCATGAACAATATTACTCATTGTTATCAGCCACCAACAACAGTAGACTCAGCCCCAGTTTCACCTCTGTTTACTCATTATTATCAGCCACAGCAGCAACAGAATCAGCCCCAATTTCATCTGTGTTTAATCATTATCATAAACAACCAGCAGCGGCAGAGTCAGCTCCAGTTTCACCTGTGTTTAGTCATTATTTTCAGCCACCAACAGCAGCAGAATCAGACCCAGTTTCATATGTGTTTAATTATCATCATCAACGAGCTGCAGCAGGGTCAGCCTCAGCCCCATTGTCATCTGCATTTTATCATTATTATCAGCAACCAGGAGCAGCCTCATCCCCATTACATTCTGTGTCCAATCCTACACCAATATCACTCACGGGAAATCAAGAAAGAAGATCAGAAGATGAAGAAAACTGCAGTAAGAAAAATAAAAGATGGACTGAAGAAGAGCATCGATTGTTCTTAGAAGGTTTGAAGGTGTATGGGGCAGGCAAGTGGAAGAAGATTTCCAAAGAGTTTGTTCCTACTAAAAGTCATATTCAAATAGCTAGTCATGCGCAGAAGTATCATCTACGTCAACAATTCCAGCATCTAGCATCAAAGAGAAGAAGCATTCATGACATAAGAAGTCACCACTAGTTAGTTCTATAAATTAATTCTTCTTTTATTTCGAATCCCTAGCTTAGTGTTAGGTGAAAATTATATATGTATCCTGAGGAATGTACCGTTGAATAATGGTGTACGGGGGCTTTGCTTTTTTTCTTATGAATTAGTAGCTTTGTGAGTGTCCTCAACATGAATTTCTTAATGACTAGCTGTTTGGATGGTATTGAATTGAATATCGTATCAATTAGAACCTACGGGATGAGATCGTACGGATTGACAACCTTTTCTTAAGTATGTTTTCTGCTATATTGTATTATACATTACTTCATTCGTCGATAATTTGCATCCAATGTTCACAATCTTTTGTATGCATATTGAATAATTCAAATCTAAGAAATATTTATTTTTTTCAATATTTTATGAAATTTTATTATTTTTAGTATATATATATATTTATATAATTTTGATTCTTTGTGAATTTGGTGATTTTTTTAACACTTAAGAGCATATTGAGAACTGTAAAAGTATTTTATTAATTAGTAGGGGTATTTTTGTCATTTTCTTTCTAGTTAATGGATATAGTGGCATTTCATGGACTTTTGTAAAGATAGTGGCATTTCATGACTTTCTTTTTTTAGTGGCATTTCATGAATTAGCCATAAATACAGTGACATTTCATGGACTTTTGTAAAAAAATTGTGGCATTTCATGACTTTCTTTTTTTTAGTGGCATTTCATGAATTAGCCATAAATATAGTGGCATTTCATGAAATTTCCCAATAAAATATAAAAATTATAAGAATTGAAAAAATTGAAAATATCATAAAATATAAAAAAAATTAATTTTTTAATAATTTATTCAGTACCATAAAAAGAATATTGTGTTATAAACAAATAATTTATACCAATTAAGTACCATAATTTATACTAAAGAAGTACCATAATGTTTACCACACATTTTTTATCTATTATTTTCTATCAATTTAAATAATTTCTTCAAAGTAAGTAATTTAAATTTTTTAACTTATATTTAGAAATTTTAGTTTTAAAAATTTATGTTCTATTTTGCAGATAACTTTATGACATAATATTTTTTGTTACCGATTATGTCATAAAGTTATCTACAAAATAGAATATAAATTTTAAAATTTTTTCTGAATAATCTTTAAAAATATATATACTTTATATTAAATAATTAATATAAATTATTATAAAAAATGGTAATTTATAAATGTAAGGTATAATTATGGTACTTAATTAATATAAATTATGATACTTAATTGGTACAAAAATATTTTAAAAATTTATATTCTATTTTGTAGATACTTTATGACATAATATTGTCTCGATAGCAAAAAATATTATGTCATAAAGCTATCTGCAAAGTAGAACATAAATTTTAAAAACTAAAATTTCTAAATATAAGTTAAAAATATAAAATAATTTACTTTGGAGAAGTAATTAAATTGATACAAAATAATAATTAAAAAATGTATGGTAAAAATTATGGTACTTATTTGGTATAAATTATAGTACTTAATTGGTATAAATTGGTAGAAAATTGGTATAAATTATTTGTTTATAACACAATATTCTTTTTATGGTACTGAATAAATTTAAAAAATGAAATATTTTATTTGTTCTAATATTTTATGATATTTTCATTTTTTTCAATTTTTATAATTGTTTTAAAATTTATATATTATTTTATATTTGATTGTATTTTGAATTTTTTTATGAATTTTTTAACACTTAAGGGCATATTGTGAACTTTAAAAATACTTTGTTAACTAGTAGGGGTATTTTGTCTTTTTTCTTGGTCAATGACTATAGTGGCATTTCATGGAATTTTGCAAAAATATAGTCGAATTTTGTGACTTTCTTTTTTTAGTGACATTTTATGAAATTTCCCTTTTTAAATTTTTTATATATTTTCATATTTATATAGTATTTTGATTTTTTTGTGAACTTTGGTGAATTTTTAACACTTAGGGCTATAATGTGAACTTTAGAAGTACTTTGTTAACTAGTAGGGGTATTTTTGTCATTTTTTCTTCTAGTTAATGGGTATAATGGCATTTCATGGTCTTTTGCAAAAATATAGTCACATTTTGTGACTTTCTTTTTTTTTTGTGGCAATTCATGAATTAGACAAAAATATAGTGCCATTTCATGAAATTTCCCAAAATAAAAAGGATAATGATAAGGAACTATACTATAGTTAAAATTCTGAAACGATGTAATAAAATAATATTTGTTAGTGCTTGGAATGCACTTTCTTTATTGTGGATGCCCTAACCAAGGAGACACTGCTGGAAAAAATGGAATAAACAACGCTTAAATTGGACATATAGAACGTTTATAAAGCGCAGTTTATTCGAGCAACGCAAATGAACTAACATTTTAAATGACGCTTCCAAAGCGTTCTTTATACTATCTTTAAAGAACGCTTATTTGCAAAGCGTTCTTTATAATGCGAGAAAGATGACAACATGAAAAACGTTTTAGCCTAGAAAGCGTTCTTTATGCTTAGACAAAAACAACGCTTATATGTGATAAGCGTTTCTTATAATGGTTGGCGGGAGAGCATAAAGAACGCTTATATGCATAAGCGTTCTTTATATCTTCCTTTTTTAAATTTTTTTTTCAGAAATCTCTGTTCCAACAAATGCTACAGATATATCATTACATCAGATCAATGCATTGTTGCATTTTCAAACAGCAGAATCCATCACAACAAACTGTAACAGAGAAATTAAATCTATACGAATTCAATTTACAGCAAAACACATCAGATCCCAGGCCAATTGCAACAAATTAATCAGCTAGTATATATTAGTACCAAATTAACAGAGATTTGCTAGTATTACCAAACATGCAGACAAAACTTAATTACAATTAAAATCCAAACACAGATGGAAGCTAGCTACTAAGTACTTATGTTTGTACTGCAATCTGTAGAAATTTGATAATGCAAGAAACTTCATTTTTCAACACAATGCAAGTTGTAGTTGAACTCATGGGGAACAAACTGCATTTACAGGTGCAAATTGGTTCAGTTCAGACACAACTTCAAAGAAGAAAAGAAATAGCTGCAGCGCGTACTCATGACTTCTGCTGATCTTCATCATCATAAGCTATTGATTTCGTCCAGTAAGCGCACATGTGATCCTTGACAAACTCTAGATCGGCAAGTGAATAAGTAGCTCCTTGTTTTTCGAAGAAGTCAGTAAGCTGCACGCAAGAATTATAAAAGCAATTAAGTACACCATTTAAACATATCCAACCATGCACAAACAGTTAAATTACTAATTCAAACACAAGACTTATAATACGTACTTCATTGACATTGCGGACTTATCGATGTTGGACACGATTTCGTACATGTATCGCATCACAAAATATCCACAACTGCTGCTATCCGGTTGCCTGGGACACTATTTTCAATAAAATTATATTATTAATTATATATATACACACTAATATACAAAATATTTACGTATGCATGAGTAAATAGAATGTTTTTTTTACCTTTTTCAAATACTGTACATTCAAAGGAGAATTCCTTTGCCCGACACTGCACATACCTTCTCTAAAACCACTGAAATTAATTAAAACAAGCATTTAAGTGACAAGTAATAAAAAAAGTTTAAAATTTTATTTGTGAAATGAAAATATGCACTATTTACTTACTTTGTCAGCAGAGCATGAATGGTGATGTTCCTAATTCCTTTAATAGGGTCAATCACTATACAGCGTGATGAGTAAGTACAAACCACTAACAACAACCAATGATTGCTACAAGTGCAAACAACAACAAATCAACTTCAGCTTCGAAATATATATGAGTTAATATAAAACAATAAAGACAAACGCATAAGGTGGTCAAGCACGCTTACATCTGATGATATGGTATGAGCACAAATCGGCTTTTCCTGGTAACCGCCGCAATTATGGCATTGCGCACATGGCTCTGACACGCAACACCGTCTCTCGTAGCTTCATCGGCAGACACAATTTGTGGACATAGGAAGGTGATCGTATTTGCCATTTGTTTGACGCCAGCCTCGATAGTAAGGGCCTTTGATGACAAAGGCATTAAATTAAAATTATACATAAAACTTACTATTATCTTTGAGAGAGAAAAAATGTGATACTTACAAGCAGTACGATTGAATCACCGATATGTTCAGCATATCACCAAGCAGCAGCTCCTTGACATCTCTAATACTGATCAGCAACTCCTGGGATTGTTTGTTGTGGAACACAGACGCTGGAACCTTAACGATGAACTGAATGAAATCATCACCCTTCCCGAGTATCATGTTATATAAGACCTGCTGACGCTTTCGCAGTGTATTCACCAAATTTTGGGGAAGAATGAAATCTTTTCGAAGTGGACTGATGTAGTGATCATCCTGCTGACCCGATGGTCCCTTTCCTTTCGACGCACGGACTTGCTTACCTTTGTCAGCAATAGGAACAAGTGCCTAAGAAATGACAAGTTAGTATACGTTAGGAAACTATTCCCAAAACTGCAGTTATATATGGAATGTTAATTAGTAAACAAATTTAAGTTCTTTTGCTTACCGTACTATCAGATAAATCCACCAGATTGCAAGGCCACGGTACTTGTGAGCCACGTGCTTCAATGACAGTGCTCCAACCATTCCACTCCATCGGTAGTGGAATGGTATCACAGCCTTGACAGACACTGTCTACGAACACACGGACGTACCAGGGCGGAACTCGCTTAAAATGACATAGTGACGCCGAATCAGTCTGTAGAATTGTGCCTAATGCAACCATAAAGGTGCCATGTTCATTGATGTGCAGAAGACGACACTTTTTGGTTTCCTAATAAACGAACAAAAACAATTAGATTCATATATATATACATTGCAACATGCATACTTTTGATTAATTGAAAAAATAAATAACGACAAACCACTGAAATTCACACATACCTGAAGCTTGGCATATGGGAATGGATCAGAAGGTGCAGGTACAGTGTAAGAATGAGAAACCTGAGACGGTACAGGGGTGGAAGCAGGTGCAGGGGTGGAAGCAGGTGCAGGGGTGGAAGCAGGTGCAGGGGTGGAAACGGGTGCAGGGGCATACACTGATGAGCTGGAAGATTGATGCCCCTGACTCAGCTGTTGCATCAATCTTGCTTCCCTTTGTTGCAACTGCTGCTGCAAATCAGATTGGAATTGCTGTGACAACTTCCTTTCGATGTCCCTCATTTCTTCCTCTCTCCCCATCCGCTGGGAGCGCGGAAAAACATCTCGCTGACGCACTGCGGATCCAAATCCTCGAACTCTCCCAGGGTAATCCTTCTTGCCAAGCGCTTTGTTCAATGGATCATCCTGACTATGAGGCTGGCCAAGAAAAGAATAAGCACCCTCTACAGTCTTGTACACGAAAAAAAAACATGTAAATTATGAATTAGATCAAATAAATAAAACATACATAAATTGTAAGAAAAATTTATAAACTATTAAATATTACTCAGGACACTCACAATTTTTGCAGCTAAGTCTGCAGTCTCCTTCCGCGGATAATACATTTCGCCGTCCTTCTCTAATTGGCGGCCAAGCATGTATGCTTGTGCCCGATTCACCTCATCCGGACTCTGAATCGGCTCAATTGTGCCGTCCTCACACACGCTTAATAACCCTTTTCAATCCAGCCTGGTATACGCCCCGCGTACCCAGCTCGGCCCATGTAGTGTGGATTCTGATCTTTCAAGCGATTTTGTCGGGCTTTTTCCTGAACTGCCTGTGGAAAGAATTAATACAATTCATTTTAACTTTATCCTTTTATATTAACAACATAAACTTAAAAGTTAATCTATGAAAACAATTACGTACCCTGAACTCAGGGGTGATATGTGCTTCATAGAATTCCTTCCACTCCTCCTCAGTGATCATGCCAGCGTACACTCATAGGGAGGCACCTGCTTCGGGTTGTCCGTATTGATCCAACCAGCCACCAGCCTATTTTTGAACGCTCGCATACGCAAAGCAAGCAGTGACAACACTTTATCATATGCTTCATCTGGGATCAGGTACTTCTTCTTCAAGCTCGTCCACATGATGTTCTTTATTTCCAGATCTTGGTTCCTCCAGTTTTTGTTGATACAGCAATGGGTCTTAACCAATCGACCCATGGCGCTGGCAAACTTCTTAGACGCGCCAGTGGGTCTAAGATACCTGTAATATTAACAGTATATATGTTAGTCATACGTAATATATATAGTACTACGTATAAATGTACAAATATCAGTATATATATGAAAAAATAAGACAGAATAACATATAGGTGTAACATATACCTATCCCACACCAGATCAATCATGCCACTCTCCTTCTTCTCATTTAGACCACGTGACGGTCCTCGTGTCTTTCGTGGAGGGCCCTGAGAGGTCGTAGGAGGGTCCTGAGAGGTCGTAGGCTGATCAGCGGCAACGACAATCTGTGTACGCTCCGTTAACTGCATCTCTGCATCTATCTCCATCTCCATATCCTCATCACATTGTAGGAGCATCTCATGATCGTTGGCATCCATAATCTGCACAATATCATTACATAAATATATAGTCAGTGTCATACATAGAGTCATATATAGTCATTTAATATATAGCTATTCAGAGAAACACTATATGAACAATTAAGAAGTAATTAGAGAAAAATTATAAACTAACCTAGTAGTCTGCTTAGTCCTGATGTGAATATTGCTATACTTCAATCAACCAGCCCGTATGAGGTGTGACAATGAAAGTTACTACCAATGCCTGCAGAAGATAGTTTGTACACAAGAATAATTACATTTCGAATCCAATAATTCAATACTTTGACAAAATTTTCTGGGAAATCCGATAGAATCCCCCCTAAAAATATAGGGTTTCACCACAATAGAGCATGTACAAGAGGCGACAGTTTGGTTTGCAAAATTAATCCCAAATACACTTAATCCTAATAAACACATTAATCTCAAACAGAGCATGTATCTTCCTCAGTTTGGTTTTGCAAAATTTCACCATAACTACGTGGCTATTAATTTGTATGCCCAAACACTTATATTTTTCGCCTAATAACATATTAATCTCAAGTCCATTTGGACACAACCAGCAAGTATATACTACCAAAAATCAGCTCGCGACAGTTTAATCCGGTTTGCAAAATTAATTAATCCCAAACATGCACTTAATCCTAATAATTAAACACATTAATCGTTCAGTTTGGTTAGCAAAATTACCTCCAGCAGAATCAAGAATATAGGCGATAGAGCATGGATCGATATTACGCCAGTTGGGTTGTAAAACTAATTACTGGAGATGATATACGTATGTACTGAGGCGACGGGCATGTATGTTCCTGTTCGATAGCAGGTTGCAAAATTAATAATAGTGAAAGAGCAGAAATATATATGTTCCTGTACATGTTCGCAGATTTGATGAATTACCGAAACAGAGGCGATCGACAGCTAGGCATGCATAATATTGTGTATGTTTCGTCGAGATTTGATGATCACAGGCGCAAATATCGGGAGAATCAACGCGTAGCAGCGCGAGAGATGGCCGCCGGAAAGCGTAGCGGCGGCACAGACGGCGACGCGGCCAGTGGCGGCGATGGCGCAGTAGCTAGAGGCGTCTGTACTGGCCGGGTACCGTATGGAGCCATCGAGAGAGAGGTAGCTAGCTCTTGAGGGTTACGCGGGAGAGATTAAATTTTGTGAAATTTATTCAGGCAACATAAAGAACGCTTCATTCAAAAGCGTTTTTTATGCTGAGAGACAAAAAATACAAAAACGCTCTAAACGAAGCGTTTTATGCTAAGCGTTCCAGAGACATAAAAAACGCTTTATACGAGAAAGCGTTCTTTATATGTTTCATATAAAGAACGCTTATTTTCCAAGCGTTTTTTCTGTCTTTGGGCGCGATACAATAAAGAACGCTTTACATTATAATCATTCTATAAAATGCTAAAAAAACGATTTACAAATATAACCGTTTTAAAAACGGCGTTGTTTATTCTTTTTTTTTTCCGGCAGTGTTATAAAACCTATATTTTTACTCCATACAAACTATAGAACTATAAGTGTAATCAAACATAGCTACATATGTTTAAGGGATCTGTGTGGGCCTGTGGCTTATAGCTAGCATCTTGGTATCACAACGGATTCAGGTGATGTTCCATGACAAGTGGATTTGAGAATGTTTTTTTTCGTAAACGTGTTGATTTGAGAATGTTAGTAGAGAAAAATGGGAATATCGATCGTCGAGTGTATTAATTCCGGCGAACATTATGGAGACTCGATCGGGCATATTTAAGCAAAAAAAGAAGGAACATGGTTTATGAATGGTTGACCATTCATCTAGCTAGCTACTTAGAAAATAATAGTAATAAACATCATCTGTTCATTATATTTAGTCAATATATATCCTGATTAATTGCTTGTACATATAATTCAACAGGGGGAGAGGAGCGTTTTACCTACCCTAAGGCCTAAAAACAATATCTCACCAGTGAAGGTATCTATCATGCCAAGGACAAGTGAATATACTACTTGCAAGCCAGCATATCTACTTAATTAAGATGATAAGACGCAGTGAAAAAAGCGGCAACTAGCAATATCAGTCACAGTTACTAATAAAGTGACACATATAAAAACAAAGTTAGTGACTGACTCCCCAACTAATACTTTATATGTATATTAGTAGTTTTTTGAACGGAACCCCAACTTCAATCAGTTTTTTTTAGGAAACAGGTCGAATTACTCTGATTACATATGGAAAACTAGGAAATCAGTGACTAACTAAATCCTTAAATTATCAAAAAAATTATCAAAAAAAAACTAAATCCTTAAATTGTGATTTTCCACTGAAAAGTTCGAGGTTCTTCCTGTCGCGTGTTAATATTTATTGAACTCGTTAAACCAACTACTTTATCCAGTGGACTGACTGACGATGGGGTGACCTGGGCTTGAGAATTAGTCTTGTTTCTTCCTTTACAGCTCTACCCGCCCCATTAGTGAATTGTGGACATCTACACAAAGTATCGGGGTTGTACTATAATATTAATAGATTGGCCCATATATATTTGGTAAATGGGTTCTCGATCAATACTGCACTCGCCTTATCGCCTTTTCTTCTTATATCTGTATCCGTTGCACTACACATGTGAATATCGAAAGGCCCATCATCATAGCTAGCACCCATTATTAAAAAATCTACCAATCAACAAAAAAACCTACCCTTTAAACTAATTTCTTGACTACACCTAAATTTAGGTACCGATAGTTACATACATGTATACTTATTCTATTGTACGTTTAGTAAATAAAAACTATACAAATGTATATATATTTATACAATGAATTTTTAAAAAAAAACTTAAATTCTAGTAGTTGCATATACTAACTTCTTAAAATATAAGGGTAAATTTTGTAATTTAAAAAAGTTGTGAGTAAAATATAAGGATAAATTTTGTAATTTAGAAAGAGTTATGGGAGAGATAAAAAAAACACGAATGAATGAAAGGAACGGATGCGCCGAATGTATAATGTATTTACATTTGTTTTTTTTTAAAAAAAAATTATTTTTCTTTATTATAAAATATTTAAATTGTTGTAACTTTTAATATATAAGTCCAAAATGAAAAAAAACTATATCATTGTTCACTTAAATTCAAGCTCTTCAAAACAAGACCAGTCATGGATATGTTTTGACAACTTTTAAAAAAATTATTTTTACATATATACGATGATATTTTAATGTGAGGTTGTATGTACATATTTTAATGTGAAAATGTACATGTTTTAATGTGACGATGTACATGTTCAAATGTGAGAATGTACATGTTCTTTAATGAACATGTGTACATGTTTGTATGACCGTCTGTACAAGTGTTCTTCCTTATATGTACAAGTTTTAATCTAAGGATGTATATATTTAATGATTCGTACAGATTTATATAACTATCTATATGTTTTTAATGTGAGGATGTACATGTCTTTACGTAAGGATGTACATGTTTTAGTGAACATTTGTACAGGTTTGTATGACCATCTGTACAAGTTTTCTTTTACGTTCTATGCTCCATACATGTAAATTTTTTTTTAAAAGTTGTCAAAATATATCCATGACAGATTTTGTTTTGTAGAGCTTGAATTTAGGTGAACAATGATATAATTTTTTTTCATTTTAGACTTATATATTAAAAATTACAACAATTTAAATTTGTGATGAAGAAAAGATTATGAATAAAAAATCTGAAAAAAAAATTAAAAAAATCTGCAGGAGAGCGGGGACAAGAGCGGGACAGCTTTAGAAAAAAAAAAAAAAAGAGGATAGTGGGGAGCGTTGGGGTGTAGCCAACGCAGCTGCAGCCAAGACAGACCCTTTTTCAGACTCCATCGACCCTTCCAAATAGTCCTTATAGATAATGTTCCGCAATTGGTGATTTAGTATGTACTATGGACTCAATCTGGTTTCTTCTTTCATCTCCTTCACATATCCATAACCGTTAAATTTTAGAATGAATTCTTGGCTACATATTGTAATATCTAGTTATTATTTTACATTTTAAAAATAAAATCCATAAAAATAAAACTGCACTTGCGTTTTTTTTTATTAAAATATATCCTTCCTATTGAAAATGACTTATGTAGTTTTTATGTAGAATCCTTTTTTTGTTAAAGGTATGATTTTCTTTTAACATAATACCTACATCCACATGTAGCTATCTTGGCTACATATAAGTAAGATTTTTAATTTATAAAAATTGGGAGAAAGAGATGTCAAGACGCGCGCAAGGTACGTGATTTTTTTTTTCTTTTTTATTAAAAGTTTTTTTTATTCTTTTTCTTTCTTTATAATAAAAACTTTAAATTGTTGTAACTTTTAATATATAAGTCCAAAATGAAAAAAAATTATATCATTATTCATCTAAATTCAAACTCTTCAATACAAGACCAGTCATGGATATGTTTGACAAATTTTATAAAAAAATATTTTTACATGTATAGTACACAAAACGTAAAAAAACTTGTACAGATGGTCATACAAACCTGTACAAACATTCATTAAAACATGTATATCCACACGTAAAAACATGTACATCATCGCATTAAAAACATATAGATGGTCACATAAACCTGTATGAATCATTATAATATGTATATCCTTAGATTAAAACCTGTACATATAAGAGAGAAAACTTGTACATATGGCCATACAAACATGTACACATGTTCATTAAAAACCATGTACATTCTCACATTTGAACATGTACATCATCACATTAAAACATGTACATTCTTACATTAAAATATGTACATACATCCTCACATAAAAATATTATCATATATATGTAAAAATAATTTTTTAAAAAGTTTTCAAAACATATCCATGTCTGGTCTTGTTTTGAAGAGCTTGAATTTAGACGAACAATGATATAATTTTTTTTCATTTTGGACTTATATATTAAAAGTTATAATAATTTAAAATTGTTGTTGTGATAAAGATAAAAAAATTAAAAAAAAATAAAAAAAACAAAATGGGCGCGCTCACTCCCGTTTGTTTAGTTCTTTTACTTTGTGTTTTGTCCCATTATATTTCATTAATTACAAAATTACCCAATTATATTTACTAATAACTACTTAATAATATTTTTATTTTAATTTGACTATTCAAATGTAGCCATCTAACTACATTCAGATGTAGCTAAGACAGTTGTATATTCTTAAAAGTAATATATTTAAACACTCACTTTTAAGTCCATATTTGCTATACCACACCTAACGGTGTACTTTCGAACATATAACAAAAACCATTACCACTCACTGATTAATGATTGGCATCCATTGTTGAAGTTTGTATAAAGGCTCAAATATTGTCTTTATGTAAAGGCTAGCGATTTCTTAATTTTTTAATTATCTCAATGTCATTCTGTCGCGTTCTGCTCGTCTTGGTAACAAACTAACAATGATTATAGTACGGCCCCATGTCTATGGCTGTAGCTTTATTTATAAGATCAAGATGCGAGTCAGTCTCTTTTTAATAATATGTTCGTTTAATATAATTGAAAGATTAGTGAGGTTTTTGTTAATATAATTATGTAAGAGGTTGGTATAAAGGCTAACATTTTCCCTTTATATAAAGACTCAATTTTGATTGGATGAGATAAAAGGAGATTTTATTTTTTCTTTTCTCTCACTTATGCCCAACATTCACGCGCAAACATTCACCCCATGGTTATTTGATTTTTTTTCTTTTGTTTCTTTTTCTTTATCTTTATTAAAATAATAATAATTTTAAATGGTTGTAACTTTTAATATATAAGTCCGAAATGACAAAAATTATATCATTGTTCACCTAAATTCAAGCTTTTCAAAACAAGACCAGTCATGTCAAAACAAGACCAGTCATGGATATGTTTCAACAATCTTTAACTTTTTTTTACAAGTTGTAACACCCCTACTATTAATTCTATCATTACCGTCCAAACTCCTCGTGCTTCCCGAGTCACGCAGCGGATACATACCTACATACATCGGGTGATACAATGCCGTTAGTCACTCACGTGACTAACAAGGCTACTACTGCTACATACAGCATCGGTCTGATGGACCGGAATATCCGAGTACTACTTAATACAATACATACTCTCATTACATACTGGATACTACGATACTCCATTCGATACGTTACTCCATTCAATACAATACTCCACAATTCCGTACAAGATAATACACTACGCATACCGAGTTCGCTAGGTTCCAAATCAATACAATACTGCTCCCAAATTCATACATACTCACTAGGAGTCAATCTACTACCCATTACTCACAAACTAATACTTCTAATTACTAGGCGCGTCGCCGGTCTCTTACCTTGACCGTATTCGCTCCGGGTACCTGCACACTAAAAATGTTCCCCCGAGGGGGTCAGCTTACGCTGAATATGATAACCGCATACCCCGCGTACTAGCGAGGGTACGCCGACCATTTGGTCGCATACATGCAATTCATTTGCAATACATACATTCATACATACATACATACATGCTTTCATTCACGATACTACAATACTACCCAAGGTATACATACATACGCACAGTACAATACATGCTTGGAAGACAATACAAGTCAACCAATGCTTACTTACCATTTTCCAGAATACACATACACAATACGTACTCATTACATATCCAATACGCAATACGGAGGTACAATTCTCCAATACATACAAGGTCCAGTTAGCTTCATTACACACCCGGGCTTATCGGGTGTTCGATGCTCTTTTACTTCCGGTCGATGACTTACAATAGTCAAGACCAATACACATACAATACTTACTTCTTACATACTTTACTTCCAGTTAAGTCGGTATGACCTCCGGGCAGGGATTACTACATCCCACCACCGGGCTTTAGGGTGGCCCACTAATCCAGGATGCTACCCATTCAAGGGAATTGGTCCATGGAAAAGATTACAGCCAGGATTCGGATCCAACCTCTTGTGTTTCCTTATCCTCACGCGTGGCCGAAACTATATCGGACTTCTACTCATTCCATTTACTCATTACTCAAGTTAGGAGTTAGAAGGTTAGGAATTAGTAGAAGTCAATACTCCATTTCCATACATACATACAATACTCAAGTACACGATACTTACACATACTTCTCAATTCCATTCATTCATTTCATGAATTATACAAACTAATTGTTCAAGAAGATACGACAAGAACAAATAGTTCAAACACAGTTAAGTGCATTATAAGTCCGATTCGTGCATTTATCTTATTGGTGATCACATAAGCACACAAATCGGGGTAACCAGGTTAGGATACAGAGCATGAAGAAATCATACCGTTCACCGTCGCAGGGTACTACCGGTTCCTTTGGAGCTCAACTATGGAATTCCTATACATACACGAAGTAGTATGATCAATGATCTATTATTGATCTACTTACTCCTTCATTGATACTTTCAATGCATACTTACTACTCCATTACTTTCTTACTTGGTTATAAAACCACTCTTTCCTTTACTACTTCATAAACTTGCTTCCTTACACATTTGCTTACTTTCTTACCATTATTACTTCATTAATGGTGTATTACTACTTATATATGCATACTTGTGTATAGGCATATACATATACATACATATGATTACTATAGTCATGTTATAAAAACATTTTTTTTTGTAAGTGTTTGGGCCGTCCGACCCACCGTCCGACCCAACCCTGGGTCGGACCATTCCAGTAGGTTTTCGTCCTCTGAAATTACTCCCGTCCGACCCAGCACTATTCCGTCCGACCCATACACCTCTGGGTCGGACCATTCCAGAAGGTTTCAGTTTCGTCATCCAAGCTATGTCCGACCCACGTCCGACCCATCCTCTGGGTCGGACGAAGTCGGAAACTTCGTTGAAGAAAATTTTTGCCTGTCCGACCCATGTCCGACTCACGGCTCTGGGTCGGACCATTCCAGAAAGAATTACCGTCGTTTCTCAAGGCACGTCCGACCCACGTCCGACTCACGGCTCTGGGTCGGACGGTTCCAGAAACTTTATTTTCGTTACTCAGGCCTTGTCCGACCCAGCGTCCGATCCAGCTGTGGGTCGGACAGTAGCAGAAACTTGCTACAGGCCTTGTTTTCTTTTCCCAATTTCACCCATTGCTTCCCTATTCTTCCTACATGCATCCTAACATGTTTTAGTACTATTTAGACGCTCTAAATCATGCTAATTCATTCCTTAATACATTACACAATCCTATGCTTATTTATACACTAATTTCCCAAGTTTCAACTCAACACTCCCATTGTTTTCTCCCTTATACCTTATGCTACAGATTTTTCCCTCTACTCTTATACTCCAATACCTCCTCATCCAATGCCACTCTTAGCATCTTAAATACATTTCCAAGCAATTTACAATATCTATACCCAAGTCCAACATTCCTTTACCAATTCTTGCACATTGAATTCTCCTAACTTCTCCAATGTATCTTATACACTTTGCTACAGATTTTACACTTCTTATTTCTCATACTACAATTACCATTCCAATGGTCATTAAACATCTCTACTATCCCCAATACACACCTTGGTTCTCCCACTCACCAAGTCATTCTCAGTGCACAATTCCTACTAAATTTTCGCCATAGTTCACCTACTTTCCTTACTTCCTCAATTACACATCCTCTCATCAAATTCAACCTAAAGCTAGCCACACCCAACATGGGTCCTACCAGCACATAAGGTTCATACAAAAATTCAATACCCCAACATTTCTTCAACCACAATATCAATACACCATTACTTCCTCAAATAGCAATACTAATACACATACACCATTTATTTGGCTCCAAAGCCTTCAATTCAAATACTCGCTCTTAAATACTCAAATTTCACAATCCTCAATACTAGTACAAGGTTTTGGGTCCTTTAAATATTTTACCCATTCCCATTACTCTAATGCAATAGAATTTACATTAGGAAGGAGCTCTTACCTTGAGCTTATAATTCCTTCATTCCTTTTCCACTTCTTCTTTCTTCCTTGCACCAAAATCGGTCATATGGGGAATGGAGTTTGGCAACTCCATTCCCATCACCCAAAGCACACAAAACAAGTGTAATTAAACTACTAACCCTTAAATTAACACTAATTCATTGAAGTGTCAAAAATACAAATTCTAGGGTTTACCTTTGGAGTGATTTAGGAGGGGTCTTAGCCCTTGGTTCAAGAAGGTGTCCTCACCACCATTGGAGGGTTGAAGCAAAGATCCAAAACAAGAGGAAAACAAGGTAAGAGAGAGACCAAAAATCGGCCATACCAAGAGATGGAGAAAAGTGAGGTCTTTCATGGGGATTTTTACCTTGTTGGAAAGAAGAGACTCCAAGCTTCACAATGGTGTGCTTTTCTCTTCAAATGGGGGAAACCCATGGAGATGAAACTCATCCTTTTTGAATTTTGAAAAGGTAGAAATGTAGAGGATGATGAGGGGATTACAAATATGTAATTTATTTTACATTTGGAGCTCAAATGGAGCTAGAGCATGAGGAAGAGAGTGAGGAAGCCATGGGAGCTTCCTTTGGGGCTTTGAAATCGCCCAACCAGAAGAGAGAGAGGGCAAAATCGATGGAGAGGGAAGGGGGAAGGAGAGAGAAGAGAGAAATGAGGGGAGAGAGAGTGTGTGAGTGCTTTTTACTTTCCCACCTTTTTGCTTTTTGACTCTACATTAATCTAGCTAGTTACATGTGTGTGAGAGGGTTATTTGACCCCTTAAAAATCGGCCCCACACATTACTGCTAGTTGGAGCGTTTTTCGTCTTTTATAGAAAACGCTCGTTATTTTACCCGGTTTTGATACTACTTACTAACCGGGCCCGTTTTCTGGAATTTTCTCGCTTCTTTATTTTTATTGGTCATTAAACTTCCATAAATGCTTAATAACTATTATTTAATGACTTATAATTTTTACGGGTTCGTTTGACCATTTAAAATCACGTTTTCGGGTCTTCTCGAAAAACGTGCGTTAAAGCTCTATTAGCGTTTTAATACATTATTCAGATCCGTTTTCTTCGGGAGTTGTTCCCATATATTATTTAGGTCTTATTAAACCTTTAGAATCCATATAATACGCTAACCGAGGTCTCATGCCTCCCATGGTTATTTAACGCTTATTTAGCGTTTCCCTCTTTTAAAGCGTCTATTTATTTCTTTTGGATTTATTTTTCCTTACCAATATTACTCTAGCATTATTAGGCTCTTAAATACGGATTAGAATTATCTTAATCACTATATTTAAGTCTGGGGTATTTCACAAAAAACAATGATACACTAAAATGATAATATGATTCATTAATTTTATTATTCTGATTCATTAATATTGATATTATGATTCATTAAGTAATAAGTGGTGAATTCGACAATGTACACTCGTGGCAAATATTTCACACGTGTATGGATCATATAGTAGTAAATACATGGCATATATATTTTTGAAGCAATGGCTAACATTAATCTGTATCTAAAACTTAAGCTAATAAGGGATTATTAGCCGTACATATACATTATAATCTGTAAAATTTTAGCCAACCTAATATATACTTAGCTTCATTAAAGACAATTGATTTGTTGAAGTAAGCAATGAATATTTAGTATTTTTGTATATTAACGATTTACCTTCGTGGCAAATATTACATAAGTCAGTGGCATATATATGTGTACACATATGGCATATATTGTTTTATACCTATGGCTAATATTTGTCTGTATCTAAAACTATAGCCACTAGCCGTAGATGTACAGTATACGTTGTTAACTTTTATCCAATATACACATAGTGTCATTAAATACAATTGATAAGTTGAATTAAGCCATGAATTTGAGTAGTTTTGGTATATTAACGATACACTCATGGAAAGTATTTCATGTGTATGACACATATATTTGTGAAAACATGGCATATATTGTTTAAAGCAATGACAAACATTAATCTGTATCTAAAACTTAAGCTAGTAAGGGATTATTAACCGTACATGTATATTATAAGCTGTAAATCAATTTACTATTATAGATATTTTTTTAATTAGCATTTTAATTAGTATTTTTGGTTGTCCCTATACATATTAGAAGTGGACATGCAAAATTAATTATATGAGTAAAACACTCTAATCTAAACCATTCATCATAATATGTTAGATCCAAGCGTCAGTGTAGAAGCCTTTACATGAAGGCAAAACATTGCGTTTATGCAATCGACGCCCTGCCTTTCACTATCTATATCGGCTAGATGCGACACCAGCAAAGGGAGACCGGAGAATCAAATTGAATCACAAGAATAACTGATATTTTTTTACAGACGACAACAGAGTATGGTATCTTCTGCCACGTCATCAGATTCGTCACTCATCTGGGAGGACCACATCCGTTGCATTTCTGTTATCTCATCCATCTGTTTTCTTGGGGTATGGATGGAAGAAATCCCATTGGTTACCTCATTACTAGTAACTACCAATCCAAAGAACAAACAAAATAAGCACTGACGACAATTAAGCAAAAAGAAAAAGACAGACAGACGCAATAATAAAGGTACCCCGAGAGACGGCGAGACGTCCCGACTCTTCTTCTCTCTCAGTCTCTCCTTCGATTCAGGGGAGGAGTGAATATAACTGTAGATAGAATACCGCCATCAGCTCAAATCAACAAACGCAAACGATGGCAGCGCGCTTAACAACCTCTTTCTTCCTACTCTTCCTCGCCTCATCCTTTCTTTCATCTTCTTCCGCAACCTTTTCCGATGAAAATCCCATCCGGATGGTCTCCGATGGTCTCGGGGAGATTGAATCCTCCGTGCTCCAAGTGATCGGTCAAACTCGACATGCTTTCTCCTTTGCCAAGTTCATCAGCAGGTTCTATTTTGTTCTCCTCCTCCATGTCCTACCTCCCTGCCTTTTTTTTTTTTATCTTCTGTTAATTGCTCCAGGTTTTGTAATCTGATTAAGCATGATTGAGTATTTGATTCGGTTTATATGTGTTCTTTCGCTGTTGGTTTTAGGTATGGGAAGAAGTACGAGACTGTGGAGGAGATGAGACAGAGGTTTCAGATCTTCTCTGAGAATTTGAAGTTGATCCGATCGACTAACAGGAAGCGTCTGCCTTACCGTCTTGGCCTCAACCGTAAGTCTAACCAATTTTGCTTACTTTCCGTTTACCCCGTCTCTACTGTGTCTGGTTGACGAATAAAGAGTCGTCAAATGGTAGTACTCCAGCTTATTGTTTCGAACCGATAGATAGGGATGAAAACTGTTAGTGAAGTGCTCGATTGTAGGGTCTCAGCTTTCTTGTTAGGGCATCTACAATGTTGTGATTACAGCCGGTGTTAAAAAAAAAAAATGATGAGGCGGTGAGAGAACGTGTGACCAGTTGTTAACTAATATTTGGTTCTTTCTTGTTAAGACACTTTCAGAAACTAAGAGAGATGGTAGGAGGTTGTAATAAAATAATATTTATTGTTGTGTGAAATCCAATTTTATTACTGTGGACCTTAGCTAATGGCAAAATTGAGGAGTTTCCATTTTTTCTATGGCAGTTATAAAAAAAACTGTTACAGCTACTAGTTTGTAAGGTGCAATTAAATACGGCTATACCTAGAAACCTAGTAGTATAGATTGTTTTGATCATCTCATTGGCTAGTTTTGTTAAACGTAGAGAGGGAACATATATATGTGACGTTATTTTGAAATTTCTGAAATAGATTTCGCGGACTGGACTTGGGAAGAGTTCAGAAAGCACAGGCTTGGAGCTGCTCAAGAATGCTCGGCCACCCTCAAGGGCGGTCACAAGTTGACAGATGAAACCCTTCCTGAAACGGTACTTCTAGCATCTTTGAACCCTGAAACATTTCTCCGTAGATATCCTTATGCCTTGTGATATTGCAGGAGTTGAAAAATCATCCTTTTCTGTTTACTGACATCTAAATACGACTATTAATTTCTCCCTGCGACTTATAGCATTTTCTGGTAACAAAGTAAGCTCACTATTTACAATACAGTGATGTAGTTTCATCCGAGAATTCAGCGATATGGCTTCTTATAAGTTTTATCGTTTTTTATATATAATTGGAGGTATTTGGCCAATCAAACCACAATTGTTTCCTTTGCCTTGCTATCCCAAACAAAATGGGAACCTCACTAGTTTCCTTCACCCCTGCTTTTACCCCTACTAGCTATTTTCCTTGCTTCAAAGAGAGTGTTAAAACCCATATTTATTATATCTTGCTACCATCATTCTACCTAAGGTGAGCTTTGATTGAGGGATTGACACTTCAACACTCGGAAGTGGGGAAAGCTTAGCACAATCTTCGCTTCAATCAAAATTCTTAACACCATCATGGTTCATGTCACAGTCTGTTTTTCTTCAATACAATTGGAAATATTTATGGCCTTTTGACAACAAACTGGAACTGAGATGAGATCATGAGTATAATTTGTTTCTCGCTGGACCATTTATAGCTGTGTTGGTTTTATCTTCTCTTTTGTGACTTAAGGGTGTTTCGACATCCTGACTATGGAAAGTTGTTTTCTGAATCGCTGAATTAAATCTTATTTATCTGATGAAATTAGGCAAACAAAGAAAAACTCTAGTCTTAAGGTTTTAGTACATAGTTCGAAGAAAATCTAAAAACAAAATGAAAAGAACAAAACTGGATATTAGCAGCTTGTTGGGAGAAAAACGAAGGACCAAAATGGTAAGGAAACCAACTCGACCAATAGATCCAAACAGTTGGCAATTCAGTTAGTTAAAAAGAGCAACTTAACTGGATATCTCCGTTCTTTGCCTCCTTGTGTATCAACACAAAACTGATCTGACATCAATTTACTTATGTCGGACGCTACAGAAAGATTGGAGAGATGAGGGCATAGTTAGTGCTGTCAAGGATCAAGGACACTGTGGATCCTGTTGGACTTTCAGGTGAGCTCTTGGTCTCCATGCATATCTTATATAGTCAATGAGCCTATGCTCTCTGTCTCTTTGTAGAGCCTTATATCTAGGATTTTTTCATATTCAGTACCACTGGAGCATTGGAAGCAGCTTATGCACAAGCTTATGGGAAGAACATCTCTTTGTCCGAGCAACAGCTTGTTGACTGTGCCGGTGCATATAATAACAACGGGTGTAATGGTGGTTTACCATCCCAAGCTTTCCAATACATCAAATACAATGGAGGACTTGACACTGAAAAAGCTTACCCCTATACCGCGAAAGATGGTGAATGCAAGTACTCCGCGGAAAACGTTGGTGTAAAGGTTGTTGATTCCGTTAACATTACACAGGTATGCACCATTAAGTATTATTCCCCTACTCAATCTTATTGCTTCTGTTTCATCTGATCTGGATTCGCTAAAAATCATGTTTAGATGGTAGCAGAATAATGTCAGAGAAGATAGGAGATTGTATTGCTTGAATATTACTTGATAAAAAACTGTGTACATGACTCCCTTTATATAGTGGGATAAGTGACTCCAGACTTCTCCCTAATAACTCTAGAACTTTCTAGAATAATATTAAATCTAGACACTTTCCTTATCTTTGCACTTTTCATATTCCCCTCATAAATGCAACACTTAATAGCCTTTACTTTTCTTATCACCCACATAAATACAAACCTCTAGAATCTTTCCTAAACCTTTCACTTTTCTTATTACCCACATAAATACAAATCTTTAGAATTTTTCCTTAACCAATTAACTTTACTAATTTCAACACACCCCCTTAAAGTTAATTCCTCTGAACTCCAAGCATAGTGCGCAGCTTCATAAAAACATCTTGCTTCAGTGGTTTCGTAAAAATGTTTGCAACTTGTTCATGTGTCTTGACAAACTTGAGCTCCACTTCATTAATGGAAACACAATCACGAATGAAATGATACCTCGTGTCAATGTGCTTGCTCCTATCATGAAACACCGGATTCTTGGCTAAGGCAATGGCTGACTTGTTCTCAACATAAATCTTTGTTGCCTCATCTTGTGGTGTCTTTAATTCTCTCAATAATCTCCTCAGCCATATAGCATGACAAACACATGAGGTAGCAGCTACATACTCAGCTTCACACGTAGAGAGAGTCACAATTGGTTGTTTCTTCGAACTCCAAGTAAAAGCAGTGTCTCCCATGTAGAATACAAAACCAGTAGTGCTCTTTCGGTCATCAATATTTCCTCCCCAATCACTGTCACTATATTTTTTTTTTTTTCTGTAGCCAACAAGCTTATACTCATCAGTGGATGAATAGAACAAGCCATGATCAACTGTTCCCTTCAGATATCGTAGTATCCTCTTAGCTGCCTTGAAATGTGTCACTGTTCGAGACTCCATATAGCGACTAACGAGCCCAACCGCAAAGAGTATATCGGGCCTTGTGCAGGTCAAGTATCTCAAACTTCCAACAAGGCTCTTATAAGTGGTAGGGTCCACTTGGTCTCCATCGGCATACTTGGATAACTTCATCCCACAATCAACTGGTGTATTCACGGGGTGACAGTCGTCCATCTTGAACTTCTTCAACACCTCCTTCGCATAGCTCTTTTGGGAGATAAAGATCCCATCATCCTTTTGATCTATCTCAATGCCAAGATAGTAGGACATGAGACCAAGATCCGTCATCTCAAACTCCTTGGTCATGATTTTCTTGAATTCTCCAAACAATTTAGGATTACTCCCTGTGAAGATCAAATCATCAACATATATGCAAACAAGTAAGATGTCCCCATCCTCACATATCTTCACATAGAGGGCGGATTCATAAGGGCATTTAATGAACCCATTTCCTTGGAGATACTCATCAATCCGATTGTTCCAAGCTCGTGGAGCTTGCTTCAAGCCGTACAAAGCTTTCTTCAACTTCAACACCTTTCTTCATGGCCCTTTATCACGTAACCTTGAGGCTGTTCGACATACACCTCCTCTTCAATGACACCATTCAAGAATGCTGACTTCACATCCATTTGATAGATCTTCCACTTGTTTTGAGAAGCAAGTGATACGATCAATCGTACGGTCTCTAATCGAGCAACAGGGGCAAATACTTCACCATAGTCAACTCCAGCACGTTGGTTGTACCCTTTGGCTACCAATCTTGCTTTGTACCTCTCCACCTCTCCTTTGGCATTCTTCTTTGCCTTATAAACCCACTTGAGACCAATGGGTTTTTCTCCTTTGGGAAGCATCACAAGTTTCCATGTATCATTCTTTTCAATGGACTTGATTTCATCATCCATGGCTGTTCTCCACTTCTTTTCTTTCACCGCCTCTTCGAATCTTAGAGGTTCACAATCTACAACATGACAATAAAGAGTGAGATCATCATCAACATTTTGATTATCTAACTCCTCATAAATTTCTTGAAGCCTTCTCATCCTTAATGGTCCTTCACTTGAACTTCCACTTGAAGGATTTGATGATGTGCTTGAAGAGGAGTTGATGATGTGCTTGAAGAGGGTGATTGTTGCGGTGTCACGGGCTCTTCACTTTGCTCCGCCTCTTGAACTTCATCAGAGAAGTGGGAAGAAGTTGTATTTCTCCTTATCTTCAAGGCTCCAATCCCAGGTTTCTTCTTCATTGAAGACCACATCTCTACTCACAATGGTTTTTCCAAGACATGGGTTGTAAAGCTTGTAGCCTTTTGAGCGTTGATCATAGCCAATGAAGATGTGCTTCTTGCTTTTATCTTCAAGCTTGCTCCTCTCTTGATCTGGTACATGAACATGACCAATGCTCCCGAAAACCTTTAAATGGGCCAAATTAGGCTTAACTCCACTCCAAGCTTCTTGTGGGGTCATGTTTGAAAGACTCTTTGTAGGGCACCGGTTGGATAAGTACACTGCACAATCCACAGCTTCAGCCCATAGCTCTTTTGGCATCTCCTTGCTCTTCAACATGCTTCGAGCCATGTCAAGGATGGTTCGATTCTTTCTTTCCGCCACACCATTTTGTTGAGGAGACCTTGGCACTGTTAAAAACCTTCTAATGCCATTCTTTTCACAGTACTCATTAAACTCATTAGAGGTAAACTCTCCACCCCTATCAGTTCTTAGAGACTTGACATAGCAACCACTTTGTTTTTCAACAAGAGCCTTAAACTTCTTGAACATGGAGAAAACTTCAGATTTTTCTTTCAGAAGTAAACCCATGTTTTCCTACTATGATCATCGATAAAGAGCAAAAAGTACCGACTTCTACCAAGAGACATCGGTGTGATAGGCCCACAAACATCAGCGTGAATTAGCTCAAGTGGTTTATGTGCTCTTGTGAAGGACTCCTTTGGAAAACTCTTTCGGACTTGTTTTCCAACCAAGCAACCTTCACAAAATTGCTCTGGGTGGTTGATACAAGGCAAGCCTCTCACCATGTTCCTTTCACCCATCAACTTCAAACTTTCAAAGTTTACATGTCCAAGTCTCAAGTGCCAAAGCCATGAGTCATCTTTCACACAAGTTTTAAGGCACTTAGCAACATCAGTCTCAAGATTAAGAATAAACATTCTATTTTTCGTCATGGGAACCTGAGCAATCATCTTCCCATGATTATCAAGAAGGTAGAGCATGCGATTTTTCATATTAATCTCATAGTCCCTCTCCATGAGTTGCCCAATACTCAAAATATTACTCTTCATCCTTGGAATGTAATAAACATCACCAATGAATCGATGCTCACCTTTCTTTGTACGGATCATGATAGTACCTTTCCCTTTGATTGGAACTTTGGAATGATCTCCAAATGTGACAGATCCGGTAATTGAATAATCGATTTCCATGAACTTACTCTTATCTCCACACATATGGTTGCTTGCTGCATTGTCAAGATACCATCCATCTGTCTTTCCTTCTTTCTGAACTTGGTTGGACAGCAACAACACACCTTCCTCCTTTATTTCCATGAAATTGACATCTTCATTCTTGGATTTAGGTGCACTCCAACAATCACGTGCAAAATGCCCAAATTTTTGGCAATTATAGCACTGAATTTTTGACTTGTCTCCCCTTTGGTAGTTTCCTCGTCCACGTCCCCTTGAACTTTGACCCCTTTCTTCATTGAGATCTTGACCACCTCTTCCATATCCTCCTCGATATCCTCTACCTCGTCCACGGCCATGCCCTCTTGAGTTCTTCTCACGATCATCATTTCTCATCGTGGATTGAGTGGCTAATGCTTGCTCGACAGACGTCTCCTTCTCTTGGTAAATCTATCTTCATGGGCTTGTAGTGATCCCATGAGATGATCAACCGTCATCTTTTCTAAATCTTTGGATTCTTCGATCGCCACAACAATATGATCAAACTTCGTATGTAGAGATCGAAGGATCTTCTCTATAACACGAACATCTTCGATTTTTTCACCGTATCGCTTCATTTGATTGACTATGGCCAACACCCTTGAGAAATAATCAGCAATCGACTCGGATTCTTTCATCTGGAGTCCTTCGAACTCTCCCCGTAGCATTTGAAGGCGTACCTTCTTTACTTTGTCAGCTCCTTGATACAAGTTCTTCAAAATTTCCCATGCATCTTTCGCCGTTGTCGCGCTCGCCACTCTTTCAAACATCACCTCATCCAAACATTGATAGATGAGTGTGAGTGCTTGTTGATCTTTCTTCCGTATCTTTTGCGCAGTTTCTCTTTGACCGGGAGTAGATGTAGATGAAATATGCACGGACTCATCACATCCTTTTTCAACTACCTCCCAAACGTCATGACTTCCAAGCAAAGCCTTCATCCTTATACTCCAATTTTCATAGTTGTCTTTTGTAAGACGAGGGAATACAAAAGGAAGGTTGGAATTTGACATTGGAACGAAGAAACTCTTTTTTTTATTTCTCTCTCTTTCCTTCAAACTTTTCTATTTTTCAACACTCTTTCTCTTCTTCTTTTCCAAAAGTGATATTTCCGAAGAAAACTGATTCTCTGTGGCTGATACTTGAGCCATGTGATGTGATGACAAACTTCATGTCCTTAAATGTTGATTTATGAAAGAACAACTCAGCCGGTAATACTTGTTTAAAAATCTGAACCTAAATTGCAAATACATATAACTGTGATAGTAGTGTCCAAGTTTGGCGCCACCAAACAAAGGTAAATGCTGACTTGATGACCTCTTTGAACTATGCTAGTATGCCGAAGACGAATTGAAGCACGCTGTTGCATTTACCCGGCCTGTGAGTGTGGCATTTGAGGTGGTCAGTGATGGATTCCGATTCTACAAGGAAGGAGTTTACACCAGCGAAATTTGTGGCAGCACTCCTATGGTGAGTAATTTTGCTTTCGGATTCAGTATTGTTCATCCCGTATCAAAACTCACACGTATGGAATCATATTAGTAGGGAAACCATTTCAGATTGTCATTTGTTGTGAAAGTACTTCCCTACCTCTCTTCCGATCTTCTTTCTAACTACCGTATATTGTTATTTCTGATTTGCATTATAATAGGATGTGAACCATGCTGTTCTTGCCGTGGGATATGGAGTGCACAATGGTACTTCATATTGGCTCATCAAGAATTCATGGGGTGGGGACTGGGGTGATGGTGGTTACTTCAGGATGGAGTTGGGGAAGAACATGTGTGGTAAGTCCTCAATTTGTGCATTATAAAATGATTCCTTGCCAACTTGCAACTGACATAAACTAAACTTAAACAATGACTTGTAACACGCAGGTGTCGCAACATGTGCATCATACCCCAAGGTTGCTTGAAGCCTGGTGATACTTACCGGTCTACAAGGTCCATCAGCTGGGAAGGGTATAACCCTCATTCTAGTTGATATTGTTCGGTCATATATTATTGTTATAGTCTGTACAAGAATGTTTCTATTCCCATCTAAAGAACGTACAGACTTGTTATTAATTGCACGTCTTGTTTGGCTGTACAAAATAAGACCCGCGTAACATCATCATTTCCTGAAATTGGTGATGGCATCTGTGTACCAGACTCGAAGCTTTGTACTCATATTAGATCAATATCCTCCTTTAAAGTCATGTTTGCAAATAGATGTATGATGTCTTTAATGAAACTGATGCGCCATGCATTCCTTCTCTGGTAATCCACTTTTTTGATATCTTTAATAATGAAATTTAAGCCAAACAGTAGTGTAAGGTCATCCTTTATAGGTCTACCGCTTGATCTCGTACATATCTAGGATCTTAAATTTCTCAAGCCGTGGAACGTTGTGTTAGGGGTGCTGATTGAATTCACTGTCTTGGAGTATTGAGTTAGTTGTTTGGTTCGCGGGTTTGGAACATTTCTCCACTTTCTTTGCTGATACCAGAGAACACGAGATCGGTGTCTATAGACCCTTTCCTTCTGTAGTGGTGCACTCTTTGCAATCGAGTGACCTCATCCCGACCGACTAGTTGTGGTTATATTAATGGATATTGGGCATTAGATGGATAGTTTGCATAATAACAAGATCATAGCCGTTCAGTTTTTTTCAGCATTTAGACTCACTTTGAAACCGCCCTTAATTCACCTGCTATTCGTGGGACACAATCCCAATTTTTTTAGGAATCAGTGGCGAAATTTTGATCGAGGAGCTAAATCGTAAGTTATGAAAAGCTTCTAGTGACATATGGCTGTTGCGATCTAATTGGCCAAAGGAGGGTGCGCGGACGCTGTCTAATTATAGGCGAGAGTGTCTTGGAGGATAATGGGGTTGATTTTCACTTGAGAGATTATTGGGAATATTTTTTATAAGAGTTAATAATGACTGTCAGGTGATCAATGAGCATTAATGAGAGTTAATAATGACCATTTGCAGGCAGATCATTAATAGGTATCTAATAGTCTCCCATGGATATTAGAGTACTATCTTCCGAAGTCAAATATTAATCTAAACATTAACCACAATATTCAATCTTGAAAGGGAATAATAATGCAAGAAAGTTAATGATAGATGGGATTTCCATGAATTTTAAACTAGTAACCTAAAATTATGGCATCAAAAACAATCATCCAATATAAACAAGGTAACATCTATTCTATAAAAAAAAAATAGAGGAAAATTCACAATATATCTCTAAAATCTTTCGTAATTCACAAAACACTATTTTGTTAGTTTGGTCACAAGATTTCTCTAAAATCTTTTGAAATTCACAAAATGTCATTTTTTTTGTAACGTCCGTCAACATTACCGTTATAGATTTATTTATTTTAATTTCATATTAATTTAATGGTTCTGTGGGATGGACCTTACTTTGGCCCTAAAATATTAATGGCCATAGGCCTTTTTCCAACTCCCATATAAATCACTAAGTTGGTGAACTTGACCTTGTGGTCAATGTAGTCAACATGTTAATTTAGTCAACGTGATCAAAGTTAATGTGGTCAAATTGTTTCTAATGACCTTTGAAATATTCTATGTTTTATGTCCTTACTTTAATCCAAATCCTAAACCATTTAATTAATGGTTTACACAAAACTTTGAATAACCTACTAATGACATTAGGGTTTCTTTTTCTAATCATTCTCATCCCATAATTCAAATTCCTAAACCTTAATACGTAATCTCACAACGTCCTAAGTACTCACATTAATTCCCATGAATTATAAAATTCTTTAAGTTTCTACTAACATTAAGGTTCTCATACTTAATGTAATATAATGTAACCCTCAAAAAATCATCCCAACATTCATAAGTTCCCACCTATATTTAGATTTCCAAATTTCAAACAACCCTCCAATTATTATTTTTTCTAAAATTTTAAATACTAATATCTTCCAAAATTAACTTTTCACCGAATAAATTTCAAAATCCTAAATTCACATATTCACCAATTTCAAATAACTCAAATGTGAAATTTCAAAGCAACCCTCAAATTTTCGGTTTCCCCTCAAAATTTTCCCAAATTTTGAAACCCCCCTTCTTCCAAAATTTCAAACTTTTTCTCGCACTTTGGTCAAAACCCTAGTTTGGCAAAATTCTTTTGCCCTCCCTCTTTTCCAAAATAGGGGTGAGCATTCGGTTCCGATTATTTGGTTATAACCGAGAACCAAAATTATTTCGGTTTTTTTAACCGAAACTTTTAACCGTATTTAATAAAAACCGGGTTTCGGTTATTCGGGTAGAACCGAAATATTATTCGGATCAGTTTTCGGTTCCAGGGTTAGGTAATTCGGTTTACCCGAATAACCGAATTACATATGTTGAAAATATTGGCTATTCAGTTCTTTTTTATGTTTTGGTTCCTTTTTATAATTAGGTTCCTTTTTAAAATTAGGTTCTTTTTTACAATTCGGTTCTTTTTTTATAGTTCAGTTCTTTTTTGTAATTCAGTTCTTTGTATAATTCGGTTCTAACTGAAAACCGAATTAAAAATTTTAGTTCGGTTCTCGGTTCCAGCCTTGAAAAAATTTTGGTTATTCGGTTCTCAGTTATTTCAGCTCTCATACTCAAATTTGGTTATTCGAATAGAACAAAAAAATGAAAACCGGAATATTTTTTCTAATTCGGTTTTCGAGTAGAACCGAATAACCGAATGCTAGCCCCTTACAGTTTGGCCCCAAAATTTTTAAAGTTAACATTTTACCCTCAAAACTTACTAAAACTAGATTTTTCATTTTTCACCCTAAATTGATTCTAATTTTTGGCCATAATCATATTTTCCACTCAAACCCATCTTTTCTTTCTAGTTACAAATCTACCCACTTAATTTATAATGATCAAACTACCCATATAATTTATAATTTCATTTTAACTCATATTAGCCCCAAACTTGATCCAAACACAACCTAATTTTTGTAATCATTTTTCACCAGATTTTAAGAGTTTTATTCACTCAAACAACCCCTAAAATCAGATTATTACACTTAACATTATACCCAAATAATATCAACTCTTGGAAGTCATAAATCTACCAAAATACTCACAAAACTAGCCAATATTTTCGGCCATCAAGTGAACCATAATATAATCTTACAAAATTTCCAAAAATTTCCATAAAATCTGTATGAGTTATGGACATACATAAAATAACAAGTTTAGTTTTTGGTTTTTGCATTAAACTTCCTAAAACATGTCGAAACTTACACTTGAACCCCATGAAAATTTATGAAAAAAAACCAAGTTAGTGTAAATCTAGGTTCTATATGAGTGTTAGGTTTGGACATATTGACAAAATATACAAGAAAAAGCCTTAGAGCACAAAAATGAGCACTAAGACTAGTTTTAACCTTGGAGCTCTCCAAGGTAAGTTGTTTTCTTCAACCTTCGGCCCTATGGAGAAAATGGAGATAAAATTAGCTACTTGAATAGATCTAAAGGTTGGAAGGAAGGTCTAGGTGTTTAAGGTCTAGATCAAAGACTTACCCTTTGAAATCTTCTTTTTGTGATGTTGTTTCTCCTTGTATTTTCGGCCAAAAAGTGGCGGGTATGAGTCTTCATTTTGTGAATGAAAAGAGGAAGAAGATAAGAAGAAGTTAGGGTAGATTTACGGCCATAAGTAGTCAAAAGGAAAGCTTGAAGCTTATAGCATATTTTTCTTACCTTAACTTTGGTTGAACTTAATAAACTCTAACCCTTTTCTTCACAGCATTTTTGGCCTCCTTTGGCTCATATTTTCGACCTTAAACCATTAAAGAAGGTGGGGTTGAGATGTTGTTGCGTTTGGTGAGATTCAACAAAGAAAGGATGAGATTCAAAGGAAGAAGATGAGAGGAGAAGTGAGGAGTATGTACTCACGTTTTTGTCCTTCCATGGGAGCAAGGAGAAGATAAAAATATGATGAGAAGAGAGGGGAATGGCAGCTAGGAATATAGGAGAGAGGAGGGAGGATGTGAGTTAGGGTTTCCAAGTGAGAAATGAGAGAAAATGAGTGGATGAGAGTGAAATGAGAGTGAAATGGCAAAGTGGGGCAGCAGTATGTGTGTAGGATGGGTGGCGGTATTTTTTGGAGAGAATGGGAAATTGTGGGGGAGATGGGCTCGTTTATCTTGTGAGCCAATTTTGAAGTGTCTTTGGGCTTAATTTGGCCCACTTTGGGCTCTCTAATGTGTTAGTTTGTAATTTATTAGACTAACTTGACCCATAGTGTTTTTCTTTGGTTTTTTATGTTAATTACATTCCAGTAAGTCTTATTAACTATTTAGTATAATTTCCCAAAAATTTCTCATCTTGTTTATGCTCTTAATTCATGTAATAATATGTTACATGTTACACTAGTTTTAGGGTTTGATTTCTTTATCTAGATATTTCCTTCCACCCCATTTTTTGATGTAAGGTTTAAAAACCTTTTTGAACCACGTATTTAATTATATAAATATATTTTTGAGGTTCCATAATTCCTTAATAAATTAAGGCTCGTTGGCCTTTATAATTCAACAATTAATCCTTAATTATTTTATAATTCTTAGGGGTATTTTAGGTAGTACGCATAGGGATTGAGGAGCATTACGTGATGATCTTCTCGAAGCTCGTCACCCAGATATGGGGTGTCACAGTAGGATTAAGCACACTTGGTTAGACATCTACCCCCTGATGTAGATGAGCAGACAATGATGAGGCACACTATAGCATATATATACTCATGCTTCTCGGTGGCACTATACTTGTTGACCGGTTAGACAACCAGGTCCACCTTATGTTCTTGCAGCTGCTGTGGATCCGATTGGCTGGTCAGTATATCTAGAGTTTCAAATGTTTCATGTGGTTGTACCGACAACTATGTTTGATGTCTGATGTTGGTGACAATGGCATCGGTGGGGCACTAGTTATACTACAAATATGGGTGTGGGATATATTTCTGTAGATTTCCCCTATCTGTCACCCTATTAGGCACACAACCACCTGCACCATCTCCACTTACCACTCGTTGGAATGTGAAGTTTGAAGTGACCAACCATGCTAAGCACGTGCTCACACATTACAGAGAGGCATTTGATAGACAGACTCCAAACCAGGTTAATATCTTTTTATTCATAAATTCTTCATTGTACTCACATGCTTTTGTTAATATTCATTCTAACTTTTTTTGTTTCTTTCATATTGTATGACAGTCGTACACGGAGGAGATGATTTTATCCTTGCCTGCATATTATTTGGCTGGTCATCACATTGCACGATCTCGTGTGCCGCTTATATGTTTTCATATAGTTGAGTGACATCTCCTAAATCGTGTGATGCGCCAGTTTGGCAAGATCCAGTTGCCACCGGCTGATCGCATCACGGACGGGGAGGATCCTAGGGTAGACCTTCATGACATAGACCTGAGGGACCACACGGATATAACTGGGCCACTCACCATTCAAACTACATTGTTGTGTGGAACCAGCACACATAGAGGGTGGTCGAGCTTCAACATAATGATGATGGTGACACATACAATGAGTGGTTTGGTCGGAATTGACGATATATTGACGTTTGGGGCACCGGAGCTTTGCTGGGGTACATGGTGAGTAAGCGTTACTTTGGTTTGTTATAATTTATTGTCAGTTAATCATTAGGATATCTTTATTATCTAACAAATTATGTGCAGAGAGACCACAAATGAGGTCATCGACATGCTTGACCCAATACAAGACGATGCTCATCCTAGACTACGGGTCATGTGTGAAATACCCCAAACTAATAAAACATTGATTAAACATCTAATCAAATTAATTAAGGCCTAAACACGCCTTAAAAGTCAATTGAGAACAACAATGGTCAACACAAAGCAAGAATTGCACCCTTTGACCGTTTAGGGTAAATACATACCCAAATGAACTCCTTAGGACCTAAAATTTTGTCCTAACATAACACATAAAGGGATGTATTAAAATTATTGGACAACACTCCAACACAAATAACAAGCATTAACATGCTTAAAAGTAAAGTAGGGCAAACATGTGCTCTAAGAAACCTTAAAGGTCTTATGACCTCCATTTGATACCAAATTGGATTCCTAAGTTCAATTATCATGTAAGGAACACAATAAAACCGTTCTCAAAGAAAACCAAGCTCAGAAACACCTTGGGACACAAAAGTGCACTAAAACACCTTAAAGCACGTTTTTTGTATGAGCTCTAAGATATTGATTTTTTGTCACTTTAAGACCTAGATTACATTCTTTATAACATTAACGTGACATGATAGACTATATTATAAAGTATAAATAAAAGTTTAAAAATAAATCAAAATGGGTGATTTTGGGTGAATAGTACCCAAAATAACATTTAATTACTTAACTTAAACCATGGTCAATGGTCATCTTTTGGTTTGACCACCCATTGGTGCCCCATATGGCTGTCGTACTCATCCATTATCCAACATAAAATATCTACTAATGAGTCATCTAAAGAGTATTCAATAAAGTAGTAATATTACCTTATAAGCTCATTTTTCTTCTCTTTCCCCATCCCATTACTTCCTCCAGCAGAGTTATTCAGTTTCCATACCCTATATTTCAACCTCTTTAACAGCAAGGAGACTCCAAGTTCAGTTGGTGAGATCTTTTGATCTAGGTAAGCTTCTAAGACACATTTATGTCCATTTTCTTCATCTTTTCTTCTCTTTCCATTGAGCTTACCCGCTTTCCATTTTCATCATCCATTTGGTGTGAGTTTAGAGTTGGAAAATAGGCTGTGTTTCGGTGGAAAAATTCAGGGAGGAAGGAAAGCAAAGCTATATTGTTGTTAAGGTATAAAAATGTGCTTTAAAAGCACTTATCACTCATTCCTTTCATTTCCGGTTGGAAAACTTGATTCTCTAGGCTTTTATCTTCTTATTTACATGATTATTCAGTTGGTATATCAAGAGCTTCAAGGAATAGCCAAATCCATGCCAAAAACACCATTTTTGGCATCTTAATCAAGGTGAAAATTAGCCATCTTCTAAACTGATTGCTACGGTTTTAAGCCTTGGTTTAGTAGCTCTTTTGATACTCTTTTTCTTCTGTAAATTTAGGCCGAAGAACAGCCTTGGTTGCCTTTGTATTCTAAGGTAAATTTAACCTTGAAATTATTTACAAACACTTCTTATGGTTAGCTATTGTTTGGAGACTAATCATGCCTTAATTTCTGTTTGAAAACATGTAAAAAAGCTGTGGAAAATTATTCCAAGCTAGCCGTGGCCAAACAAGGCCTTATCTTGGCTAAAATAAGGTAAAATCACTTAAACCTTCACTTGGTATATTAATATGTGTTTAAACATATGTATATATAATGTCGTGAGTGAATAGGTTATAAAGGTCATATTTGACCTTAGGTGATAAGGAATGAGTTAGTAAATTTATCTAAGTAATTAAGTAACATAATTCAAATTTAACATTATGTGGAAAATTGGTAAATATGGGAGAACTTATGGGAGAGGCCGAGAGTTTAATGCATTTTTGGGCATTTATGTGTAAATTATTTTATGCTAATGTTTGTAATAAGGCCATGTACTTTAGGCCATTTTATTTATGTATATTAAGTTTAAATTAGATTTTAGGTAACATATATATATATATATCCGCATAGTATAGAGGGGTTAAATCATAATTAAATTAAATTTGGGGGCTATATATTATAAAGCTGAAAATTAGAGGTTAAAAGGATTTAAAATAAAAGTTATAAAAGATTTTATAAAGTTTGTGGTTAAATGGTAATTTCTGGAAAATATGGTACCAACTGTAATTAATGGGAATTTATGTCAAGGAAATATTAAGGAGGTCAACCTTGACCATATGGTAGGCTTTGACCAAATTAGATAAGTTTAATAACTTATTTAAGGTTTTAATAATAATATATAAGTTTAATTGTAACATTTTATAACCTATGGGGTATATATGGTGATTACCGAAAGTTAAGGGTGTAAAATGGTATTTTAAGCACCCATGGGCTATTAGGAATTTTTAGGATTTATGGGTTTGGATTTGGAATTAAAATACTATATATATAATTATAGTTATTATGTCATTGTTACAACTTTGGATAAATAGATTGGGTGAATGGAAATACCGAGAGTATATGGGTTAGTATGGTAATTATAACCCTTGGGTGAAATTTGGTGATTTTTGGAATAATATAAGAGTAGTTAATAAGATATGTGTATAATATATAGTTTTAATGATATTATAAAACTATATGTTATAAATTGGGTCAAAGTGTAATTATAGGAAGTTGGTGGGTTGAAAATAATTTAGAATAGATATGGGGTCTGTTCGGAAATGTGGAGCATATATAACTATAGGTTATATTTATATTAAGGGTTAAAATGTTATAATATATGATATATATATAACATAACATAATATATGTGGTCAAATTGTAAATTTGGAAAGTTAAAGGGGCTGGAAAATATATAAAAACAACCTAAGGGTCTGTTCGGTTATTTCATAAAAATAACCATAGGTTATACCTTTTTATAAAGTTAAAAATGTTATATTATATGGTATATATAACATGGTATAAATTATGGGGTGATTTTGTAAATAAAGAAAACTATGGGTTATGGAAAGGAATAAGGTTTAATATGGATGCCTATGCGGCATTAAAAATAGTTTTGTATAAAAACTATAGGTTATAAGTTAAAAGAAATAAAAATATCATTTTATATGATATTAGTATATGGTATAACATTACATAATGTTATGGGGTTAAAATGATATTAAAGGGAAGTATAGTGCTGTACCGAATATATTAAGGTTGAAAAATGAATTTTAGACTATGGTCTACAATGTTATAAATGTTATAACAATTATATGTTATTAATGTGATTTAAATGGAATTAATATAAGTAAGGATATTCACATTAAATAATGTGACAAACTATAAATAAATAAGATTTATAAACTAAGGTATATATTGAATAAACCTTAGAGGTTGTATATATACAACATAAAATGTTACATAATATTAGGATAAGGATCTTAATATAAGTTGTATAATATAATACAACAAATGAAAATAATCATCTAATATAAGATGATAAAAATGTAACATATAAGATTAGAGTTTTACAACTCATGAAACTTACCTATATTGGTAAATATATACATATGCGAGAATAATGTATATAAGGATGGATATATATTATGGTTGGAAACCATATAATATAATGGTGAAGGTTATTATATGAATATAGTTTACAACTGTTGGAGTATGAAGGTGTTGCTGAGATTGAAATACCCCTACTTAATTAAATATGGATTGGACATATAACCAATTAGATTATGGCCTAAATTAAGGGGAATGTGTACATTATTAAGAGCATGTAACGACTTGTGAGCGAACGAGCAATTAAAAATTAGTACGAGCATATACATGTCCGAAAATATGTTGACGTTACATATTAATACGGTCACGTACACATACATGTATACATATACACAACGTTACAATATTATGACGTTGTACGTATAACTAAAAACGCGACATGGTGATATAGTCGCATTGGTACATATGACCGAAAACATATAGCTAAAACACGACAAACAAAATAGTCGTATCCGTATATAAGTATAATCAACAACGTGACATAACAAAATAACCGTATATATATATATATATATATGTACACATAACTAGTAACGCGGCATTCTAATACCGTCGCATATATACAAGAAATACACATAAACATGCTGATACAAAAGAAAAAGAAAAAAAAAAGAGCAAACATGCTCTAGCCGAGATTTGAACCCGAGACCTCTCGTACCATTCCCGAAGCTTTAACTGGATGAGCTGTGCTCGAATTCGTAACTTATACTAACGAATTGAAGATAGTAGTATGTCAATTAAGGTAATGTGATAATACTAACTAATCTAACAATCTTTCCACCGTAGCTACCCACTTCCGCCTACCTTACATGTCATTCGCATCCAAGCGCTGGACACCTGCAAAAAAAAAATAGACACCGATTTATGTACATAGGTAGAATACAATAAATAAGCTAAGCTACCTAATCTAACCCAACTTGTTCGACATTTCTACAGGGGATAAGTGAATTCCCTTCTCAAGACGTGGGAAGCTTCCCAAAGTAGCTAGAAAAGATGTACCCAGACTCCTACCAACCCATACCTGCTACCCACCATCGATTCCTTTTCTTTGTTCAAAACCTTTCTCTTCTATCGGTACTTTTCTCCACTTGCAGGAGTCGCTTCCTTCTTCTTCAACCGAAAACGCCAAGCGCTTCTACCATTCCAAAACCGGAAACACACAACTATTCCTTGCTGTTTCATTCACCGTGAACAATACACATCCTCCATGGCTATTACATCATGAAACAGTTTCTCCTTCTCTGCTGCTCCAGTACCGAGAGAGGCACCCATCTCCCATGCTGCCATCCGAGGCCATAGCGCCAGTCTTCTCCTTGCTTCTCCACGTACCAAACAGAGAGGAGAACCATCCTATCACATACCGTAGCAATACCCAAGTTTATAGCCCATCTTCATCCTTCTCGTACCTTTCTGCAACCTTCAACGTGGAGCTCCAAACTCTCCTGCTGCTTCAACAAAAGACGAGAGCATACCCAACTTCCATGACTGCTACTACTGCGGTAGATAAGTGTTTTTGGCTCAAGAAAATATCCATCTGTCTCCTCTTATTCTCTCTCTCCAAAGAGCTAAACATGCTCATTCTCACCCAGCAACCCGGACTGAGTTAGGAGCTAAAGTAGAGAGGACCTTCGGTTAAAAACAGAGGAGGAAGAGAAGTAAACTTCCTTGTTTTTCTCAAGGTGAGACCTACATAATCCAACCTGATCTTCCTCCTCCATTTCAGTAATATCTCTAGAGTTACTAAGCTCTTCCCTGTTTTCTTTACGTGGGAAAACAAGAGAAAAAGATGCCCATCACTTTGTGAAGGAGAGGATCCAAGCTTGAAGCCTTCCTTCTTGACCACCTTGGTGAGCTCCATCCACTCTTTCCTTCTTTCTTGGTAACTGCTTAGCTCCTCATGAGCTCATTCCTTCTGTTTGTCACGTAAAGGGGAATAACTAACTCTGAGAGGGAAAACAATGCATACAAACGACCTTACTGCAACATGCTCTCGGTTAGGTTTCTCCTTGTGTACTCCCTCTTGGTTCCACCGCAAGTATATTTCCAGTTCTTGGCTTACATCTTTGGTTTCTCTAGGCAAAAATCTGGGCTTGATGTGGAGGAGTTCTCGGTTGGGAAAACAGATGAAGAGAAGAACCACCGTGGTTTGCCGTGAAGAAGTCCAAACAAGTCCCTGCTATACCAAGCATCGGTAAGGAAAAACTGGTCTTCTTCTTCTTCTCCCTTCTACCGATAGCATACATAGCTTATGCTGAGTTTCCCCACTTGTTCTTCACGTAAAAACAGTGAGCAAATGCCATGAAACCTGCAGTAGTAGAAACCGTGCAAACACTCCTGTTCTACCTTGCTTCGGTAAGGAAAAACCACCATTCCCCCTCTGTTCTTACCGGTAATATGTACTAGAATAGTATAGTTTTTCACCTCTGTTTTTACACTCAAAAACAGGCGTGAAAGATCCCAACAGAGACCACCTTACTGTGCCATTTTTGGTAAGGGAAAAACATGCCTTGTCCCTCCATGCATTACCGAGAATATGAACTAGTTAAGCACCAGCTTTAACACTGTTTTTCTCATTGAAACCAGGCGGTAACAGCCCCTTACCAAGCCACCAAGTTAAGGTAAAGGTCATGCTTTTATCAAGTTTAAAAATAACCCTTAATGATCTATGTACTCTATGGTAATACAAGCTTGTTTTTGTTGGCATAAATTTCCGAAGGGGTGCTAGGACTATGGGCTCCCTCGGCATAAAAGTTGCAAATTTAGTAGGTGTTAACCTACCAAAGTAAGTTAACTCACTACTTAAACATTTCACTAACCAAGCTTACACGTAATTTGGTGTTCAAAACTGATTAAACCTACGTATGTATTTAGCCATGAGCATTTGGAGGCCTTGGCTGTTTGGTGGCTTGGAAAACCATGTAAGAAATACTTAACCTCCTTATTATGTTGTTGTCATGTCATTATGCTAATTAAAAATGGAAGCTGTGGAAATTTTGGGTATCATAAATTTAATTATGTGTTAGAATGGGTAATAACAGTTTTGGTTGGATAGTTTGATATGTTAATGACCTACAAGGTCAAGGAAACTAATTATGGGTCAAAAACATAATTTATAAAGATGTTAGAGTTTGTGTGATGAAAACCGAGACCAAACATGGTCTTAAATGACTAAACTATGTATTATAATGTTTTATAACATTTTTTAGTTGATAATACAAGGTTTAGACGACATATAATGTCATAGGAAATAATTAAATGATTTTAGGAAACATTAAAGAAAAACTATATATTTAACCGTAAACAATATAGTTTTATGACATTTATGTGTAATTATATTCTATGTTAATTATTGCAATATGGCCAAGCATTTTAGGCCAAATAATTTAATTGTTATGTTAAGTTAACAAAAAATGGATTAAATGAATTTAGAACAAAAATAAACACTACCGTAATATAGTTTTGGGGTTTAATTGTAATTTAAATAAGTTTTGGGGTTAACTATAGGCATTAGCCGAAAATAGGCTTTAAAACCCCATTTTAAGGATTCTAAAATTTAATAAAGTTTTGGGACAAAAATGTAATTTATGAAAGTTATAGGGGTCAAACTGAAATTAAATAAGCTTCTGGTCAAACTGAAAGTCATTGGGTCAACATAGACCATATTAGGAGGTTTGACCAAATTTGATTTCATAAATAATTAATTTATGAACTCATGTTAACATTATAAGTGAAATGTTGAATTTATAAAACTTATGGGGCATGAAATGTAGATACCGAAAAGTAGAGTATGGTATAGTGTGGTTAATATGATGGTTTAATCTTGAGTATTAAATTTGGGAATATTTGGAGTTATATAAATGGGTATATTAATAAAAGTGTATAATATAGTTTTTGTGACAATTAGAAAGTGTATTATATAAGAAGGGGGCAAAATGAAAATAAGGGAGAAGATAATGGCTGGAAGAGAAACTACCAAACAGCTATGGGCTGTTCGGTAATATGGAAGAAATAACATATACAAACTATATGTTATAATTATTGTAATGTTCGGATGATATAACAAATGTAGGTAAAAATATTAAGAGGTTAGTGATAAAAGAATAAATATGAAAAGTCGAAGGGTAAAGCAGAAACAAACAGAACCTAAGGGACTGTTTGGTATTTTCAGAAATTTCAAACCATATAATATATTTACACTATACGATTTAAATGATGTAGAATATGGTAAGTTAAGTATGCTATAAGAATTGTGGTGAAATTGTGATACATGGAAAGTATAGGGTTGAAAGGAATGGATTTAAAATGATATGCATTCCCGGCAATTATAACAAAGTGTTATGAAACCTTGGGGTATATATTGATTACAAAGTTTCGATGTTATAAAACAAAGAATTTATAACATGGTATAAGTTATGTGGGTATATTGTGATTAATGGAAATTATGGGAATGAAGAAGTGTAAGAATATTATATGCATACACTATTTTCAGTACAAATATATTAGTTACCAAAACTATATGCTATAAAGTTTAATGACGCATAAAATAATCATGCTATATAATATCATGATATAAGTGTAACACTAAATAATATTATGGTCAAAAGTATAGTATATAAAACTATACATGCTGGCGCATGCATATATTTATGTATCAAAAATGAAGATATAAACTATAGTATACAATGACATAAATGCTATGGCTAATATATGATTTTATAATGGTTAAACAAACCTTGCATAAGGAATAACATGTATATGATATAAGCTTCGCATTTCATTAAGGAATTAACGTATATATATATCTGTATATATACCGGCACAATGATATACATAAATACTATGGTTTACAAACCATATAGTAGAAAATAATAAATGCTAATTGATAGTATAATTATATACTATAAAGTCATAAGGTTTTAAATTAGTACCACACGCTACACAAATGAGTAGTTGAATAGCATAAGGTATATCAAGAGAATAATCTAACATACCAGGCGAATTAACGTTGCATGGAATGCGTGCAGCCATAAGATATAAGCGATAACCATGCACGCAGCATTATGTTGTAACAATACTTATGCATACAATATAACAATTGATTTAAAATACTACGAGTAGGAAAATGTAATTCCTATGTTAGGAAACGTTAATGACGACGTTCGTATAGGAACCGACGTCTTTGCTAAACTGAATTTTAATACTTACTACGAGTAAGGAATTTTTAAGATAACTATACGTTAACTGGTGACAGTTGAAAATCTAGGGGCGTAGTACCGGGATTATAGACATTATTCGGAAATACCGAATCATACTGTCATGTGGATTGACATATAGCGTTCTTCGTATTGTTAGATCGCCTGTTAGACGTGTGCGCTCGAGAAAGCTTAGTGGTCTACACTGCGCGACCTCGACACGGTGTACGGTATGTAAAGGGGTTTGATCCGAGTTGTCCTGAGGAATTCCTCGGGCTCGGATTTGTTTGATAAGTAACTTGGGTGGATGTATGTATGTGATTCATGTGTGTGATTGTAACACCCCAACCCGAAATCCAATAAACTGAACGGCGATCACTCCCAAATAAAATACAACTACAGCGGAAATAAATACAACAACCGGGCGGTATTACAATGCCGTTGGCCACCCTTGTGACCAACAAGGCTAAGTCCAAATACAATCTCCAAAAGTCACGGTCTGAATACGAATACAATCCGAGATACTAGGAATCAACTGAAATGTAAAATACTTAAGTAAAACAAATGTCTAGGAAAGGACTCCCATAGCTTGAATCTACCCCACCTACACTCGGTGTGGTAATCTTCTTAACTTCAGGTACCTGAAAAATGGGGGTGCCCCCAAAGGGGCTCAGCAAACAATGCTGGTATGGAAAACGTGCAGCCCATCGTCTACCGGGCCACACCAACTACTTTGTCGAACACATGCAGTTCATTTTTATAAAGCTGTAAACAAGCATAATCTGATGATAACAAGTATCCAAACAAGGACAATAATGTCACATAGAACAAGACACAGAAGGTCAAGTTAGCTGAACTGAAATGTCTGATAGCTGTTGGGTCCACACAGTGGGACTGACAGATGTATAAAAGTATATCAATATAGTGGAGGTATAGTGACCCGTTATAGAGAAAGGTTGGGTATAAAAACCCCAGGAGATAACGTAGTTAAACCCTGAACTGAGAGGCGTGGGAAAATGAATCCCACTAGAGGAATGAAATCTTCCTCAAACTGAACTGATGGGCATTTGAATCCCGGGAGGAATAGAGTCTTCCTCCCAACTGAATGTTCCGTCGCGACGTAGTAGGAGACGACCTGAGACAGGTACAACTCCTGTAGCATGCATGGCCAGATCCAACTGGGCTCCTCATTCTCGAAGTATAGAATTGTTAAGTGTCATATAAAGACGTTAAACAAGAACACAATGTGTATTGTCAATTATCACGTTTAGGATAATGACGTTGTTATAAAGTGAAGTTAGTGAGAGACTCGAGTACAAGTCCTCGGTATACTGAAGCGCAGGTATTTAATCCACTGGTATAGTAGTGTTTGTATGCGTGGGACATACACGTTGTAGTCTGCAACATTCACGCCACATAAAATAATACAACAGCGCACAAGAGTAAACAACATTTTACATTAATTATCTTGGTCGTTATTTCAAACAACAGATAGCACACAAGCCGGTGTAATCCGGTAGAAAACAGGTTGCAAGAATCCCATACCGTTCACCGTAGACTGTACTTGTTTAAATTCCCGGTCAACGTCTGGTCAAACAAAGTCCTAGAATAGGATTAACTGAGAGGGTTAATTTATGTTACCCTTATATAATAATTCTATTGGATCTTTCAACAAATCTCGTATTTGTTATTTCATGTGAGGTTTATTTCTTTCAATTACCTCATGATTTAATGTATAACTTATTTGTTATTCCTTTTCGATTTATTTATAAATCCTTTAATGCACATATATGTATTCACATATTCATGTACTATATTTGTTGTTTATTTTAATTGTCTAAGTGACATAACAACTTATAATTTTCTTAACTAAATTTAAATGTCTTACAATGACATGATATTATAATCTCATTATTCTCCTTTTTGTCATGATTAATATTTATTGTTTTCCTTTAACTTCCTTATAACTATATAATAGCCATAGTTCTAATTCCATAATTCCTTTAATTAAAATTCTTTTTCTAATTCCTCCAAATATCCATGTAGGACCTATATTTATTTAAATCTAAATTATTACCCTTATATTTCGGTTATTTGTAAATCAACCATATTAATTCAAAACTTTACCTTTAAATTCTAATCTCATTATATTATAGAGTTTTAACTTCTTATTTAGCTAAATTACATAGTCACACTAATATTTTAGTATATAGCTTTTAAATATTATAACTTCCAAAAATAACAACTTAGCCCCTTAAATTCTCGGCAATAATAATTCATTTCCTATAATTACCATTTAACCACAAAACTTTATAAACTTTGCTTAATGCCTTATAAACTATAGTTTTAATTTTAATTCTCCATAAAAGCTGAATTTATATATATAAATTCTTAAATTACCAAACTAACCCCAAAGTAATCCGGCTTTGTCATTTATTCTTCCTTAATTACACTTTCATCCCAAAACTTTATAATAGTTTCTTAATAACTTATAAACTAAAGTCTAAATATTTAATTCCTCAAAATTTCGAAAGTGAGCCTAATAAATCTTTTAATTATGAATTCGCCCACTAATAAATTCTAACTTTCATAACAACTTTTATAAATAATAGCCCAAAACTTTATAAAAGTTATTTTAAAGCTTGTTTAAATTATCTAAAATTCTCAAACTTAATTCCTAACCTTATATTATATCATAATTACACCACATACCCCTTTAGCTCTCGATTTTCACAATAAGTGCACCAAACTTTGTAAAAATTACATTTAAGCCACATAACTTATTTAACTAGTCATTTAAGCTCTAATAGAATATTTTTAACTCACCAAACTTTATGATATAAGTTTATATACCTAAGTAGGTCATTAAAACCCATTTATCAAATAGAGCATTCGGCCATAATATTTAGTGACCATATAATATATAAAAGTGGATTTATATGTCATAGTAATTATACATAAATTCATAGGAGTCATATAACTCATGTATAAATTATTGTAATGTCTTATATTGATTCTTAGCTCAAAATAAAACATTTTTGCCCTAGACATTTCGGCCTAATTTTATTTGTAACCTAAATAAATTTTGTGACACAAAAATGTGTCTTAAGGTAAATATTTTCTATATATGTTATAGATTATATTTTGGCATATAAAACCATATAGTTTCGGTATTATTTAGCCTAAGAGATGTACATAATTTTTGTACAATTTTTAGAAGCTTAACAAAGCTTATAACATAAAGATTTACTTAGTAAACTTACTTCTTGACAAAGGTGGTTAAGTGTTTGAACTTCTTCTTGAATCTCCAAGCTTTCTCCTAGGTAAACTTGATGCTCCTCTTCGGTTTTATGCAAGAGGTGAAGGTGTTTAGGAGTTAGATCTTGAATAAAGATCTTAAGTAGATTTGGAAGTAGTTTTACAAGACTTTACCTTAGGCTTTTCTCCTTATAAATTCGGCACTCCTAAGGTAGGTGAAGAACAAGTTTCCCTTCATCAAAATGAAGAAGAAAAGAGACTTATAAGAAGTAGAACTTGGTTACACATAAAAATGTGCTTTAAGGATTTTCAAGCTTTAAAACCTACCTTAAGATAACCTTGAGATGCTCCTTGGATTAATGTTGTTTTGGACAACCCCCTTGGAGATCTAATTGATGCCGAACACACCTTGATATGCTAGGAAGAGTTTTGCTTCAAGACTTGCCAAGAAATGCTAGGAAATTACCTTAAAGATGAAGGTAGAAGTTAAAACTCCATTAATGGACTTAAGAGCTTCAAAGGAAGAAGATGAAGCAAGAAGAGAGAGGAGGGAGCCTTACCAAACCGTGGAGGAAATGTGCAAGGAGGGAAATGAGACCTAGCTCACGTAAATGAAAGAGGGCAATTGGAATTTGATTTTGTTTTGTCAATTTTTAATGTCAAATGACTTTACTTTTCCTTAGTTATTACATGGTTTATTGGCTCAATAAATGCCTCCTTTCCAGCATGAAAATCGGACATGTGAGGTGTGACAAAGCATGAGTTGGAAGAGAATGATTATGAGCTAGAAGACAAGGTAAGAAAAGGTGAGTTTTATTCCTTGATTTTTCAATGTTATAACTTGTCTTCTTCCTCTCTTGTATATGCACGGTTTAGGGTCTGAATGGAGCTCATTTGATCGGCATTCATGAGCTAAGAAACAAGCAAGGAAGGTTACTTGCTTAAGAAATCAAAAGGCAAAAAGAAAAGGAATCTACTTTTGCTTTTAGCATTTGTTTTTGTCTAGCCAACTTGGCCATGTTCTCTAGCATAATTTCGACAGCTCTCTGGTCAAATGAGTCACACATTTCTTTGCCATTAAGTATTATAGCACATGGGATGATGAGTCATTATGTTTTAAGCCTTTTTAAACTTTAAAGGCAAATTTTATACTAGTTTTGCTCTCAAAATCGGCCCCTATAGAGAGCCTTGTTGACTAGTCACACCAACTTATTTATAAGGTCATTTTAACCCTATTTAATATTACCAATTCGTGGCATGTCAAAAACTACAAGGTAATTGCGTAAAACGCATTTTCGTGACACCCGAAGGTGTGTTTTTGTGCTCTAAGGAAATTTTGGGAAACCAATTGTTTTATGAGTTACAAGTGTTTGTAAACACTTATTATAGTAAATAAACATATACTAAGATGTTACATTGAGTTATATGGAGTTATATCAACCCGTGACATAATTTACGGGCCATCGGGACACTCCCGGGCCAAAAAGGAGCGCTAAGAAATCCTCTTGTGGTTTTTGCTGAATTTTGAGAAACCACTTCGTGGGTTCTCTTTATAATGGTTAATAATGATGTTAGGAACTCAAGGAATCAATTTTATAGGAGTTCGTGCCACCTCGGCACTCCTCCGGACTTTTTGTGCTTTAAGGGGCGTGCGTGAGCACTCCCGAGCGTTTGCGTTTTGACTGAATATAGCTTAGGGAATATATTTATATATTCATATAATAATTGTATGACCATTTGGTTTGAATATTAGAGGGTCATACAAGGTCATGTTTGACCATATGCTTCTAAGGCGTTTTAGCGTTTATGGTGAAACGACTATTTTTACGTAACGTTTTCATGCATGGGTTTGCATGCGTACGTGAAATAATTTATATTTGGATTATATTCCAATAAATAATGATTTAATAATATTATTTATATTTGGGGTATTTCAGTGATGAGTAGCTATGTTTACTGCATTATTTAATTATGCACGAACGTCCTACGGGACTAATACTACGTCGACTATAGATCGACTTATACAAAACTACATATGCGAAATGTGTGATTGTGACCACCATTGCCTGACCTAATATGCTAAGTATTACCAGTATGTAGTTATAACCTAAGTAAAACACTTAGGAACGGGACACGACATTGTCGGTCTCTAGAGCCTTGACTCGAACGTGAATGTTACCTAGAATAATTCTAGGCATGCGTAAGACCCATAGGGCTGCCAACAAATTAAGTGATGTTCTCTATGACTAAAATTGTAACTGACTATCTAACTAACACAGTTAACAATGGAGTGTGATTGAATGTGATGATGTACCTTAATCCAGACAGTCACTGGCTGCTGGTCGCGCGTAGAGATCTCTTGGGTTATCCCGTATCGGGTTTACCCTAGTTAATCCTAAACGAGCCTACATAGATCGTCAGGCGGAGTGTGCTACCGTTGGCACCAGGCCCTTGGCCACCTAAATGGACGCCTTTACAAAGGCAAAGTGAATTAGTCCCAGAGTCTTCGGATGATCAGGGCAGTGAGCACCTTGTGTGTACGTGGGACTACTGTCCAAGTGAACATATTTCGGGTTGTCCTAATTGACGCCCGACAGTGCTAACTAAAACAAATGATATGTGAGGGCCCGAGGGGGCCGAATGTTGTAATACATGATGATAAAATACGGCGTACGATTTACTAATGCTGCCGTATTATATGAGTGTGATTGTGCTGTGTATATTGTACATGACTGTTTGGATTGGATGAATGGTTATATAATCATGCATGTCGTTACAGTATTTATTATATCTGTAAAATGATAAAGCATGAAATCAATCTAATATCAAGACGGTTAAAAATGACAAGTGACCAATAGGGTCCAGATCCGGCATACTCAGCGTCTATCGCCGAGACTACACTTATTGTGCAGGTTGTTGATCTTCGTTGAAGCCGAAGTGCGGGAACAGGGTAGATAGGATTACTTCAATTATTGCGTAAGGAATTTATGTATAACGATACCAGGCTGTAGACGTATGATGGTAATGTTGCATTTATCTGGGATTTGAAATAGATGCTCACTTGTCGACTGTTACGGATGTGGACTTAGTATGATGTATAGGAGATATCTCGTCGTCACTGCGGTTGAGTAGTATTGTTGTTTAGCGTTGAATTTAATTACTGCTTCGTTACTCGCATGGGCGAGTAATGGCAGGTGACACCCGAGTGAGTTTAGTGTCTTTGTTTATTTTTCCGCTGTGAGACGTTTTACTTTCTGTTAACGTGAGTGACTATTACACATTTGTTTATGAGGGGTGTTACAAAAGTGGTATCAGAGCGGAGTACCGCTCTGATGACGAGATACTAGGTTAAGACAGTGAGCTTAGGACTTGGGAAACACGGGAAACATTTGTGAGGTACGAAACGTCTTTGTCTTAATGGAATTAAGTGTTAGCAGAGCCTTTGGCTTGCAAGTGCTAGCCTTGGGGCACACAAATGAGTTGATTGAATTATGGTGCGTTATTGAGAAGACGAACGGTGATACCGAAATCTAGTGGTGGAGTGAGCCAGAAAGCTGGCCAAGGGCATAAAGACCCGGGAATATTACCCCCGTTAAGGACCAGCTGAGAGCTCAGCCAGGAGGAGAACACGTTATGAGTACATTGGCGACGGTCCACTTTCATGTGGAAGTCCAGTACGAACTACCGCCGACAGTACCCCTCCCGCCACAACCCAATGAGTATAGTACAACTGAGAAATATAATCCCCTAAAATAGGGAAGAGGGCTACCAAGCCCAACGGACTGTTTAAACACTCTCGCAGTGAATGAATAGTTCCTGCTCCTGTAACATTAATACAACCTCAATATCATACCACCCTTAACAACCAAGCGTTGTAGCAAAGGACACCAGAGGCGAGTACGACCACTACCGTAATGTCGAGGAAAGGATCACCCAAGGCATCAGGGCACGTGGACCGGGAGCGCCATGAACTCCGCGAGACCGTCGCCCGCAATGGGGACCTTTAACCACCATACCATTGTATCGTGATACCCAACAGTAAAAAATAAATTATATTGAAAACATGAAAAAAAATCTTGTAAGTACACCGTCCTGTTATGGTGATACCTGATATTGTGTACACACAATACAGTGACGCTAGAATCCTGTCATGACGACACATGTGGAGAACAAATTCCGAGCGTTTACGCTACCGTGAGTCTAATGTGAGGGAGGACTTGGTTAATCTAATGATAATGTGGTTAGGAAAATTTCCCAATCCAAATATCGTCTTTTCATGAACACTCACTCTAACAGTACTTAAACAACCAATACAGCAGTAAGACAAACAAGTCGGGAACCGACAACTCTACTTGCATGGCGCGCTCGCCACTGCAAGCGCTGATTTAAACAATGTACCAGTAATTTCGTCTACCCCGCGCACTTGCTACTGCAAGTGCTGCAAACAATTACCACTGCAGTTACCACTGCTATTATCGTTACAAACGAATATTGTAAACTGTGTAGACCTATGGTACGACACCACGGCTACCAATAATCACCAAACAATTGTACACCTCTAATATAAACTACAAAACTACAATTGTTGCAATAAACCACTAAGATACGAGGCCTACAACCTCTGAAGGGACCGACGAGTCCGACTAACGCAATAAAAAGGGCACACCAGCCCATAACAAATTATAACTACTAAACGAGAACGAATCAGATGACACAGGATGAGAGCCAAGATAACATAATTTAATTATCAAACCATTAAATGGCTGAATTGGAAGTGGACGGTGAAACCTGATTCCCGGGGATCAAGGGAAAACCAACCACAAATTGGGGTGGAAGGTTAGTCCAACACTGGTGCTGATCACACCAGGGTCGGATGACTCCTAAGACTCTTTGAAATACCCCGAACTTAAATATAGGGATTAAAATTAATCTAATACATAATTAAGGGTCTAGTGACGCCTAAGTAATATTGGTAAGGAAAAATAAATCCAAAAGAAATAAAGAAACGCTTAAAAAGCGGGAAACGCTAAATAAGCGTTAAAAAATAGGAGGTATGAAACCTCGGTTAGCGTATTGTAAGGATTCTAAAGGCTTAATTAAGTCTAAATAAATATGAGGGAACAATCCCGAAGAAAACGGATCCTTAAATGGATTAAAATCACTAATGAACATTAAAGCGCGTTTTTCGAGGTAACCGGGAAAACGTGTCTTTAAGTGGGTCAAATAGACTCGTAATAATTTTGGTCAACTAAATAATCATTAATAAATATAGTGAAGCTTTAGGACCAATAAAATCAATAAAACGGAGATTAGTAAAAAACTGTCAAAACGGGAAGTTGTGGGGTAGAAACATAAATAACACAAACTTAGTGGTCCAATGTTGTAAAAAGGAATTCAAAACCCACATGGGTTTGTATGCTATCCGATTGGCCCCCCTCTCTCACACTATTAGTTGCTTTTTCATTTGCAAAAGACAAAACAATAAAAGAAAACATAAAGTAACATACTTACCTATCTCACAAGTCTCTCTCCTTATCTTCATTTTCTTCTTCACGTAACAGCAGCCTCACTTCTCCTTTCTCTGAATTTTTCTCCTCTTCCTGCGACAGCCATGGAGGCTTGAGAAAACAACACAACATATCACCTTCTCTCCTTTGTAAACTCCCTCAAATCTCTTCCAAAAATTACAAAAATTATACCATTGTAATCCTCTCTTCAAGAGCAACAATTCCCTCTTTTCAAAATCCAGAAAAGAGCATTTTCGTTTTTGTGGGTATACCCCATTTGGAGCTTCAAGACTACCATTAGAAGGCCCTCCTTCTCCTTGTTCTTCTAAGGTAAAAACATTCTCAAAAACTTCAACTTTTTCTAGCCTCAAAGGCAAAACGACAAATCTGAGCTAAAAACTCTTGTTCAATCCTTGTGTTAGCCGATTTGAGCTCATTGGTGGAGTTGGAATCTTGTTCTTGAACCACTCCAAGCTTTATTTGCACCCTTGGAAGGTAAAGGAAATTCTAAACCCTAAATCTTACATTAAAACCTAAATAATGTTAGGGTTAGTTTTTAGTATTGAATGTGGTGTGTATGTATGGGTTATTATACTAGATTTGTGAAGTATTATAACTGGTGGAGAAAGAGAGGAAGGAAGAAGAAAGAAGGAGAAAGAAAAACTAGAAGAAAAAACAAGGTAAGGAGCTCTCTTGTGTAGCCTTGGTATATACATTATGTAACAGATTTTAGTAATGAAAATATGTATTGTAAAATGGTAGTGTATTAGTAGAGTAATGTATAAGAGAATATAAGTATTTGGAACCTTAAAAGACATTTTAAAACTTGCAAAAACATAGTTGGGATTGATTGTGAGTGCAGGAATTTCGATGTTGTTTTAGTGTAGTACTTGTGTATGAGAGATGAGTATATTGATGTCTATTGTAACAGGTGAAATAAGTGTTGGAATGTGAACTAGAATGTGTGGTGAGAGTATAAAAATATAGGGGAGGTTATGTCAAAATTTATCTAGGATTAGAACACTTAAGAGATTAGAAACTAGGTGAATGTTATGTGTTGTAACAGATTTTGTAACAGGGAGAAAGAGTGTAGTTGAGTGGAGTTGTAAATGGTGTATTGAGAGTTGTCAAACTAAGTTAGGCTAGTGTAAGAGTCATTGAGTTAGTGGGAAGAAGAATAGGAAGGTCTGTAGCATTATTTGAGGAAGTGGAAATGTAACAGAGGAAGAAAAGAATTACAGTGAGAGGGTTAATGTAACAAATTGTAGTAGTGTTGTTTAGGCTAGTTTAAAATGCTTAAACAAGGTTAAAACATGCTAGATTATATGTAGGAATATACGGGAAGAGATTGGTAGAAGTTTGGAATTTAAACAAACTCAAAAACTCACATAAATCAAAATACTGTAACTAGTCCGGGTTGTAAACCAGAATACAAACCCGGACTAGCCTTAAAATTCGACAGAAAGTGTTGCAGTGGGATGATCCGGGTTTACAACCAAGATGCTAACCCGGACCACCCCAAAAACACACCCGTAGGTTTCTAAAATAAACTGTCCGGGTTTGAAAGTAGTATGCAAACCCGGACGATGCAAAAATTTCACCCGAGAGCAAAGCATACCCATTGTGGTCCGGGTTTTGTAAGTAGGAAGTAAACCCGGACCAAGCTTAAATTCCACCCGAGAGTATGTTAAACGTGGTGGTCCGGGTTTTAAACCCGGACACCAACCCGGACCTATACAAAAACCCTCCAGAATGTGTGTTAAAGCTTGGGTAATGATGGGTAATGATGGGTAATGATATTATAAGATGATAAGGACATAATTAATGATGTTTAAAGGTCATTAAGGCTATAAACAAGCTTAGAAAATAATTGTAAGTAATTAACTTAAGTAAATGTATTTAAGTAACAAAGAGTTAGTAAGTATGAACTAGGAAACCTTTGGAAGTAATAGTAAGGTTAGTTATGGATAATTAACCACCCAATTGTATGTATGTCATAGGATTCGACTAGTTGAACACCGAAGGGAGTCGGTGAGTTCCAAAGTCAACGGTGAAAGGTATGATTTCTTCATGCCCTGTATCCTAATCTGGTTACCCCGATTTGTGTGCTTATTTGATCACCTAATAAGATAAATGCATGAATCGGACTATATTGCACCTACTTGTGCTTGTTTACATTGTTCTTGATATTTGTCTTGAACAATAGTTTGTATAATTCATGAAACATATGAATGATGATGAAGTGTATCATACTTGTAGTGTACTTGTATATGTAATGTATTTGTATGTAAGTGTATATGGGTATTGTATTATTGTGGCTTGGATGTTGACTTGTACTAATTCCTAACTATCTAACTCCTAACTTAAGTGAGTAAATTGGAATGAGTACAAGTCCGATATAGCTTCGGCCACGCGTGAGGATGCGGAGTCACAAGAGGTTGGCTGCAATTCCTGACTCTTAAACTGGTCCGCGGCCCAAATCCCTTAAATGGGTAGCATCCCGGATTGGTGAGTCAAGTAAATCCCGGAGGTGGGACGGTGTAGTCCCCAGGGCCGGAGGTCCCGACGACTTAACTTGAGTAAGAGTAAGAGTAAGTAAGTATGGATCCGTAAGTAAGTATGAGTATGAGTATGTATGTATGTGTAAGTAGTAACGAGTAAAAGAGTAATCTCCACCCGATTAACCCGGGTGGACCAATGAAGCTAACAAGAATTGTATATTGTGTATGTAATGAGTATGTGTATTTCGGAAGAAGGTAAGTAGTAAGTATGTTGGATGGTTTATTGTATTCCTTGTATGTAATGTAGTGTATGTATGTATGCCTTGCGTAAGTATTGTTGTATTGTGTATAAGAGCATGTATGCATGTATGTTTGAATGAAATCAACCGCATGTATTCGACCAAGTGGTCGGCGTACCCTCACTAGTACGCGGGGTATGCGGTTATCATGCTCGGCGAAAGCTGACCCCTTCGGGGGACATTTTTTAGTGTGCAGGTACCCGAAGCGAATGCGGTCAAGGCACGAGACCAGTGACTACATTGGATAGTAGTAGCAGAATGTAGAGGTGTATTAACTAGCACACCCCTTGTATTTAGAAAGTAATGTAGTAGTGAGGAATGGGTAGTAAGTAGTCTCTTAGTGAGTATGTATGAACTGGAAGAGGTATTATACTTGTATAAGGAACCTAGTAAACTCGGTATGTAGATTATACTGTATTGTACTTGGAGTATTGTATTGAATGAAGATGGTAGTAGTATTTGGTAAACGGAGAACGTATTGTAGACTTGTAGTACTCAGGATTCCGGTCCATCAGACCGATGCTGTATGTAGAAGTAGTAGCCTTGTTAGTCACGTGGGTGACTAACGGCATTGTATCACCCATTGTATGTAAGCATATAACCGCTGCGTGTATCTGATATGTAAGGAAATTGGACTGTAAGCATTGCATTAACAGTAGGGGTGTTACACTCTTCACAAGTTGCCACAATTAATTACAGTCAGGATAAACAAAACAACAACATACTAGTTACAAACAACTAGCAACAATGTAGCAATAAGATATTAAATAAGTAAACTTGTGACTAACGATTTACGTTGCATATATTAAACCATACAAAATATAATTATGAAGAGAATACGATCGTATAACAATCAACCATATAGTTTCCAACTAGATCGTATGCTCCGTATTTATATTTATTCACATATACTTGTGCATCACAAATATATACACTTATATTCATATTTCATGATTCATTCTCCTACATTATATGTCACATTTTCATCATCATCATAATGTAAGGTGATTACTTGGTTTGTTGCACTATAGTATGCAATTTATATTAAGAACTTTATCTTAATATTTTGTAACATTTCAGGACATATATTTAAAATTCCTAAGGTTTACTTTATACTAACCTTAGTTTATAAATTCAATTTTCTCATTAAATATTATAACCCATACCTTTAATAAAAACTATATTATTGCCGAAAGGCATATACATCAAAATTCTTATTTCCATCAACTCCTGATATTTTTTTCCATTATTACAATATTGCCACATATTTAGTAAAATGTTATACATATCATATGTTATAACATCTTAACTTGATAATAAATGTAACTTATAGTTTACTAACTATATTCATGTATACGCCAACCCGTGATGAACACAAGAGAATTAGTAAAACGTATCAGTCCACAGATGGACCAAGAGTGAAAAGAACAATTCTACCGTAATACGGCCATTACCAATACCTTCGCAACCATGAACGCGAATCAACACTGAACGCATGAATAATTATCACCTCTGAGCACCACCTTTACCAAGGAGTGCCATATACTGTTATGTACAATTACAACTAATCAACATCAAGATTAAGTTTATATGTATTGACAGGATCATACTGGTTATCAGACAAGTTCTAAGTAGAAGAAGGGCTACCGCCATGGGCGTCCCGCCATGTAAAGAAAATGATAAGTATCAATATATGTTAAAGACATGTCGTTTACTACTGTGACGACTGTCAGTGATGAATGAATGTGTAAATCGAATCATTGACAACCACCTAAATCGATATTATAGAACACACAAACCAAACGCTAAATAGCGTAAATAAGCAAGTACCTAATGTACAAATAAGGGGCATAAGCTCAGGAGACCGGGAACACCGACTCCAATTACCTTTCCAGGTATATTACTAACATAACAATGTCTAAGTTAATATAATGAAGCAATGGAGCTACAGTACATACCGTAAGCAATGGGAATAACAATCATGATTTACTAACAGGCGCCAAACCGCGCACTTGAAATACAAATAACTGCAGTTACAAATAACTAGCACTAAACAATAAGTAACAACAAAGACATTGCTTACTAGCCGAATACCAGAAGTATATACCAGCATTCAATGCTAATCACTAATAGTGATAAATATTTAGTCCTAATGGACAAACCTAATCTTATGAGAAATAGCATACCCTTTGTGGATACAGTACCATCAATGAGAATAGTTGGAAAGATGAAGAGCCAAGTTGCTCAAGCAATCATGCAATCTATAATACACCCAATTAAACGGGAGAGGGAACGCATATAAATACCCAAGTATGAGTACTTACCCTACGCCGTATCGGGAAGCATAGGTAAGATATGATAATGATTAAACTTGGAGGAAAGGATTATGTATATACTCATGAAGATCGAGATAGGAGAACTGACATCGCTGGCTCAGCACGAACATTACATTGATCGATTGCAGCCATACAGACGAACCAGCATCTAACGTTTAACTGGTTAACAACCAAGTGCTACCCTAGTGTATCACTAAGGACATGAGTCCAGGGAACAGAAAAAATAATGTTTTTAACCACTTTACCACCATACTACTAGAACATTAGCACCTACAATAAGATAACCGACAATGCGGACCAATTAACATTGAACTACCATAAGGACATCCATCAAAAGGGAGATTGGCAATAGAATACTTCACAATAGCCGTGTGACGGACGCTACCAGTTTACTAAACAAGACATGGGACGACCGCACTCCGATAGGAGCATGTGGGCCTGACAGACTTATTTATAAGTTAGTCAGGTAAGTAGTAATGTATCAGTACGGTACCCCATGCAGGTAGACAAGTAGTGTTAAGAACACGAGAAGTAGTCAACTCCGTACTACGGACAGTGATGCAAATCACCTCGAAGATGGACGAGAAGAGCCGCAGTTGACCAACGGGCTAGAGAAACCAAGAACCTACAACACAGAGTAACAGACAATACACAGTGAAGACAAGGAGACCCTTCGAAGATGTCGACGCTAATAACGGGAACAGGAAACCCACAGTATGGACGAATAATACGTAGAACCCTCATAAGGATCATGCAAGTTCTTGCAATCCAGAGGAATCTACCAAGCGATGGGAATTTAAACGCGTAACTACGCAATAATGGAAAAACAAAGCTAGTATACTAGCAGATGCTTTAACAGGAACATAAACGTTATAATGACTAACAAACCGTCAAATCGACTGAAAGGTTATGCGCGTGGAAGCGACAAACACGAACAACTATCAATAATAAATACGTGGGCGAACTTAGATGAGTAAAACGCGCAGAGAATAATGCGAAATGGAAGATGACGTTGCAGAACTCTAATGCGAGCACCACATATGGATTTCCCTGGCAGGAAGAACCATACTAACGTTGTTGCTAACCCGACACACGGGAAGAAGATGTAATATATATCAACACGAACAATGTGTTACTCCGGAACAAAACCACCAGGAGACATGGATGACAATCGTATCTAAGTAGATATCAAGGCTAATATGTCTCGATATTACCAAGAAAGGCGCAAAGAGCACTCAGTACTAATAATAGCCAATGTCATATGACAACTCATGCTGAAAGTCTATGAGACGAGATACGCGAAAATGCTAGTAATCCTAACGATGGGATATACGACAATACAATGAATCAACCGAGCCTATATTCATGGACCTACACCTCTGTACGGAGCGAGTGGGCCCATCAGAACGATTCGGGAGAGAGCACAAACACGTGCCTCACCCTTTCTATATTTAAGAGCCCGAAGGGGCTAGAGTCTTACCCGTCTCTCTGATATGAGAATAATCTACTCCAAAGGTGAAAACACCACATGAGCGTTAGAGAACTCTATGAGAGCCAAGTATCTAACGCTCCTTGTGGAGCGGCTGTTGAATACTTGTGGGGTACGGGGGCGTAACCCTTTTTAAGGGGGGTAGAGCCTCTTGGCTGTGCACATGTTTGCACTGAATTCTGTTATTTCGTATGCGGGGCATACAATAGTTTGTGGGTATGCGGGACATACGATGTTGGTTGTTGGTATGTTTGTGGGTATGCGAGCCACACGATGTTGATTGTTGGTCTGTTCCGTATGCGGGGCATACGTTGTTTGTGATGTTGTTTGTGCTTTTTGATGGTGTTGTTTGGTACGCGGGGCGTACGTGGTTGATTTGTTTGTGTGAGATGTGCACTTGTATGTATGAATTTTATGAAATACTTAATGGCGTGTTTACAACCAGGTGTAGTACTTTCTTTATGATACTGTGATATATATATTGTTGTACCTTGTAGATTGTTTACTTAGGGTATCGCTTAGATACGAAACGAATAATTAGATACGAAATGTGGAATGATGATATGGTATGACACCTCGGGGAGGTTGTCAGGGTTGGTAGAACTGATAGGAAATGATGGTGCTGATGGATCGCCTATATCCATATATGTTTGAAATAACGCCACAATTGAGGGCTATGTGCGGTATTAGCACAACACGATGTGTGTAAATGATATATCACATAGATATACATTATGGGATCATATGGGTAGTTGTTAACACACCTATTTGAACAAAGTGACTTCGGAACGAAGTCTTTTTAAGGGGGGTAGATTGAAATACCCCTACTTAATTAAATATGGATTGGACATATAACCAATTAGATTATGGCCTAAATTAAGGGGAATGTGTACATTATTAAGAGCATGTAACGACTTGTGAGCGAACGAGCAATTAAAAATTAGTACGAGCATATACATGTCCGAAAATATGTTGACGTTACATATTAATACGGTCACGTACACATACATGTATACATATACACAACGTTACAATATTATGATTGTACGTATAACTAAAAACGCGACATGGTGATATAGTCGCATTGGTACATATGACCGAAAACATATAGCTAAAACACAACAAACAAAATAGTCGTATCCGTATATAAGTATAATCAACAACGTGACATAACAAAATAACCGTATATATATATATATATGTACACATAACTAGTAATGCGGCATTCTAATACCGTCGCATATATACAAGAAATACACATAAACATGCTGATACAAAAGAAAAAGAAAAAAAAAAGAGCAAACATGCTCTAGCCAGGATTTGAACCCGAGACCTCTCGTACCATTCCCGAAGCTTTAACCGGATGAGCTGTGCTCGAATTCGTAACTTATACTAACGAATTGAAGATAGTAGTATGTCAATTAAGGTAATGTGATAATACTAACTAATCTAACAATCTTTCCACCGTAGCTACCCACTTCCGCCTACCTTACATGTCATTCGCATCCAAGCGCTGGACACCTGCAAAAAAAAAAAAATAGACACCGATTTATGTACATAGGTAGAATACAATAAATAAGCTAAGATACCTAATCTAACCCAACTTGTTCGACATTTCTACAGGGGATAAGTGAATTCCCTTCTCAAGACGTGGGAAGCTTCCCAAAGTAGCTAGAAAAGATGTACCCAGACTCCTACCAACCCATACCTGCTACCCACCATCGATTCCTTTTCTTTTGTTCAAAACCTTTCTCTTCTATCGGTACTTTTCTCCATTTGCAGGAGTCGCTTCCTTCTTCTTCAACTGAAAACGCCAAGCGCTTCTACCATTCCAGAACCGGAAACACAACAACTATTCCTTGCTGTTTCATTCACCGTGAACAATACACATCCTCCATGGCTACTACATCATGAAACAGTTTCTCCTTCTCTGCTGCTCCAGTACCGAGAGAGGCACCCATCTCCCATGCTGCCATCCGAGGCCATAGCGCAGTTCTTCTCTTGCTTCTTGTTGGGATAAAACCTAACGGCAAGTGTACCGGTCAATTCTAGCAAGTTTTAATAGAGAGAATTCCCTAAGTATCGAACCGGAGGAGGCGATGTGTCTAGTTTAAATCTTTATTAATGACAGATTAAAACAGGAAATTGGGGTTTGATTTGATGATAATTAGAAACAGAATGCAAACAAAACAAGCAGGAAATAAATGTTGTGAAACTGATTTGGAAAGGAGATCCCGGTTTACTACTGCACCCTAAATCTGTGATTCCTATCCCTAAGTGATTTATAAGACAATTCTGAGTAAAACCCTAGAACAAAGATAATTTACCTCCGGTCTCCCGCTTAGCAAATACTAGTTAGCAAAGACTGAATTTTAACTCTCGTTACAAACCCACTGTTTACTAACCGCCTTAAGAACAATCTAGTTTATTGGTCAATTAGCAATTTAGAGGAATTACCATCTCTAAACTAACCGGTTATTTTCCTGTATTCAATTGAAAGCCGCAGTCGTCACATATAAGCTAACAAAATACTCTTATAATTGGCCAAATTATAAAGATTAAAGAAATTAAGCAAGGAAAATAACTTTACTCAATCAAATTGCATTAAATCACAAAGGAACAGGAGTAGTCAATTTAGGGATACATAGCAAACCGAAATCTAAAAGAACTACTAGCCATTGACATGTTTACAATAATCAGAACTGTATGAGTAATTATAGAGAACAAGAAGGAACTCTGGTGAAATTTCTGGAGAAGTCTCCGTGGTGACTTCTGCTCTGCTCTGCTCCAAACTCCAAACCAGACTCAGACTCCAACTCCAACTAAACTCTCTGTATTGTGGGGATTTTGTGCGCTGTCGAAGTCTATCCTCACGTTGGCTAGCCCCCTCTCTTTATAACCACATAAATCTATCTTTTAATCTATCTCTAATCTCTCTAATTAAGCGTCTGGATACAAGATATAATAAGAGATATTAAAGATAAACACGAATTCCGTTATTTCCGAAACTGATTAAGTCGCTCCGCTTGTATTGGTCCGGGTTTGCAAAGTAGGATGCAAACCCGGACGACGTCTAAAAAGAGGCAGAAGGTCTCGTCTTGGGATGGTCCGGGTTTGCAAAGTAGGATGCAAACCCGGACGACGTCTAAAAAGAGGCAGAAGGTCTCGTCCTGGGGATGGTCCGGGTTTGCAAAGTAGGACACAAACCCGGACCGCATCTGAAATTGGGCAGAAGGCTCTGCGACAAGGTGGTCCGGGTTTATAAACCCAGCTGCAAACCCGGACCCTCTATAGAGCACTGCAGTAATTGGTAAAATTCAGTCTTTGACTCTGATTTGACTTCCACTTGTTGACTCAACCTCTAACATCTTCATTTAAGCATTTTGTTGAGCATTTTATCCTGAAAACATAACAAATTGATCATTGGAGACAAATATAACAATAAAGTATAAATAAAGCATTAAGGAAGGAATATAAAGTCATAATGTAGACAATTAAGCATGAATTAGTCTAGTAAACTTAGACAAATTCCTGACTTATCAACTTCCTCACACTTAATCTTTGCTTGCCCTCAAGCAAATAGAAACATACTGAAATCTTACAGAAGGGAGTCATCAGTTTAGAACTGTGCACAAGGAGATCTAATAATGAAAAGCAGTCATAGAGAACAATGATCCACACTTGCAGGTTTTCATAAACAGTGAACTGAGAAGTATTTTGCAAGAGCTTAAGGCACATAGTAAAACCACTGACTCCAATTTCACTCAGGGACTACTTCCCAATTAACTTTCCGCAATCCATGGACGACAAGGGGTGAGAAGTAATATCTTATTCCATATTACCTTTCATCACCACGTACTCATAATCAAGAAAGACTTTGCACTTTGCATTTGAAATTAACAAATTTCTTCAACTTTCTAAACAAGCATTAACTTTCTCTTTTATATCCCTCAGACTTTTCTCTCCATTCATGTAGCGGTGTTGGGTCTTCTATCCCAGATCAGATGACCTTAGGTAGATGGTGATGAGGCACCCCGAGGACTTAATTACCAAATGGACGAGGCCTGTTTTCTGGGTTAAAAGTTCGATTAGAGGAGTACCTTGCCTTTGTCCTTCATTCCTTTCATTCAATAATCATTCCCAAAGTCCCCAAGTGAAATCAAAATCAAATAGTTTCACTAATAGGCTTAACTTTTTAAAGAAGAAATAGACAAGCATTAATCAAAACTGTACATACAAGCAGTGCAACCAGAATTCCCACAACTATTTTCCAGCTTCGATCTCACAAGAACTAGTGCTACTCGTGCGGTGTTCCAAACCAACTTATCCAACCACTGAATAAGACTCAGGTATGTTATGCAACCAAAAATTTTTGAAGGCCAACAAAAATACTGTGAAAATGGAGTGATAGCCTTAAAAATGTTCAAAATTAGCACATTTGAATGAAATTGAGCAAGAGCATGAGCATGTGTAACTTCCCTTCCTCACACTTAAAAATTAGCAATGCCCTCATTGCTTCATGTAAATGATTAAGACGGAAGGAAAACACAAAGTCGCAGAAAACAACGTTGAAAAATAAAAGAAGTTAGAAAATCACGCCCCTGGAGTATTTTGAGGACAACGTCCTCACACTTAGCCAAAAGCATCGGGGTGTTGAAGTCTGCAGAAAAGTCGACAGAGTTTCCTTTGGATACCTCAATACCTCACACTTAGCAAAAGTAGACCTGTAGCTCAAGAAATAGAACCAGGCAACATGAACTTGCAGAAACAGTAAGTGTGTGAGTGAAACATCATAGTTAAGTGATACATACGTTATGAAACAGGCAGTATTCGAATCCAAAGTAAGTTAGAAGTATACAGAAAACACGCCAGTAAGTATTGCACTTGTGTGGTCCGGGTTTGCTAACCAATACCCAAACCCGGACCATACGAAAATCATGCCAGTGAGGTCTCCGCTTATGCGGTCCGGGTTTCAAACCTATCCTCAAACCCGGACGACACGCAAAACATGCCAGTAGCTACTCCGCTCTTGTGATCCGGGTTTGCAAACCAAGTAGCAAACCCGGACGTGCATCAAAATTAGACAGTAGGTATCTCGCCCTCACGATCCGGGTTTGCAAACCAGCGCGCAAACCCGGACGACCTCCAAAACTTGCCAGTAGCGTCGCCCAGCTATAGGTCCGGGTTTGCAAACCCAGCTCCAAACCTGGACAACCCTTAAAAGTGGCCAGAAACTGAGATCCCTCCAAACTCCTGAATTCACCTTCAAAACTATATGAAACTAAACAAAACATGTCTAATAAACACGTTAGCCCAAAAAAAAGAATCAAAAACAATAAAACTTACGAGAAATAAACAAAAATGAAAATAATAAAACTCACAAAACTGGGTTGTCTCCCAGCCAGCCGCCCGTCTTTTCGGTCTTTGGCTAGACCGTGCCTCATTCTCTCAAGAGACTGCAGAGGATTGAGCTGTCTTGGGTTCCCATCGACAAGAAGTTCGAGATGCTTCCAAAACTTGTTTTGAAGACCTACCAGCATAAAACAGTAGTTGCTCACCTTCTGCATTCAAAGTGATCGTACCGTGAGCAACTTCGATTCGAGCATCGGCTGTTGCTAGGAAGGGTCTTCCAAGGATGATAGGAACTGCTGGATCTGCCGCCATGTCGAGTACGACAAAATCGCAAGGAAAGTACAGATGCTCCACCTTAACCATCACATCCTTAGCGATTCCACAAGGATAAACCATTGAGCGATCTGCTAGCTGAAGCGTCATTCGTGTTGGCTGTAAGTCCCCAATCCCAAGCTTTTCAAAAATAGTGTATGGCATGAGACTGATTGATGCTCCCAAATCAGCAAGACAGTGGTCAAAATCAATGTCTCCTACTCTGCAAGGAATTGTGAAACTTCCAGGATCTTTGCATTTTTCTGGTTGGGCTTTTGTATGATCGCTGAACAAGTTCCTGTAAGCTGAATAGTCCCTGTCTCAACTAACTTTTCCTTATTAGATAAAAGCTTCCTTAAATACTTGGCATAGTTAGGCACCTTCGCAACTAATTCAACAAAAGGAATATCAACAGATAGTTGACGAAGTAAAGTAAGAAACTTATCAAACTCACTATCCTCCTTGAAACGCTTGGTTCTGCTTGGGAAGGGAACTGGAGGAGAAACGTCGACTGCAGGTGGTGTAGGTGGAGGAGATTGGGTGGTTTTGCAATTACGCTCATTCTCTAGCACCGGTTCCTCTATATTCACCACCTCAAGCTCATTAGTTTTACCTTTACCGCTCCTAGTAGTTACCTTCTTCACTGTTTCCTTTTCCTGCAAAGAAGATTTTTTAGCCAAGATGTCATCTACTAGCTTAGCATAATTTGGCATAAACTTAAGCACTTCAGAAAAAGGCATATCCTTAGTTGATTTCTTAAAAATGTTAAGAAATTTTCCAAGCTGTTCATCGAGGTCCCTTTTCTTTAACCTGTCAGGAAAAGGAATAGGTTCTTCAAATTTATGATTAGAAACAGAAGAGTAAGAAGGTTGAGTTTCAGGAGACTCCTTCTCCTTGGGTGTTTCAAAAGCTTTACTAGAGTCCTCAAACTCTTTTCGAACAGGCTGAATGACAGCAACAAGTGGAGCATCATCTTCCACAACAAAAACAGCTTTGGCATGCTCTCTTGGATTCTGCTCTGACTGACTAGGCAAAGAACCCAAAGGACGCTGAACTAGCTGCTGAGATATCTGAGACAGCTGAGTCTCGATGTTCCTGTTGAATGTCCTTTGATCAGCGTTGAAAGTCCTCTGCTCCTGATTGAAAGCTTCCAGCTCATTGAACTTCTTCGTGCTAACCGAGATGAAATCATTCATCCTGGCCAGAACTTCATCCATACTAGAAGACGCTCCAGCACCCGAATTCTGTGCTTGCTGATTCTGCAGTGGCTGCTTCTGATAGGAAGGATTGTACTGCTGCTGGGGCCTCTGATTGTAATTATTGTTACCACCAGCTTGGTAACGGTTTTGCTGCTGAGCTTGATAACCCGGATTTCCTTGATTCCCAAAATAATTACCCGGTCTGTTACCAACATAGTTCGCTGCCTCTTCTTGTGGTGGAGAACACTGGCACATGTTAGAAGCTCTACCACAGTACTCGCACGGTGGATAAACCTCAGGAGCTGCTGCACTGGACTGTGGATTCATAACTGCACACATACGCTCAAACTGCTTCGACATTGCTTCTATCTTGGCAGCCAAGAAAGTGTTTGAATCTACTTCATAAACCCCAGCTGGTTTCTTCGGTGCAGCTTCTCCTGCTCTTGTACCTCCCCACTGATTAGCTGCTTGTAATAGTCTCTAGCAGCTCTTTAATCCGTGTAATGGGCAGCTCCATCAAACTACCTCCAGCACAAGTGTCAACCAACAACCGGCTAGACGGATCCAAGTCCTTGTAAAAGGACTGCAGTATAACCTCTTCACCTAGTCCGTGATGTGGTACCTTCCTTACTATCCCCTTAAAACGCTCCCAAGCTTCAGACAAGGACTCACCGGCGAACTGTTTGAAGTTTGTAATTTCTCCTCTCATGGTCAGCATCCGAGAGGGTGGGAAGTACTTTGCCAAGAATGCATTAGCCAGCTCTCCCCAAGTAGTGATACTGTCAGGCGTCAGCGAGTTTAACCATTCAGCCGCTCTATCCCTCAGAGAGAATGGAAACAAAGTGAGCCGGGCCACCTCCTGCGAAGCTGGTGTCGAACACGCTCCTACCAACCTCAGGAATGTAGTGAGATGAACATTCGGATCTTCAGTGACCGTCCCGCTGAACTGAGGCGCGTTCATCACCATGGTCACATAGTGAGTCTTGAACTGCCACTGCACTCCTGCTGGTAGCGCAGGAATCACAATTGGCGACACCAACCCCTCAACACTTGGGCGGGTGTAGTCCCTCATCTGCCTCTCGTTATTCGCCATGTTCACTGCTGGTTGAACTTCTGGACCCTCTTCAATAACAGGTGGTTCGAGCACCCCCTCCTCAACTGGTGGATCCAGGTTCAAGTCTCTTCGAAGCTGTCTCGCAAACCTCTCGATCTCAAGATTGAGTTCGAACTCCGGTTCTCCTGCAGAACGGGTTTTAAATAAACCGAGAGTTAGTGAACTGAAGCTAAGATAGCGTAAATTAAAAGAACAGCAAAAATCAGATTAACTAAACGAAATAAATGAAAATAAATAACAGGAAATAAAAATAAACAAAAAAAACTAAACTAAATAACCGTGCCTCCCCGGCAACGGCGCCAAAAACTTGTTGGGATAAAACCTAACGGCAAGTGTACCGGTCAATTCTAGCAAGTTTTAATAGAGAGAATTCCCTAAGTATCGAACCAGAGGAGGCGATGTGTCTAGTTTAAATCTTTATTAATGACAAATTAAAACAGGAAATTGGGGTTTGATTTGATGATAATTAGAAACAGAATGCAAACAATAACAAGCAGGAAAATAAATGTTGTGAAACTGATTTGGAAAGGAGATCCCGGTTTACTACTGCACCCTAAATCTGTGATTCCTATCCCTAAGTGATTTATAAGACAATTCTGAGTAAAACCCTAGAACAAAGATAATTTACCTCCGGTCTCCCGCTTAGCAAATACTAGTTAGCAAAGACTGAATTTTAACTCTCGTTACAAACCCACTGTTTACTAACCGCCTTAAGAACAATCTAGTTTATTGGTCAATTAGCAATTTAGAGGAATTACCATCTCTAAACTAACCGGTTATTTTCCTGTATTCAATTGAAAGCCGCAGTCGTCACATATAAGCTAACAAAATACTAATCCTTATAATTGGCCAAATTATAAAGATTAAAGAAATTAAGCAAGGAAAATAACTTTACTCAATCAAATTGCATTAAATCACAAAGGAACAGGAATAGTCAATTTAGGGATACATAGCAAACCGAAATCTAAAGGAACTACTCAGCCATTGACATGTTTACAATAATCAGAACTGTATGAGTAATTATAGAGAACAAGAAGGAACTCTGTGAGATTTCTGGAGAAGTCTCCGTGGTGACTTCCTGCTCTGCTCTGCTCCAAACTCCAAACCAGACTCAGACTCCAACTCCAACTAAACTCTCTGTATTGCGGGGATTTTGTGCGCTGTCGAAGTGTATCTCTCACGTTGGCCAGCCCCCTCTCTTTATAACACAGAAATCTATCTTTTAATCTATCTCTAATCTATCTAATTAAGCGTCGGATACAAGATATAATAAGATATTAAAGTTAAACACGAATTCCGTTATTTCCGAAACTGATTAAGTCGCTCCGCTTGTATTGGTCCGGGTTTGCAAAGTAGGATGCAAACCCGGACGACGTCTAAAAGAGGCAGAAGGTCTCGTCTTGGGATGGTCCGGGTTTGCAAAGTAGGATGCAAACCCGGACGACATCTAAAAAGAGGCAGAAGGTCTCGTCCTGGGGATGGTCCGGGTTTGCAAAGTAGGACACAAACCCGGACCGCATCTGAAATTGGGCAGAAGGCTCTGTGACAAGGTGGTCCGGGTTTATAAACCCAGCTGCAAACCCGGACCCTCTATAGAGCACGGCAGTAATTGGTAAAATTCAGTCTTTGACTCTGATTTGACTTCCACTTGTTGACTCAACCTCTAACATCTTCATTTAAGCATTTTGTTGAGCATTTTATCCTGAAAACATAACAAATTGATCATTGGAGACAAATATAACAATGAAGTATAAATAAAGCATTAAGGAAGGAATATAAAGTCATAATGTAGACAATTAAGCATGAATTAGTCTAGTAAACTTAGACAAATTCCTGACTTATCACTTCTCCACGTACCAAACAGAGAGGAGAACCATCCTATCACGTACCGTAGCAATACCCAAGTTTATAGCCCATCTTCATCCTTCTCGTACCTTTCTGCAACCTTCAACGTGGAGCTCCAAACTCTCCTGCTGCTTCAACAAAAGACGAGAGCATACCCAACTTCCATGACTGCTACTACTGCGGTAGATAAGTGTTTTTGGCTCAAGGAAATATCCATCTGTCTCCTCTTATTCTCCTCTCTCCAAAGAGCTAAACCATGCTCATTCTCACCCAGCAACCCGGACTGAGTTAGGAGCTAAAGTAGAGAGGACCTTCGGTTAAAAACAGAGGAGGAAGAGAAGCAAACTTCCTTGTTTTTCTCAAGGTGAGACCTGCATAATCCAACCTGATCTTCCTCCTCCATCTCAGTAATATCTCTAGAGTTACTAAGCTCTTCCCTGTTTTCTTTACGTGGGAAAACAAGAGAAAAGATGCCCATCACTTTGTGAAGGAGAGGATCCAAGCTTGAAGCCTTCCTTCTTGACCACCTTGGTGAGCTCCATCCACTCTTTCCTTCTAAGTCTTGCCGGTAACATGCTTAGCTCCTCATGAGCTCATTCCTTCTGTTTGTCACGTAAAGGGGAATAACTAACTCTGAGAGGGAAAACAATGCATACAAACGACCTTACTGCAACATGCTCTCGGTTAGGTTTCTCCTTGTGTACTCCCTCTTGGTTCCACCGCAAGTATATTTCCAGTTCTTGGCTTACATCTTTGGTTTCTCTAGGCAAAAATCTGGGCTTGATTTGGAGGAGTTCTCGGTTGGGAAAAACAGATGAAGAGAAGAACCACCGTGGTTTATGCCGTGAAGAAGTCCAAACAAGTCCTGCTATACCAAGCATCGGTAAGGAAAAACTGGTCTTCTTCTTCTTCTCCCTTCTACCGATAGCATACATAGCTTATGCTGAGTTTCCCCACTTGTTCTTCACGTAAAAACAGTGAGCAAATGCCTTGAAACCTGCAGTATTAGAAACCGTGCAAACACTCCTGTTCTACCTTGCTTCGGTAAGGAAAAACCACACCATTCCCCCTCTTCTTACCGGTAATATGTACTAGAATAAGTATAGTTTAACACCTCTGTTTTTACACTCAAAAACAGGCGTGAAAGATCCTAACAGAGACCACCTTACTGTGCCATTTTTGGTAAGGGAAAAACATGCCTTGTCCCTCCATGCATTACCGAGAATATGAACTAGTTAAGCACCAGCTTTAACACTGTTTTTCTCATTGAAACCAGGCGGTAACAGCCCCTTACCAAGCCACCAAGTTAAGGTAAAGGTCATGCTTTTATCAAGTTTAAAAATAACCCTTAATGATCTATGTACTCTATGGTAATACAAGCTTGTTTTTGTTGGCATAAATGTTTCCGAAGGGGTGCTAGGACTATGGGCTCCCTCGGCATAAAAGTTGCAAATTTAGTAGGTGTTAACCTACCAAAGTAAGTTAACTCACTACTTAAACATTTCACTAACCAAGCTTACACGTAATTTGGTGTTCAAAACTGATTAAACCTACGTATGTATTTAACCATGAGCATTTGAGGCCTTGGCTGTTTGGTGGCTTGGAAAACCATGTAAGAAATACTTAACCTCCTTATATGTTGTTGTCATGTCATTATGCTAATTAAAAATGGAAGCTGTGGAAATTTTGGGTATCATAAATTTAATTATGTGTTAGAATGGGTAATAACAGTTTTGGTTGGATAGTTTGATATGTTAATGACCTACAAGGTCAAGGAAACTAATTATGGGTCAAAAACATAATTTATAAAGATGTTAGAGTTTGTGTGATGAAAACCGAGACCAAACATGGTCTTAAATGACTAAACTATGTATTATAATGTTTTATAACATTTTTTAGTTGATAATACAAGGTTTAGACGACATATAATGTCATAGGAAATAATTAAATGATTTTAGGAAACATTAAAGAAAAACTATATATTTAACCGTAAACAATATAGTTTTATGACATTTATGTGTAATTATATTCTATGTTAATTATTGCAATATGGCCAAGCATTTTAGGCCAAATAATTTAATTGTTATGTTAAGTTAAAAAAATGGATTAAATGAATTTAGAACAAAAATAAACACTACCGTAATAGTTTTGGGGTTTAATTGTAATTTAAATAAGTTTTGGGTTAACAATAGGCATTAGCCGAAAATAGGCTTTAAAACCCCATTTTAAGGATTCTATAAAATTTAATAAAGTTTTGGGACAAAAATGTAATTTATGAAAGTTATAGGGGTCAAATTGAAATTAAATAAGCTTCTGGTCAAACTGAAAGTCATTGGGTCAACATAGACCATATTAGGAGGTTTGACCAAATTTGATTTCATAAATAATTAATTTATGAACTCATGTTAACATTATAAGTGAAATGTTGAATTTATAAAACTTATGGGGCATGAAATGTAGATACCGAAAAGTAGAGGTATAGTTTGGTTAATATGATGGTTTATATCTTGAGTATTAAATTTGGGAATATTTGGAGTTATATAAGTGGGTATATTAATAAAAGTGTATAATATATGTTTTTGTGACAATTAGAAAGTGTATTATATAAGAAGGGGGCAAAATGAAAATAAGGGAGAAGATAGTGGCTGGAAGAGAAACCTACCAAACAGCTATGGGCTGTTCGGTAATATGGAAGAAAATAACATATACAAACTATATGTTATAATTATTGTAATGTTCGGATGATATAACAAATGTAGGTAAAAATATTAAGAGGTTAGTGATAAAAGAATAAATATGAAAAGTCGAAGGGTAAAGCAGAAACAAACAGAACCTAAGGGACTGTTTGGTATTTTTGGAAATTTCAAACCATATAATATATTTACACTATACGATTTAAATGATGTAGAATATGGTAAGTTAAGTATGCTATAAGAATTGTGGTGAAATTGTGATACATGGAAAGTATAGGGTTGAAAGGAATGGATTTAAAATGATATGCATTCCCGGCAATTATAACAAAGTGTTATGAAACCTTGGGGTATATATTGATTACAAAGTTTCGATGTTATAAAACAAAGAATTATAACATGGTATAAGTTATGTGGGTATATTGTGATTAATGGAAATTATGGGAATGAAGAAGTGTAAGAATATTATGCATACACTATTTTCAGTACAAATATATTAGTTACCAAAACTATATGCTATAAAGTTTAATGACGCATAAAATAATCATGCTATATAATATCATGATATAAGTGTAACACTAAATAATATTATGGTCAAAAGTATAGTATATAAAACTATACATGCTGGCGCATGCATATATTTATGTATCAAAAATGAAGATATAAACTATAGTATACAATGATATAAATGCTATGGCTAATATATGATTTTATAATGGTTAAACAAACCTTGCATAAGGAATAACATGTATATGATATAAGCTTCGCATTTCATTAAGGAATTAACGTATATATATATCTGTATATATACGGCACAATGATATACATAAATACTATGGTTTACAAACCATATAGTAGAAAATAATAAATGCTAATTGATAGTATAATTATATATAAAGTCATAAGGTTTTAAATTAGTACCACACGCTACACAAATGAGTAGTTGAATAGCATAAGGTATATCAAGAGAATGATCTAACATACCAGGCGAATTAACGTTGCATGGAATGCGTGCAGCCATAAGATATAAGCGATAACCATGCACGCAGCATTATGTTGTAACAATACTTATGCATACAATATAACAATTGATTTAAAATACTACAAGTAGGAAAATGTAATTCCTATGTTAGGAAACGTTAATGACGACGTTCGTATAGGAACCGACGTCTTTGCTAAACTGAATTTTAATACTTACTACGAGTAAGGAATTTTTAAGATAACTATACGTTAACTGGTGACAGTTGAAAATCTAGGGGCGTAGTACCGGGATTACAACATTATTCGGAAATACCGAATCATACTGTCATGTGGATTGACATATAGTTCTTCGTATTGTTAGATCGCCTGTTAGACGTGCGCGCTCGAGAAAGCTTAGTGGTCTACACTGCGCGACCTCGACACGGTGTACGGTATGTAAAGGGGTTTGATCCGAGTTGTCCTGAGGAATTCCTCGGGCTCGGATTTGTTTGATAAGTAACTTGTGTGGATGTATGTATGTGATTCATGTGTGTGATGAGTAGCTATGTTACTGCATTATTTAATTATGCACGAACGTCCTACGGGACTAATACTACGTCGACTATAGATCGACTTATACAAAACTCATATGCGAAATGTGTGATTGTGACCACCATTGCCTGACCTAATACGCTAAGTATTACCAGTATGTAGTTATAACCTAAGTAAAACACTTAGGAACGGACACGACATTGTCGGTCTCTAGAGCCTTGACTCGAACGTGAATGTTACCTAGAATAATTCTAGGCATGCGTAAGACCCATAGGGCTGCCAACAAATTAAGTGATGTTCTCTATGACTAAAACTGTAACTGACTATCTAACTAACAAAGTTAACAATGGAGTGTGATTGAATGTGATGATGTACCTTAATCCAGACAGTCACTGGCTGCTGGTCGCGCGTAGAGATCTCTTGGGTTATCCCGTATCGGGTTTACCCTAGTTAATCCTGAACGAGCCTACATAGATCGTCAGGCGGAGTGTGCTACCGTTGGCACCAGGCCCTTGGCCACCTAAATGGACGCCTTTACAAAGGCAAAGTGAATTAGTCCCAGAGTCTTCGGATGATCAGGGCAGTGAGCACCTTGTGTGTACGTGGGACTACTGTCCAAGTGAACATATTTCGGGTTGTCCTAATTGACGCCCGACAGTGCTAACTAAAACAAATGATATGTGAGGGCCCGAGGGGGCCGAATGTTGTAATACATGATGATAAAATACGGCGTACGATTTACTAATGCTGCCGTATTATATGATGTGTGATTGTGCTGTGTATATTTGTACATGACTGTTTGGATTGGATGAATGGTTATATAATCATGCATGTCGTTACAGTATTTATTATATATGTAAAATGATAAAGCATGAAATCAATCTAATATCAAGACGGTTAAAAATGACAAGTGACCAATAGGGTCCAGATCCGGCATACTCAGCGTCTATCGCTGAGACTACACTTATTGTGCAGGTTGTTGATCTTCGTTGAAGCCTAAGTGTGGGAACCGGGTAGATAGGATTACTTCAATTATTGCGTAAGGAATTTATTGTATAACGATACCAGGCTGTAGACGTATGATGGTAATGTTGCATTTATCTGGGATTTGAAATAGATGCTCACTTGTCGACTGTTACGGATGTGGACTTAGTATGATGTATAGGAGATATCTCGTCATCACTGCGGTTGAGTAGTATTGTTGTTTAGCGTTGAATTTAATTACTGCTTCGTTACTCGCGTGGGCGAGTAATGGCAGGTGACACCCGAGTGAGTTTAGTGTCTTTGTTTATTTTTCCGCTGTGAGACGTTTTACTTTCTGTTAACGTGAGTGACTATTACGCATTTGTTTATGAGGGGTGTTACAGAGATAGTCAACCAGATCAAAGGAGTCAATCACACTTCTCAAAACAAGACAGAGTCAGTCAACCTCGAAAGAGCGAGAGAGTCCATCTATGTGAATTCATCAATCAGTTATGAAATTCAAGGAGCAACGTCCACTAAACCATAATAGTCATCAACTATCATCCTTGGCTGAAATTCATGCAAAAAGTGAGAAAAATCTAAAGCCTTGACTTTCTGATAATTCGAGAGAGTCTGTCAGGCAGTTGCTAAAATTAAGGAGCAAGTACATCAACTACATTGACTTAAAACGGTCATCAACGTTCAAACTTGGACCCAAATTCTCTCAATGTAACACCCCTACCGTTAATACAATGCTTACCGTCCAATCTCCTTACACATCAGATACATGCAGCGAATACATACTTACATACAGTGGGTGATACAATGCCGTTAGTCACCCACGTGACTAACAAGGCTACTACTTCTACATACAGCATCGGTTTGATGGACCGGAATCCCGAGTACCACACATCTTTAATACATACTCCATTCATCAATCAAATACAACAATGCTCCATTCAATACTTACTCCTCCATAATCCATACATTACAATATACTTAACCGAGTCTACTAGGATCCTTATACAATTATAATATCTCTTCCAAGTTCATACATACTCGCTAAGAGTCTACATCTACCCATTCCTCACAACTACTTACTTTCTAAGTACAAGGGTGTGCCGCCGGTCTCTTACCGTGACCACATCCGCTCCGGGTACCTGCACACTAAAAACGTTCCCCCTAGGGGGTCAGCTTTCGCTGCGCATGATAACCACATACCCCGCGTACTAGTGAGGGTACGCCGACCACTTGGTCGAATACATGCGGTCCATTTTCATTCAAACATACATGCATACATGCTCTTATACACCATACAATAACACTTACGCAAGGCATACATACATACACTTCATTTCATACAAGGAATACAATATAACCATCCAATACATACTTACCTTCTTCCGAATGCACATACTCATTTCATACACAATATGCAATACTTGTTAGCTTCATTGGTCCACCCGGGTTAATCGGGTGGAGATTCCTCTTTTACTCGTTACTTCATACATACGCATACATACTACTCATACTCATACTTACTTACTTACTCTTACTCTTACTCATGTTAAGTCGTCGGGACCTCCGGCCCTGGGGACTACTCCGTCCCACCTCCGGGATTTACTTGACTCACCAATCCGGGATGCTACCCACTTAAGGGATTTGGGCCGCGGACCAGTTTAAGAGTCAGGAATTGCAGCCAACCTCTTGTGACTCCGCATCCTCACGCGTGGCCGAAGCTATATCGGACTTCTACTCATTCCAATTTACTCACTTAAGTTAGGAGTTAGGTAGTTAGGAATTAGTAGAAGTCAACATCCAACCACATACACAATACAATGTTCATATACACATTCATACAAATACAATACAATATACAAGTACACTACAAGGTACAATTACACATCATCCTCATTCATATATTTCATGAATTATACAAACTATTGTTCAAGACAATTATCGAGAACAATATAAACAAGCACAAGTAAGTGCAATATAATCCGATTCATGCATTTATCTTATTAGGTGGTCAAATAAGCACACAAATCGGGGTAACCAGATTAGGATACAGGGCATGAAGAAATCATACCTTTTTCTGCAATTTACTTTACCGGTGCCTTCTTGTTCTTTAGTCCTTATTTGTTCCTCGAGTCCTATTCTTGGACCCCCGGCTACATGCCAAACGGTTCAATCAGTACTACGCATTACATTACATGCATAATTGCTACTCCCGTACTTACCCCGTTGTCCCGTTGTTTCGGTTTCACTTGCTGTTCTTATACTTACACATTGTTTACTTTCTTCAAGTTTATTCCCTTACTTAACCTTGGTATACTTACATGTGTGCACATATGTATATGTGGGTGTACACACACACATATAATATATAATTAATTAATTTAATTACATTTTTTTTTGTCTGACTCGACCGACCTTACCCAAGTCCGGTCCCAGGGTCGGTCGAAGTCAGTAGGGAAATACGCTGGAAAATTTCAGGGCCGACCGACCTTGCAAGTCCGGTCCCAAGGTCGGTCCATTCCAGTGAGTTACGGACGGAAAGTTTTTTGCCCGACCGACCTTGCAAGTCGGTCGCAAGGTCGGTCCATTCCAGTAGCTTACAAGACGGAAAATTTTTGAGTCGACCGACCTTGCAAGTCCGGTCACAAGGTCGGTCCATTCCAGTAGGTTACAGACGGGAGAATTTTCTGGTCCGACCGAACTTGCAAGTCGGTCGCAAGTTCGGTCCATTCCAGAAGCTTTCCCGTCTTTGTAAATCTGGGCTCGACCGACCTTGCAAGTTCGGTCCCAAGGTCGGTCCAGTCCAGTAATTGCATTTTTATTTCTGTTTTCAGTTCTAAACTTTACCCATTGCTTCCCCAATCTTCCTACATATAATCCCACATGTTTAGACACTACTTAGGCCCTCCAAATTGCCTTAGTTCGTTCCCCAAATTCCTTACTCATTTCTAAATCCACATGCACAATTTCTCTCACTTTCTTTCAACACTTACGATAGTTTTCTTTCCTCTTATGCTACAGATTTTCATACTCCATTCTACCATCCATTACTTCTCAACCAATGCCACCATTAGCATTCCAAATACATTTCCAAGCCATTGCAATACCTATACCCAAGTCCAACACTCTTTTTACCAATTCTTGCACCCTAATCTTTCCTAACTTCTCCAATGCATATTAATACACTTTGCTACAGATTTTGCACTTCTTACTTCTCATACTACTACTACCATTCTATAGCTACTAAACATCTCTACTAACTCCAATACACACCTTGGTTTTCCCATTTACCAAGTCACCACACATGTACATATTCCTACCAAAATTTGGCCATAGTTCATCTACTTTTCTTACTTGGCCACACATACCAAATCTCACCAAATTCATTCCTAAACTAGCCACACCCATACAAGGGTCCTACCAGCAATTAAGCAAATAAATCCATCCCAATACACCAATACTCCATCAAACATCAATACTAATACTCATACACAACCATTTGGCTCCAAGGCCTACAATTCACATACTATTGCACAATTACTCAAACTTCCGCAATTACATTACTAATACATTATTTTGGGTTCCTTAATTAGTTCCCCCATTCCCATTACTCTAATGCAATTAGAACTTAACATTAGGAAGGAGCTCTTACCTTGAGCTTTTAATTCCTTCTTTCTTTCTCATTTTCCTCCTTCTTCCTTTCTTGCCTCAAAATCGGTTATGTGGGGGAATGGAGTTTCCAAACTCCATTCCCATCACCCAATGAACACAAAACAACTACAATTAATATACTAACCTTTAATTTAATGCTAGTTCATTGAAATGCTTAAAGCAAGATTTCTAGGATTTACCTTTGGAGAGTTTTAGAAGGGGTTTTAGCCCTTGGTTCAAGAAGGTGAATCCACCACCATTGCAAGGTTGATATTATGCTCAAAAGAGAGAGAAAAAAAGGCATTACAAAGAGGCAAAAATTGGTTATGAAGTAAGGTGGGGAAAACATGAGTTTTTCATGTAGATTTTTACCTTGTTGGAAAGAGGAGACTCCAAGCTCCATAATGGTGTGCTTTTCTCTTCAAATGGGGAAAACCCATGGAGATGAAATTCATCCTTTTCGAATTTTGAAAAGAGAGAAATGTAGAGGATGATGAGGGGATTACAAATATGTAATTATTTTTGTGATTGGAGCTCAAATGGAGGTAGAGCATGGAGGTAAAGTGAGGTTGCCATTGTTGTTGTTGAAGCTCTCAAAATCGCAGCCCCAAGGGAGAAGAAAGAGAGGGAGTACGATGGGGAAGGAGGAAATGGAAGAGAGAGAAGAAAAAGTGAGGAAAGAGAGTGTTCCTTTACCTTTTTGTATTCTTTTCTTTCTTCTTTCTTTTCTCCTTTCTTTATTTACTTATTTGTTGTGTGTGAGAGGGAAGGGCATCGGCTGTGCACAGCCCTTTGTGGGTTTTATTAAAATTTTATTTATGAAAGTGGACACACTAATTTGGTTTATTTATGTTTCTACCCCACAACTTCCCGTTTTTGACAGTTTTCACTATTTTCTCGTTTTATTGATTTTTTGGTTATTAAGCTTTCATAAATGCTTAATAATATTTATTTAATGACTTATAATTTTTACGGGTTCGTTTGACCACTTAAAATCGTCTTCGGGTTTTCTCGAAAAACGTGCGTTAAAGCTCTATTAGCGTTTTAATACATTATTTGGATCCGTTTTCTTCGGGAGTTGTTCCCATATATTATTTAGGTCTTATTAAACCTTTAGAATCCATATAATACTCTAACCGAGGTCTCATACCTCCTATGGTTATTTAACGCTTATTTAGCGTTTTCCGCTTTCTAAGAGTTTATTTATTCTTTTGGATTTATTTTTCCTTACTAGTATTAATTAGGTACCATTAGGCCCTTAAATACGTATTAGATTAATTTTAATCCCTATATTTAAGTTCGGGGTATTTCACTCAACGTGGCACTAATCTGAAGACTTGGCTCCAGCTTCCAAAATTTGGCTCAAACTTCTGAAATTCAAGGAAAGAGTCGTTGGTTCCTGAAATTTCAGAACTGACAGAGTCAGTCTGCTACATCAGACGTGAGAGTCATAATTTAACGTTGTCAAGTCGTCCAATGGATTGGTAATTGTCCGAAAATTAAGGGCCAAGGCTTAGCAACGTTCATAAAGAAGTTAGGACCGGATTTTAAGCAACTACAAGTAACTACCATGTTCAGATGGAAGAAATTTCGGAAGCAGACTCCCTCAACGGCTCCACTATATAAGAGAGTTGTCATTTCGTTTCTTATTGCAGCTTTCTAGAGAGAATCATTCAGAGCATTTATTTAGAGAAAGCTTTGCCTATTTTAGAGAGAAAAAGAGAGAGAGAGAAGTACTAGATTCGTTTGTGCATACCAACAGAGTCATTCTAGGTAGGACCTAGTTTTCACTACACTTATCATTGAGCTGAGCAGAGACTGTATTGGGTGAGTGAGTGAAAACCACAAAGTAGATCTCATCTACTGAGTGGGCATTATAAGTTGTTTTGTTTTTACCAGGAAATAAAATAACTTATATTGTGTATCATGCTGAGTTCGACAGAGTTCCTCTACCTTTCGAGTGTTAATCCATTTAGCTCCACAGAGTCTGTCTATCTTTCAAGCATTAATTCGTTTTAGTTTCTTCAAGTTTTCCGCACACTTAGTTTAACCAGTTCGATTGAGTGCCTCTACGCCCCAAAGTGTTTCTTACCCTTAAATATCGATTGAGTCAAACCAACTCTTAGACTCACACCTTGTGTTGGTTTGAGTCAGCCACCTGATCCTACATGTGGTATCAGAGCCTTGCTTAGGCTGACAGTCAATCAACGAGAAATGGCAGCCATCAGTTGGGGTGACTCAGACTCTGACGATCAAGACACAGAGTCCAGCGGCCTAGTATGTCTCGTGGCACATGATGTGACTGAGTCCATGATCCCCGACAATGAGGTAACTCGCTCTCATCTTGAGATAGATCTTTATCGTATATCTCCTATGGATGACTTTGATTGCTAAAAATGGTTTCTGAGACTCTCTCTTAAAGCTGATCTTAACAGAAAATCTCTGAGTTAACTGAGGAACTTGAGGTCTCAAAAAGTCTTATGTATGCTTTGAGAGATGAAGCTGAGGAACATAAGCTATTTCCTGCTCACTTAGATTGGATTTGCGAGACTCTCGGCGTCGTGTTGACTCCCTTAAAAAGGAGCTCGACAAAACCAAGAGTCTTACTGAATCCAACCAAAGGGAACAGGAAGAGTCACTCACTCAGATTGACTCTCTCAAACATAACCTCACTGTTTTCGCTGACAAGTGTTGTTCTTTGCAGAATGAGTTTAAATAGTTCAAATCTCAAGTTATCTCTCTAACCTCTTCTGTGAGCAACTCTCTCGAAAAATGAAAGAAAAGGAACATGCACTCTCTCTCAAGCCAATCAATTTTATCAAACAGGTCACTCCATCAGAATTGCCCGAGTGGGCCAACTCCAAGATCAAGGAAGTTAGTCAAGATCGTGATAATCTTCGAAAGGAAATTGAAAAACTCTCCCAAGAGATAGTCAATATATGATCTGGAGTTGGATCCACTCAATCGAAGCCCAAGTGGCCATAAAGGTAAATTCGATATCCCTAAAAATATGTCCAAATCCAATAACAAACCCAAGCGCCAACAACAAAAAGAAAATTTTGATTCTTGGTTGAAAGGACAGCAAAAATACGTCAATCTTCCTCCCACTAAGATTTGCGGGTATTACGGGAGTCTTGGACATCGAGATAGTGCCTGTGAAAAGCTTCACAAGGATGTGTCATTTAATATCAAGCGACTCAATCTTATCCTTGAGGCACGAGAAAAAGCTGAAAAAATCTGGTTCAAAAAGGGGACCCAAGATATGGGTTCCCAAAACTACCAAGTGATTTTTTTTTTGCAGGTGGAAGCGAGCGTGGAGATGGACTATTTGTACTGGGACAGTGGGTGCTCCGGAACATGACTGGAGATCCCAACAAATTCAGCTCGCTTTCAACCTACAAAGGAGGTAAGGTTACCTTTGGTAACAACAATCAAGGTGAAATCGTGGGAGTTGGCTCCGTAGGTACCCCTTCCAAGTTTAAGGTAGATGGAGTCCATCTGGTCACTGGACTTCAACATAGTCTGTTAAGCATTTTTCAAAATTGTGAAAGATTCAATTTAGCACTTTTCTCATCTGTCGATTGCAAAGTTTTTGATGAACATATATGATCTTTAGAAGCCACAGGACGTAAAGAAGGTAATATGTACAAGAAGTTTCTAAATGCCATCAATTCAAATGACTAAGTATGTCTATGTGCTCGATTTCAAGCAGCAGCCAAACAGTCCCATCTCAAGGAGGTCAAGCGAATCTTTTGATACTTAAAAGGAATCAGTCAACTTCATCTATGGTACCTTCATTCCCCTATATTACTTTATCTGGTTTTGGTGATTCTGACTGGACAGATTCCCTCCATGATCGAAAGAGTACATCTAGCAATGCACAATTCCTTTGTCTATGCTTTTGCTGAGATCAAATTGGTATGTTCTGTGATAACAATTGCGCATGTAAAATCTTTGGAAACCCAATCCAATATTCGAGAACCAGACACATTGAAATACGTTTCCATTTCTTGAAGGACTGTGTCGAGAAAAAGCTAATTCAACTTGACTTTGTTCCAATAGAGGATCAGCTAGCAGATATCTTTGCCAAGCCTCTTCCTACCACCAGATTCGAGGCACTCCGTTCAGCAATTGGAATGACTCAATCAACGTAAGACGGTAGTCTCTCTCCTTCTTTGGCTGTATAATTAGTAGGTGTTGTTTGCATACTGTTTGAGTCAATCTGTGTTCTCATATTGATGGACGGTGTCTGTTCTTTGTGTCCCTTTGCGATTTCTCCAAAAAAAAAAGGGAGAGAGAGGACAAAGGCAAGGTACTGCGCTAACTTGTTTCTCCTGAACCAAAACGGACCTCGTCCACTCGGTTATTAAGCCTTTAAGGGTGCTTCATCACCTAACTTCCTAAGGGTGTGAAACCTGGGAAAGTTGGCCCAAAGCTGTTACATTGGTGGAGAGAAAAGTTTGGGGGATGGAGACAGTCCCTGTGTGCTTAACTTGTTAAATATCTATGCATTGCAAATATAGAGCTATAAAGTCTTCAAAAATACAATGCAATGCAATAGGGATCATTACAAGTTATGAGTATGTGGCAATTAAAGGTATTATGGAATATGACAATACTTCTTGCCCCTTGTCGTCCATGAGTATGTTTGCGTTATGGATACAGTCTATTTGTTTTTTTAATGTACGGATTGACTTAGACTTTGTTGCAAACTTCTCTTACTGATGACAGCAAAAAGGGGGAAGTAGTGAATCCCGTCTCTCTACGAACGGGTGACTCTGGCTATGTTCTAGATTGACTCTGTCTCTGTGTGACTAGGTCTTAGGTGAAGTTTGGATATTCTGTTTCGTTTTTACTCTGTTGGTACTAGATCATGTTGGTTGCAGTTTTCTTAACTTAATCTTATATTCCCTTTTTCCAATCTCTCTTAGTAGGTTCTGGTTTGCCAAAATTGTCCTCATCGATTCAGGGGGAACTCTAACAAGAGTTACTCAATCTATGCTGTGATTAAGGGGGAACCTGGACAGGGTCGGTTCCCCAAAATTCTTTTTGCTCTTGTATTGTTTTGCAGATTGACTCATTCGGGATTCACAAAAATTTTGCTATCATCAGCAACAAGGGGGAAACTGTTGGAGTATGAAGGTGTTGCTGAGATAGTCAACCAGATCAAAGGAGTCAATCACACTTCTCAAAACAAGACAGAGTCAGTCAACCTCGAAAGAGCGAGAGAGTCCATCTATGTGAATTCATCAATCAGTTATGAAATTCAAGGAGCAACGTCCACTAAACCATAATAGTCATCAACTATCATCCTTGGCCGAAATTCATGCAAAAAGTGAGAAAAATCCAAAGCCTTGACTTTCTGATAATTCGAGAGAGTCTGTCGGGCAGTTGCTAAAATTAAAGAGCAAGTACATCAACTACATTGACTTAAAATGGTCATCAACGTTCAGACTTGGACCCAAATTCTCTCAACGTGGCACTAATCTGAAGACTTAGCTCCAGCTTCCAAAATTTGGCTCAAACTTCCGAAATTCAAGGAAAGAGTTGTTGGTTCCTGAAATTTCGGAACTGACAGAGTCAGTCTGCTACATCAGACGTGAGAGTCATAATTGAACGTTGCCAAGTCGTCCAATGGATTGGTAATTGTCCAAAAATAAAGGGCCAAGGCTTAGCAACGTTCATAAAGAAGTTAGGACCGGATTTTAAGCAACTACAAGTAACTACCATGTTCAGATGGCAGAAATTTCGGAAGCAGACTCCCTCAACGGCTCCACTATATAAGAGAGTTGTCATTTCGTTTCTTATTGCAGCTTTCTAGAGAGAATCATTCAGAGCATTTGTTTAGAGAAAGCTTTGCCTATTTTAGAGCGAAAAAGAGAGAGATAAGTACTAGATTCGTTTTTGCATACCAACAGAGTCATTCTAGGTAGGACCTAGTTTTCACTACACTTATCATTGAGCTGATCAGAGACTATATTGGGTGAGTGAGTGAAAACCACGAAGTAGATCACATCTACTGAGTGGGCATTATAAGTTGTTTTGTTTTTACCAGGAAATAAAATAACTTATATTGTGTATCCTGCTGAGTTCGACAGAGTCCCTCTACCTTTCGAGTGTTAATCCATTTAGCTCCACAGAGTCTGTCTATCTTTCAAGCATTAATTCGTTTCAGTTTCTTCAAGTCTTCCGCACACTTAGTTTAACCAGTTCGATTGAGTGCCTCTACGTCCCAAAGTGTTTCTTACCCTTAAAGATCGATTGAGTCAAACCAACTCTTAGACTCACACCTTGGGTTGGTTTGAGTCAGCCACCCGATCCTACAACAACTATAAGTTACAAGTTTTTGAATTCAAATATAGTTTACTATAAGATTAATGGATTATAATATAATGTGTTATAATAGATGGTGGGAAAATAATACTATATAATAAATCATGCATGTATTCATGCAACTATAGGTTATATACCTAAGTTCAATGATGGACAAGATTAAAGAAATATAATGAATTAAACTTAACAGTCGAAATTTTACGACCTACGAGTTTTAGTAACAAAGCCGACTGGTTTAGAGAAACCCGTAACAATTAACTGTAGAAATCCAGGGATGAACTGTCGGGGTTACATGTTATTCGGAAATACCGGATTTAGTTAGTCATGGAGACTGACTTATAGCTTTATTACAGTTTAGATCGTACTTCAGACAAAGGCGCCTGACGAGCTAGTGGACTACACTGCGCATCCTAGGTCTGAGGTGTACGGTATGTAAAGGGGTTTGATCCGGGTTGTCATGAGGAATTCCTCGGGTTCGGATTTGGTTGATATAACTTGTGTGTTATGTGTGTGGATACGTGTATGTGATTATGTGTGTTACTGCATTAATTATTTATGCACGAGCGTCCTACGGGACTAACACTACGTTGACTATAGATCGACTTATGTAAACATACATATGTGTTTAATGTGATGACATGGAAGTTACTTAATATAATACCCTTAGTATTAATATTAAGTATATGGTAACCTAAGTAAAAAACTTAGGTACGAGTTACGACATTGTCGGTCTCTAGAGCATGGATCTCGAACATGAATATAACCTAGATTACTTCTAGGTATGCGTGAGACCCATTGGGCAGCTAATTAATAAATTGTATTCTCCATAAAACTAAGAGTTTATCTTAAACATTATGAGAGAGTTGGTATGAGTTGAGGGGAGGAATCCCGATAGTTTACGAACTACTTGGTTGCGCATTTGTGATCACTAAGGGGTACCCGATCGGATTCCGCTCTAGGTATTTACCCAACGAGCCCTATTTGGATCGTGGGTCAGGTGGCTACGGCCTTTATATGGACGCCTAGGCAAAGTGAATAGTCAGGGCCTCCGGACCTCTGGCGAAATGAGCACCTTTGTGTGTACGGGAGGACTACTGTCCATTGGTGAGGTTATCGGGTTGTCCCAACATGACGCTCAACTGGTATTTAATTAAACATGGTTTGGATGGTTGGGCCTTGAAGGCCAAATTAAATTAATTAAGGAAGACGTTCGCTACGGCGATTATACAGTACTGTAACTCGATACGTTCGTTTATACAACTGTTGTTTGTGATATTTAATGAATGTTTGGATTGGATGGATGGTTAAGTATTTATGACTGTTTGGATTGGATGGATGGTTATGTATTAATGTATGTTTGTTACAGTATTAATTATATTTGTAAAATGGTAAAGCATGAAACCAATCTAATAATAAGATGGTTAAAATGACTAAGTGACCAATAGGGTCCAGGCCCGACATACTCAGCGTTTATCACTGAGACTACACTCATTGTGCAGGTTGCTGACTATCGTCGAAGCCGAAGTACGGGGACAGGGTAGTTAAAGTTTATTTTAATTACCGCAAATGGAGTTTATTTGTATAACAATGTTAGACTGTGGATTGTATTATGGTACGGTTATGTATATTCGGGATTGGGTAGACGCTCACTTGTTGACGTTTATGGTTTATGGACTTAGTATGATGTATAGGAGTTATCTCGTTATCACAGCGGTTAGTAGTGTTATTTATTTTGGTTGTTGGATATAGTTATGCTTCGTTACTCGCATGGGCGAGTAATGGCAGGTGACACCCGAGTGAGTATTAATGTTGTTATTTATCTTCCGCTGTAAGACGTTTTATTTATTGCTACGTGAAGGATTATTACGTGTTTATCAAGAGGGGTGTTACAATGTGGGACGAGTACAATAACACATACTACGTCCTCCCACGGCCATAGCCAGACCCTGGTAATGTCCTTGTCGATCAAGCTATTGATCATGAACCAGAGGTGCAAGATCAAGGTGGAAGACAAGGGTGTGGCCATCATGCACGTGGTCGGGCAAGAGGAAGAGGATGTGCATGTGGTCGAGCTGCTAAGCCATACTATCAGAAGGGTGATGCGTTCAACATCGCCAGAAGCATTCTCATATCTCAGGTCGACAATGATCCTACGCTGCAGGTTGACACAACTGGGTTTGCTGACTATGGTAGCAACTTAAACGTTCACGAAGCATTATCAGCCGGTGTTGGCACGAACATGAATGTTGATTACCCGACGCCCACAGAAAAACTTGGCTTGTGTTCCACTTCTAACCCCGAAGCCCCCTTAGGGATAAAGATCTACAACATCATCGTGATTTAGGATATCTTAGTGGTCGTGCACTTGATCATAGTCTTATATCAATGGTTCATAATCCTGCACCCAGTGGGACTAGGACTTATGCATGTCGTAGATGTAGATGAAATCTTGTTTTGTTGCAGTTTGTAAATAATTGGACTTAAGGATTGTATAATAATCATTATGTATTTCCTTTTGTAAACAATCACCAATGGTGTTTGTTTCATTTTATTTAGGGAAAATTACATCCCCCACCCATGACGTTTGGTGAAATTACACACCCCACCCACGAGGTTTCAAAAATTACTTTGCCCACCCATGTTATTTCCTTTATTTTATATGTGCCAACTTTTCTAATATTTGATCAACTTAAAAATGCTTAAATGTTGTCCAAAATTAATAAAACTTTACATGGATGATGCTAAGGTGTTATATTTTTTTCCAATGTCAAATCCAAAGTTTTTAAAGCTCATATATGACATGTAGGACACAATGAAAACACGTTGACATGTCACATGTTTCATTGTGTCCCACGGATCACATATGAGCTTAAAAAACTTTGGATTTCATGTTAGACCAAAATATAACACCTTAGCATCGTTCATGTAAAGTTTCATCAATTTTGAACAAAATTTAAGCATCTTTTAAGTTGATCAAATATTAAAAAAGTTGTTAGATGTAAAATAGAGGAAACCACATAGGTGGGCAAAGTAATTTTTGAAACCTCGTGGATGGGGTGTGTAATTTCACCAAACGTCATGGGTGAGGGATGTAATTTTCCCTTTTATTTATGTTATGTTTGTGTTAAAGTTATGAAATTTTTACAAGTTTTAAGCAAAATGTTTGTGTTGAAGTTGTGAAATATTGACAGGTTGCATTTTGCTTCAATGATGGTGTTACAAATTTTTTCAAGTGTTCTAGAAGAGATGATTTCTCAAGTGGTAGGCACGGAATCTTAAAGTTCCTAAATTCGTAGTTAGAAAGATGACTTGTGATAGGGTGTTCATACGGTTCGATTAATTCGGCTATAACCGAAACCGGTTTTTTTGGTTTTTTTAATTGTTTTTCATAAACGTTCTTCAAATTGTTGGTTTTCGGTTAACCAAGTTTTATTTTGGTTCAGTTTTCGGTTATTGAAGAGAATGTTTCGGTTAACATTATAACCAATATACTTTTTAAAATTAAAATTAAATATATAAACATTAATAAAAATTGTGATTTTTTTAATTTCAGTTAACCAAATTTATTATGGTTAACCACAACTAATTCAGTTTTTTGTTCGGTTTTCAATTATTAAGTAGAAAAAGCTTTCGGTTAATTCGGTTTCGGTTAATTTGGTTATTGAATGAATTTTGGTTATAACCGAAATAACCGAGAAAATTGATTTTTTTTTCAAAATTTGATTTTCAGTTTACCGAAAAGACACCCCTAACTTGTGAAATTGTCTCTTGAGTAGATGATTCCTTCCTTATTCATGCACCACTAACTCAGATGCTGAGTTGGCATCAGTCTAAGGTGAAATCTTCTCTTTAAGAGACGACTTCATTAATTCCTGTAATGAAATCGTCTCTTGAAAAGATGATTTCACCAAAGAGAGTCATTTTAGAAATTCTTTTCATACATGTGCTAATACGCACATTATTTTTACAAAAGAATGTGTAATATACATCATTACATGAGATAATGTCATGAAATTAATATGTTGATGTGTGAGACTACACCCCACCCACGAGGTTTCAAAAATTACTTTGCCCACTCATGTGGTTTCCTCTATTTTACATTTGGCAACTTTTTCAATATTTGATCAACTTAAACGAGGCTTAAATGTTGTCCAAAATTGATAAAATTTTACATGGATGATGCTAAGGTGTTATATTTTTGTCCAATTCCAAATCCAAAGTTTTTAAAGGTCATATATGACCTATGGGACCCAATAAAAACACGTTCATATGTCACTTGTTTCATTGGGTCCCACGGATCCCATATGAGCTTTAAAAACTTTGGATTTGGCATTAGACAAAAATATAACACCTTAGCATCATCCATGTAAATTTTTGTCAATTGTGGACAATATTAACCATCTTTTAAGTTGATCAAATATTAGAAAAGTTTCTGGATGTAAAATAACGGAAACCACATGGGTGGACAAAGTAATTTTTGAAACCTCGTGGGTGGGGTGTGTAATTTCACCAAATGTCATGGGCGGGGGATGTAATTTTCCCATTAACATATTAACTCTATTTATGAGACCTTATGAGCATATAAGCCAATTTAAAATGGCATGGGCCATGCCGAATTATTAGTTTACAATTCAAAAATTAATAAGGCCCAAATTAGGTTAAAAGTTGGAGCCCAACGAGGCCTACTTTGGCCCATATGCGAAAGAGCCCATCTCCCCTTATTTATCTCATTAAATCACTTAATTACCCTTTTATGCTGTAAATTTTAATTGGTGTAAGGAACATATACGCTCACCGCCTCTCTTCATTATCTTTCTTCTCAAACCCTAGTTGACTCTCATATCTCTCTCATTTCCTAATCTGCAGCCTCCTTCCATATCTTCTTCTTGAAAACCCTAACTTATTCTACATTCCCTCAACTTCTTTTCTCTGAAACTCAACCCTAACTGGCACCCTCTTCTGCTCTTCTTCCATGTTATCTTTCTCATGTAAATCCTTACTGACGAACAAGGAATAACACCTCTCTACTTTTGTAATCATAGCTGGCGAACAAGAGCTCAAGCTCAACACCTCTTTCTAGTCTCTTCTGTGTTCAAAGACTACTATCTCTCACACACCGGATTGAAACTGGCGAAGTACAAATCAAATCGAGAGAAAGGAAATCAAGGGCACAGATGTTTCTAAGTTCGAACCTGGACTGAAATAGAGGCATCCCTCTCAAATAAAAAAGGGTCAGTGTTGAAAACGTTATTCCTTGCGGTTTTGTTGGATTTTCGCCTCGAATCTAACCTCACCTTCTTCGCTATTCTCTCTTTTCATTTTATATTAATCAACACCCTTATTGGTATGGATCTGGTCAAGAATGAAAAACTATAAGGGTTGTTCTTGTTGAAACCAAAATTTGAAGAGGCGAGAACCCATTTTTCTGCTTTTATGATTTGTTCCAACTTCAACTTCGAAATCATTCCTCAACCATTCTTTTACCTTTTATCTCCCTTTATATGCAAGATCTCAAGCCCAAGGCATGGACCTAGTCAAACAAAAGAGGAAACGTCACTGAACCAAATCAATTTTAGGCTTATTGTACAAGAGTAAGTGACATTTTATCGATTTATATCTCTTCTGGACATTGAACCCGAGTTGCACTCTTTGTTTTTTAATAAGTGCAGTTTGAATAAAAACAACTGACAACTTCCATTCTTTATGAATAGAGACGAGCCTACGGGGGGCTTTAAACCCACTCTTAGAACATGCAAAGGTCATAATTTTAACCTTGATGTATTAGTTTGATGTCAACCTAATGTCTTGCTCCTGCTTGTGTTAAATCGTGACCTTTGGAAGATCTAGAAAGAAAATGAAATTGTAAAAGGAAGTTTAAGCTTCTGTAAAAGATGTGGTTTTGCGAGAAATAGGATTTGGTTGGTGAAAATGGAACTTAGGAGATTAAGGCTTGTTTGAGAGTTTTGACAAAAACATAAAATTGTGGTTTTAATGTTTGATAAGTCCAAAAGTCTAGGTATATCTTGGAGTGAATTGAGAAATTTGAAAATTAAGGTCTTAAGTGTAATGTTGACTTCTGAAAATTAGGTTAAATTTAGTCTTCTAGATAAATTGGAATTAGGTTTTCATGTGCATTAAGGCAGTTGTTGAACAAATATGAAATTAGGGCTTGATTTTTTTAGTTTGGGTAATTCAACATTTGGGTTGAATTGGGGATTTAAATGGGATAATTAGAGTTTAAAAAAATGGTAGGAAGAATCCAAAATTTTAGAAGATTTAGGGGGTTAAATTGTAATCTCAAGAACTAGTGAAATTTAGGCTAAATGTGGGCCAAAATCAAAATATATAAAAATATATAGGGTGAATTGGTATTTTGTAGAAGTTGGGGTTAAATTGTAATTATGAAAGAATTTTGAAAACAGGGTTGCAAAATTTGGGAGAATTCAAATTTTGAAGTTAAATAAGAAATTTTAGGATTTATGGAAAGGGTTTGAGGGTAAACTGTAAATTTGGTGAAGTTACGGTCAATTTTGAAATTAGAGTTAATTAGAAAACCCTAAAGGATTATTAAAGTATTTAAGTAATAATTGTGTAATCCGGTTTGTAGATTTTGGGCTGTAAGACATTAGGATTTAATTTGGAGTTTAAATTGGAATATTTGAGTTTTGTAAAATAGGAGGGAAGATTCGATATTTATGGAGAGTTTGGGGTCAATTTGAAATTCAGGAAATATTAAATTTTGGGTTTATGTTTGTAGTGGGGGGAAATTCGAAATGGAGAATCGACTAAGTTAAGCATTGACCTAAATATCCTCGTTGACTTTTACCATTGACTATAATAAAGATGTTGACTTGAGTTAAACATTAGACAGGAGTTATAGCACGTGAACTAGGTTGGGCCCAAGTAAGAAGGGACCACATTTGAAATGAATCTAGTTGAGTTTAGGGGGGAGGTTGGATCAAGATGGAAAGTACATTAGGCTAAATGGATTAGACCTAATTCATAAGGAACTTATAGAGTTAGAATAAGTTTTGGATTAAACTTCCAAAGGGAGTTAAAGTTATTTAGTGGAGAATGAATTAAATAGCCAAATTATATTGTGATTTATATAATGTAACACTAAGTATGAGAATTACATTATATTACATTAAGTATAAAGGACCTTAATGTTTATGTCTAAAGTTAGTAGGAAATTATAAGATAATTAAGGTGTTGGAGATTATAATATAGTTGGCAAATTAAGTCAAGAGGATTAATTAGCTAATCCCGGTCTTCGATACTTTAAGTAATAACCCGATTAAAACGAATTATTAATCATTGGGATTAATTACGAGGGGTTAGTCATGTCAAGAGATATCGAAATGGTTTAATGGTTTATAGAGTATTCATACATAGCATCGTAATTCTAGAGCTAAGAGATTAGAGGATGGGTGTGGGACTACACGTTGTCTCTCTCGCCGGTGTATGGTATGGTTTCTTGTAACCTGAGTGTTACCGACCTCGGCTTGTGTGCTATTTGTTTGTTTGAATGAACATAAGATTAATGCGGAATATGGACTGTTACTTGTTCGACGTTCTTCGTTATCTGTTTAACCTTGACCTTCTATATGGTTTACTAGTAACTACACAATAGTGTAGATATAAAATACACATAAGGAACATATGATAATGGTTAGAGAACAAAGAGGAATGAGTATACGAACTTATCTAAATATGGATAACATTTGAGAACTTCCTACTAACTCCCTGAACATTTACTCGGCATCCAAAACTAAGATGACACTGGTGGAATGGAAGCATTTAATTACGGTCCAAAACCGTGTATAATTACGGTTCCGGACCGTAGTCAACGCGGGCGTCACCAAAGATAGAGACGTCTATAATTACAGTTTAAAACCGTAATTAAAGGTCCATTTCCGGTCCCGCGTGTCAGAGACTTTAATTACAGTTATTGGTAAAACTGTAATCTAAAGTCCATTGGAGCATGTGCCCAAAGGACTTTAGATTACGGTTTTACCAATAACCGTAATTTAAAGTGTTTTTTTTTCTTTCATTTTTATTACATAGCTACACAATTGCAAGAGGGCAGAATTACAACAGATGTGCAGAAACTGCACAATTGCAAAACCTGAATCAAATAGCAACAAAAGACATTCGTTCTCTGCGCACAATTGCAACAGATAACATCTTTAATATACACCAGATCGAATATCAGTTACAGCAACAAAAAAGCATTGCAATATAGCAGAATCTGTTACAGCAAAAAAAAAACAATATTGCAATACAGTAGAATCTGTTACAGCTGCTAACAATTCATTAAATGTGATCATTTCAGTTTCATGCCACTACAATATATACAAAAAGCTAGGTAGTCTACCAATCCATTCTCAAAAATAAGGTTGTCATGCTCTCTCTGACATGATACAAGTCCTTTGCACTGTAAGTTGAGGATTGGACAAAATGCTCTTTAATCTGGAACAACAAAAGGAATGGAACACATAATGAGATTAAGATAAAGACACAAAAAATTTGCACCGAGAATTAAATACAAGACAGCGTTCGTATTACCTTGTCTTCGGAGTTCTAAAATGATGGGAAGTACCCACAGAACTCATACATATACCACATCATGTAGTACCCGCAACTCCTAGAATCCTTTTGGGTAGGGCACTAAATCACCGAAATTCACAAGTGTAAAACAATTGTAAAACGATAAACAACACGAATGAAATAAATGAATTACCAAACATTGATGTATGTGATTGTCATGTCAGCAAACTCTCCCTGAGGGGTTAGACTGTAACAACTGTCACATATTAACAAAAGCGTTAAGCACAATGAACGAGTAAATTAATTTTGGTTCAAAAAACCTACAAACAATTAAGCATTTTTACAAACTTACGATTTGATTAAGTATTCAGTGTTGAATTCTGTCACTGCCCTAGTGGATCTAGAACGAGCAGAGAAGAAGTGGCAGCACAGAAGATAAACAAAGCCCATTGGTGGCTACAATTTCAAATACAAAATGAAATGAGAAATGAAGGTAAAAAAGTTAGCTAATTAGTATATAAATTTATATCAGAACTCACGTTTGGTGATACAACATCAGCAAAAATAATTTATTCTGTTGATCAACAACATTGAAGTAATGCTTCATGTATTCACAAAACCTCCCCGGGTCCCTAGTGACTGAGTCGAACGATAAACACTCCGGGCACTTCATAGAAATGGAGGTTAATGTTCTTCTCATGACATCTCTCAAGTAGACCTCTATTATATCACATGTACTATAACAAGTTAGCCAATGCAACTTCATAGATAATTATACTATATGTTTTTACAGTATAAGAAAAGAACACTTACTTTAGATAAGCTTGAATAATTTTAATGTTCAGGTAATCTCCACACATCATCTCTCTGATGTCCCCAAAGTTGATCGCCGAGGTCATATCTTCTTCATAGTGAAACATTGACTTTGGAAGCGTCATCATGAAGTTGATACATTGAGGTGACCTCAAATGATCTTGTTGTAGAGATTGACCTGACGAGGCCCCAAGTGTTTAACAAGTTTTTCTGGCAGTGAGAACCTACTTGTCGGTGCCTCAGAAGTCTTGGTGCGAGCCCGGGGTGCTAGATTCCTACCTTTCCCACCCCGGGTCATTGCATTCTTACCCTTCACACACAAACAATAAAGCATAAGAATGTAAAGATAATTACTAATTGATTATTATAGTAACATTAAACATTTATCTAGAACATACCTTTGTAGTGCGGACAGGACCCGTCGGCGCGCTGATCTCTTCTCTGGGCCGGGATACGCGGCGAGGAAGCTCAGAGATCTATAATGGATTATATTAGACACTTAATGCTATATAATGGATTTGATTATATACTAAATGGTTATCAAACAGTCTTACCTCATCGGTGACAACAATATAACATGCTGGCCAGGGCAATATGTCTCCCTTCGCTTCAATCAGCGTGCATTTGTTGTCGAACGCCATTGGAAGGTACGCATTCTCAAATCCATCGATTATGGTCCAAGGTCACACGCGCGTAGAATGTGGGTAGACGTACGAAACTGATGAGCGTGAGTGGACCTGATGGCAACACCGTCCCGTAGGCCATATCTACAGGGTGCCCGTCTAATGGTATATGAAGACGACATTTTTTTTGCTCCTTTAATAAACATAGATATCGCGTGAAATAAATAAGTGCGTCTAATTTAATACTATTTAAAGGACTTTATTTAAGGAGAAAAATAGTTAAACAAAGATAACCTGGATGTTGGCAAACGGGTACGGGTCAGCGGCCGGAGCATAATTGGACGAGGAAGACGGTCAAGGGGGAACATGCTACTGCTAAGTAGTCGCATGTGCGATCGCATCCAACGCTTGCGGCAGCCTCTCCTCGTAAGCTCGGCGCTCAGTAACCAACCTCTCCTCGTTTGCTTGGCGCTCAACAGCCAGTTTCTCCTCATTAGCTTGGCGCTCAACAGCGAACTTACGCTCTACCATCACCTCGATGTCAGCAGCATTCATCTGACCCTTCTTAGCAGATGGCGGGAATACGTGCTTCTGACGCACTTCTCCCCTATATCCTCTAACACGCCCCGAGTGATCCTTCCTTCCAAGCGCTTGATTAAGAGCGTCATCTTGAGATGGAGGAGCGTGCAAGTCTACTTCTCCTCTTTGTGCCGCTTCATACTATCCAATTGTCAAAGAAGTTAGCACTAAATTTAAGATCAACAAACACTTGAGTATATAAGTAAATTATTTAACAGTTACTTCTAAACACTTATGATTTGGTTAGCCAGTTGTCCCGTCACACATAAAGAAATATCCTCTACCTTCGCTGGTCGTCGTCTGCGTCCCAGTAGGTACATCTGCACCCTACTCGCCTTAGAGACATCCTCGATCAGGCATTCACTGCCATCCTCGCTCCTCTGCGTCAACAAACCAGCTTCTTTCCACTGATCGAGGCTGCCCACATATCCCCTTCGTCTCATGGTGTGGGGTAGAGATTAGCTTCACGTTTTGCCGTGCTTGTTCTTGTCTTTGCTGTTAAGACAATACAATAGAAAATAAATTAGAAAATCAGGGATAAAATATTATGAGAATTAAATCAGATTAAGTACACACAAACATACCCTGAACTCGGGGGTCGAGTGGTGCTCAAGGAATTCCTTCCACTCCTCTTCGGTGATCATGCGGTTGTACATGACATACGGCAGAGGCTCACGTGGGGGCACCCTGGTGATCCAGTTGTCCACCAAGTAGTGGTGGAATGATTTAGCTTTGCCGCCCACCGCAGAAAGAACGATCTTCTTCACTTCGTCTAGGATCTTGTATCGTTCTTGCACTTCTTCCAGATGATCTCCTTAACTTCTTTCAGGACTTGTGGCCATTTGTGGTTGATGGAGCAATGTGATCAGGCCAGAGTCCCTAGCATACTAGCGAACTCTGACCTCCTGCCCCCATAATACCTCTCATACTTGTCCCAGACAAGATTGATCTCATCCGGTTTCTACAGCTTCAGCCCACGGGTCGGGCCTCTACCTCTGGGTCTCTGAGTAGCACTTGTAGAAGGTGCACTCATGGAAGGGGCAGCAGCAGTAGTGCAGCTGTAGAAGAGCCAGCAGCAGATGTAGATGGGCCAGCAGTAGCGGCACTGATGGAAGGAACCGGTACCATTTGCTGCTCATCTTCGAACTCACGGCAAAATAACTAAAACTCTTCAGTCATGCCTGCAAGGATTGAAATAAATTAAGCATTTCATAATGACACAAAAAATACACAAAATTTAACAATGGTCATATACAAGCAAAAAATAAAAGATTGTTAATTACTTATAAATTTAAATGGTAATAACTTACATACACCATTATCTCTCAATCCACATTCCCTCGTTATGGTCTGATCGTATATACTCACGATGACCTATGACTTCAGCCTCTTACAATGAAATTGGAACAGTTGGAGGTTCATCTTTTGCGTTACTCATCCTCATCAACCACACCATCCACACCAACTATTCATCTTCTCCCTTTAAGCACCACAACCATCTAGGATTACAGGGATCAGTTACATAAAATATCTGCTTAACCTTTGTCCCAACAACGAATGGCTCAACCGTGGGAGTAGCTCTAGACAGATCAACTAGTTTCATACCATGATCCTCCTCACGGTAGCCATGATTGTTGTCAACCCAGTTACACCGGAAAACACATATTTCGTAGTTGTTGTAGTCCAATACCCAATGTCTTGTATAACACCAAATATGATTGTTTTACTGAGACTGACTGTGACCCACACCCTGATGTCATATAAGTCTTGATAAGCTTCAAGCTCTACGCCAATGTTTTGATTCGTTGACTTGCGATCCTGACGTTCTGTGAAAAAGGTGAATCCGTTGACATCGTACCCCTCATAAGAAATTACATCCATATTTGGTCCAAATGCAATTACTTTAATCAGTTCAGGCACATTCATGGACTGACGACAACACTATGTCTCTAAACCATCTGACAAATGTCCTATTCTGCTCATTTTGTAGTCTAACGTCACTCATGTGTGGATGTTGTGCTCTTAAAACGCACAAGTGTTCATCAAAGTATGGTTCGACATCTTCAAGACGACTCACACAACTAAATAGCTTTGTTAAGAGTGTTATATCAATTCTTTTCATTTTCGTCCAACCGTGCCAACACCTTTCAATCTGCCCTCGTGTCTAGAACGTGGAAGTCCAATGGTATCGATACCTTCTAGGTAATTGGTGTAGAAGTCTACAACTTCCTTTGTGACAGTGCCCTCGATATATACTGCCCTCTGGGTGATACGGTTCTTCATTTTCTTCTTCAGGACACCCATGTACCTTTCGAACGGATACATGTATCAAGGTACAAAGGACCACACATCAGAATCTCTCTTACAAGATGCATGAGAGATGTATCATTATGTCAAAACGGGGAGGAAAATACATCTCTAGCTGCACATTGTCACAATAGAATCCTTTTGTAGTTTAGTCAGAGTGGCCGCATCAAGAACCTTAGACGAAATGGATTTGAGGAAGACACTGACATTTGTGATTGTGTGTCTGACAACATCCAGCAAGATTGCAAAAATTCTTGAAGTAGGACATGATAATCGTGAGATTTCATTCCTACTAATTTCAAATCTGTCATCGACACTAGGCTTCTTATGTTTGAGGAGTATCCTGAAGGCACCTTGATGTTGTAAAGGGTCCTGCATAGACTATGTTTCTCTTCTTGAGACAGAGTGTGACAGGCAGGAGGCAAGAATGTGCGTTTTCCACGTTCTTGTGGGCCAAGCTCTGTGCGTATGCCTAACTCTATTAAATCTTGTTTTCCTTTCAAATGATCCTTTGTCTTTCCTTTTATGTTCAAAAGGGTGCTAGTGATACTTTCACCCACGTTCTTCTCGACATACATCTCATCAATACAATGTCTAACCTCCAGATGCTGCCAGTACTAGAGTTCCCAAAATATTGATTTCTTTTTTCAGACACTTTTTTCACCACTTTTGGTTGGCGGCCCAAAGTTGTTGACAATATTATCCAACTTTTTGTAAATCTTGTACCTGTCAAAGGCTGGCGCGCCACACTGTGATCAGTTTTCCCATCGAACTCTTTCGCCATATTTCGTACTTATGTCCTTTTGGAAGCATTTTTCGGTGGCCCATGTACACGTTTTTGCCACTATGTTTCAAGCAATGCTACAAGTGTTCTCACCACAAATCGGACACGCCAATGCCCCTTGATTGAATAGCCTGAAAGATTACCATAGGCAGGGAAATCATTGATTGTAGTACAACATAACGCAAATGAAGTCCTCTTTTCTGAATGAGTCGTAAACCGTAGCCCCTTCATTCCACAAGAGTTGATCCTCTATCAAAGTTGTAGGAATACATCAATTTTGTTGCCCGTTGCTTTGGACCGATATTAACAAAGACAACAAGATGTGTCTTGGTTTCATGCATAACCACGGCGGTAGATTGTAAATAACCAAAAGCACAGGCCAGGTACTGTGTATGCTACTCAAAGTACCGTAAGGGTTCATCCCATATATGCACAAGCCTAGCCTTAGGTTTCTCGGTTCATTACCAAACTCAGGAAATTTTATGTCTATGTTTCTCCACTGTGGTGCATCAGCGGGATGTCTCAATCTGCCATCCTTCTTCCTGTGAACTGAATGCCACGAAGATTCTCCGTGTCTTTCTCAACAGAGAACAAACGTCTGAACCTTGGAATGATGGGCAGGTACTACGTACCTTAGCCGGTGAACCTTTCTTACTACCACTGATGTGAGTTTGTTGTTTCTTCAGATACCGTGACGCTCCACATGCTGAACTTTCAGCAAATTCATTCGATTTCCAAAACAACATGCAACCATTTGGACAAGCATGAATTTTCTGGTACTCCATACCCATTGGGCACATTAGTTTTTTGGCTGAGTACGTAGTTGTTGGTAAAATGTTGTCCACCGGAAGAACATTTTTCAATAGTTCCAGGAGGACAGTGAAACTTACGTCGCTCCAGCCATATTTCACTTTCAAGTTTAGCTTGAGGACACACTCAACTTGCTTAACTTTGTAGGGTCACACCAGGGGTACAGTGGTGTTTTGGCTGAATCCAACAAATTTTCATACTTGTTGGCGTGTTAGATGTCGTTCCACATCTTCGAGCATAGACTCAATGTCATCGTCCCAGAAATCTGGCTCAACATCAATTGTAACGTCTTCCGATCACCCCAACTGTATCATCTCCGAGTTCTGTTTCTGTGTTTGCCTGAACATTATCCCCTTCGTTAGGCTTAATAACATCGAACTCACTCTGACCATGCCATCGGATTATGTCTTGGAAATCTTTTGTAAAACCGCGGGATCAGATATTCCTTAACTGTTTCAACTCTGCGATATCTCAGATTGTTTTGGCAGTCATACACGGACAAAAGATGTATCCCTTGTCTGAAGGTTTCAGATTGTTCACCAACACCGTGCATAACTTATCAACTCCTTCTAAAAACTTTCGTCCAACTTTCCGCTGTAAATCCACGAACGTTCCATCTCCTTCTAGCTATTTATATGAAGGCAGCCATTTCATACCGTCACCCGTGGCAGAGTCTTTACACTTTTGTATCTTATCAACCTAAATCCATCATGAGTATTAAATCCCACCGGTGAACGTGTTTTTAATATGTAATTTATTGAAAATTTGGCAGCATCTCCTACAGTTCTTCAAATGCACGATATTATGATATTAATCAATAATATATGCATTCGAAGAACAATAAAGAGATACTGTTGAAATAATCAGTAAAGTGCATATTAAAAACACATTCACACCCTAGTTGAGATTTAACAATCATGGACAGTCCCGACAGGGACTGCCCAAGATATACCTCTATTAGGTATATCTTGGGCGGATAACTATGTTTGATAGTTTGTTAAATTATATATATATTTGTAAATCTTACCTCTGGTACACGATTAGCCGATGCTAAGACAGTTGAGGTCGGAAGCCAAAATAAAGTCGTATCCTGATGCATAAAAAAAAAAGACAACATTAGAATATATCAAAAAATCAAGGTTAAAGTGTTAGCTAAACCGCGGAAAAAATTCGATAGCATCTCCCCTATATTTCTAACATTTCCAAATCACTTTTATCAACATCAAATTCACACGCACCATCAGAATTACTTATAAACTAGATTTATATTTTAAAACTACACTACTATGTATTAATTGTAAAACTAAATGCTAAGAATAACCAATTCAAATTTACTCTTCAAAATAAACAAAGAAACATCACTACATCAGTTTACAGTTTGGTTTGCAAAATTACCGTTATTAAGCACCGAAGTGGGCAATTAGTGCAGAAATCAGCCCACAAACTACGTTCCAATTAACCGTGAATCTAGGCACAAATATATGAACAAGGTTAGAACATTTGCCATTACACTCTCAAGAATCGACAGAAACGACGTCAGATCAAGCAATCGACATATATATGAATAAAGTTAGAAATATGAACAATCGACAGAAATCACGCATACCCAGTACGTGTTAGAGTCGACGGCGGAGACCAGTGGTAGATGGGTGATGACTGATGACTGGCGGCGATGGGAGTGACAAAGGTGGCGGGAGCGACGGGAGTGATGGCCGTTAGTAAGGTGACGAGAGTGAGGATGCGATTTCAGTAAGGAAGATAGCGCTAGAAAGTAATCTAAGTCAGAGTAAACGACGGTCGCAACCGTAATCTAAAGTCTAACGAAATAAAAAAATAGCGTAAAAAATATTTGGCATATGTTGGGATTCGAACTCAAGATCGAAGGTGTTGACTTATGTACCCGCGGTCATTGAGCCATGAGTCTTATTCGATCAAACATACGCAACACATTTATAATAAGTTTTTTAACCTAAAATAATCTGGTAAAATGACGTCGTTTACTGTCATTTAGATTACACGCACCAGCATCAAAAAAATAAAATAATGCGGGAAATATTTGGCGTTAAGTCAAAACGGCGTCGTTGACCATCAGTGGGCGGGGACTTTAGATGACGGTTATTAGTAAAACCGTAATCTAAAGTCCGTTGACTGTAAAGCACGCGTCAACACGGGCCTTTACATGACGGTTTTACTAATAACCGTCATCTAAAGTCCGTTTTAAAAAAGGCATGCCTACCTCCGATCGATTATTGCTAACGGTTAATTCTATAAACGTTGTTAATTAATTCCGGCCCTCCAATTAATCACGGTTTATGTTTAAGCCGTGATTAATCAGCCGTCATTAAATGCTTCCGTTCCACCAGTGTGATCCGAACTAATATACTAGTAGTAGGATGTATGTTTCGAATATACTTCTAACCAACTTGGTTACTGGGGGAGAGAGGAGTCCGAGACGGTTCCGGCCACGCGTGTATTTGTATAGGAGGGTGGTATCTCCATCAACTCCAACTTCCATAGATCATTGTCTGCGGACTGGTCGCCCTGAGTCAAGGTAGCGACTCATCTTCCTTGACTATCGCTCAAGGATGGGGGTTTAAAATGATTAATCATGGTGCGGTTGGATCACCTATATCCATATAAATAGTAAAATTATTAATCATGGTGCGGATGGATCACATATATCCATATAGATAGTGGAATTATTAATCATGGTGTGGATGGATCTGTGAAAACCTTGTAATTCTACAAGGGTTATTTCATTCAATATGAGAGGAGTAATACACGACGTGTATATAGTATATAGTTTCTGTATATATGTGTGTAACTAGACTTAAGTATCTATATACAAGCTAGAAGCGTACATATGTATATGACTAGATACAATATAATCCTAATACCCCCCCCCCTCAAAGAGTGCACCTCTTGTTGTGTTTGAGAGAGGAAATGAGAATCATGTCGAACCTGCAAAACAAGGAAAAATGAAGAGAACTACCTGTCTCCGCCTTGGTTTGGTGATGGTACAATTTTTGTACCTGCAAGAAAAAACAGAAAACACTACCCTTTCTCGTGATTTTGTAAGCCCATATCATCAAAAGAATTGTAATAACTCTTACCTGTAAGTGGCTTTGTCATCATATCCGCCAACTGGTGTGTGCTAGGAATGTACTTGACTTGGATGAGACCTGCCTGCAACTTTTCATGAACGAAACGGCAGTCTATTTCAATGTGCTTAGTTCGTTCGTGTGAGACTGGGTTCCTAGCTATGTGTATGGCGGCCAAGTTAGCACATTTCAATGGTATGGGGTTTATATCTTCGATTCCAATTTCACTCAATAATCTACTGAGCCAACTTAATTCCCCCGTGACTTGCCTCATAGATTTGTACTCTGCCTCAGCGGAAGATAGGGCTATGGTGGTTTGTTTCTTTGACTTCCAACTTAAGGGGGAACCACCTAAGAGAATGTAATATCTGGAAACGGATTTCCTTATGATTGGGCAAGAGGCCCAATCTGAATCGCAGTATGCTTCTAGGGTGGAAGTTGGGTCCTTTTTGAAATGGAGGCCAAATCCTGAAGTACCTTTGATGTAGGACAAAGTGTGGTAGGCTGCCTTTAAGTGGGCTGAAGTGGGACTTTGAAGGAATTGACTCAAAAATTGGACCGCATAACATATGTCTGGTCTCGTGTTGGTAAGAAAGCTTAATTTCCCAACGAGACACCTATATGTTGTTGGATTTTCGAGTTTAGAGCCTGTGTCCTCATAAAGTTTTTGATTGATAGGAAGAGGGGAAACCGAAGGTTTTATGTTGTGGGCATCAAAGTCATGGAGGATTTGGTTGATGTATTGTTGTTGGGACATGATCATTCCATCATTACTTTCTAGGAATTCTATCCCAAGGAAATAATTTAATCTCCCTAGATCCTTTATCTTGAATTCCTTGTCAAGTTTCTGTTTTAAAGTTTTGACTTCTTTGGTGTTATTCCCAACGACTAAGATATCATCCACGTAAATCCCTAATAAGGTAATGTTACTTTTCCTCCTCTTGACAAATAGAGAGTGGTCGTTTTTGGAGTGATTGTATCCCAAGTCGTTTAGGAATTTGGTAAGTTTCTCGTACCATTGTCGGGAAGCTTGCTTTAGACCATAAAGGGATTTATGAAGCTTGCACACTTTGTTCCCGCCATTGACCTTTATTCCCTCTAGTATGGTCATGTAGACGTCTTCATGGAGATCACCATGCAAGAACGCATTGTTGATGTCCAATTGGTCGAGGATCCATCCATTTTTAATTGCCACTATGACCAAGGCTCTTATTGTAGTCATTTTGACTACGGGAGAGAAAGTCTCCTCGTAGTCAAGACCTTGTCTTTGTGTGAAGCCTCGGACCACCAGCCTTGCCTTGAAGTGTTTTATATCTCCATTAGCCCTTAGCTTGATCTTATAAACTCATTTGTAACTTATTGGACGTTTTCCTTTGGGTAAGTCTACGATCGTCCATGTTTTGTTTTGCTTTAGGGCTTCAAATTCGGTGGCCATTGCTTCAACCCATCTAGGATCCTTGCTGGCTGCCTTATAAGTGGTGGGCTCTTTGAGGTTGTGGAGGTTGGATAAGAGCTTATTTGCATTGGGCTGAAGAGAACAAGATAGGATGGTGGTGCTAGGTATGTGATCAGTCAATGTATTCAAATTGTTTGAGGAGGTAAATGTGGGTGTGCTCTCGAGTCTTTGTGCAAGAATGATGGAAAAAAGATCCTCTCTATTTGCATTAGAAGAGAGGATGTAATCATTGTATCTTGGAGGGATTCTATGTTCTCTAGTGGATCTCCTGAGAGGTGTGGTTTGATCTTGTTGTTGACTCTCGGTTGTGTTGGTTTCATCTTGGTGTGTGGTGTATGATTCTTCTCTTACCTCAGAAAACCGAGATGTACAAGAATCATCTTCCACGATTTGGTTGGAGGGGGGAGAGAAAATGTCTATGGTTTCTTGGTCTTTGTTGAAAGTATCTTTCCACTCTTTGTTTTTCAAGGGGTAAATGTTTCGAAAAAGGTAACATCTCGTGTTATCCTTAATTCTCTTTCTTTTAAAGTTAAAACCTTATAGCCTTTTGTGTTTTTGGGGTTCCCAACATACACTCCAATTAAAGCTCTTGGATTTAATTTTCCTCTGTTTGGGCTTATGTTGGTAACATAACACAAACATCCAAAGCTTTTGATTTCGTTAAATTCGGGTTTCTTATTGTAGAGCTTTTCGTAGGGAGTTAGGTTGTTAATGGACTTATTTGGCATTCTATTTGTCAAGTATGCTGCATGTTCGACACAAAAATGCCAATGTTCATCATCTAAACCAGACTGGAATAGAAGAGCTCTAGCAATATTCATAATATGTCCTTGTTTTTGCTCTACGACCTCGTTTTGTTGGGGCGTATGGGAGCAGCTTGTTTGATGAACTATCCCCTTTCTGTTAAAAAATTTTGTTCCTTCCTGGGTCTTGCCTAATTCCCAGGCATTATCACTACGAATAATCTTTATTCGTTATTCATTTGTGTTTCAATCAAATTTACAAAGGTCTTTAAATGTTCCATGGCCTCTGATTTGAGCTTAAGAAGAGTGACCCATGTTGCTCTAGTGTAATCGTCAACAAGGGTAAAGAAATATTGTGGCCGTCTAAGGATTGGGTCCTTATTGGGCCACAAATATCCACATGTATAAGGTCAAAAGGTTCTTTTGTTTTGATTTCAGATATAGGAAACTTTAAACGCTTTGCTTTGGCCTTATAACAGATAGTACATGGTAAATGTTTTTCAACCTGTTTAGGAACATTCACATGTATTATCTTTTCATGTTTTCAAAGACATGTGCCTAGTCTATTATGCCACAGAAGGAAATCATCAGAAAATTGACCCGTGAGGGTTCTACATCAGAACTGAAACATACAGACATGTGATCTCTATTCACAAAAAAATCACACAAAGCATTCATGTTTGCAATATAAAGGCCATTGACGTGTCTTCCTATCTGAACTGGGATGTTCCCTCTAGAGTCCTGCATAACACAATCAGTTCCATGGAATGTAATTGACACACTTAAATCTGATATCCCTGGATATGGATACTATGTTGAATTGAAATGTAGGAACATGCAATATATTTCAAACAGAATTTTCCACCAGTCTTTAATTTACCAACAGAAACAACAGTTTTCTTGTTCCCATCGGGGAGCATAATATTTTTCTGTATCTCAAGATTCACGCATTCAGAAAGAAGATCTCTATTTCCACAAACGTGCTCAGTAGCACCAGAATCCACAGTTTTTGCAATTCGCAGGTTATAGGATTACCATTGTAATTCAGGCATGGAAAAGAATAAGGGATAGTTGTAAAAATACCTGCAAATTCCCCAAAACTGGGTTGATTGGTGGCGCTGGTGTTATCCTTGTGCTGCTGGAGGTAGGCGACTAGCTGCTACAATTGGTCTGAAGAGAAACCGCGCACTGGAGACTGTTGGACGACGTCGTTGTCTCCTGCATCTCCGGCTATACAGAGGCGACTTTCAGTTTGGGTTTCTTCTTTGTCCCGTCGGAGGGAAAACCGATCAGCCACCAACAGCTTTCTCGATTGTGCCCTAACTTTCCGCAATTGGAACATTTTGTCGCATCTCTCTTGACTCCGGTAGTGGTGCCGCTTGTGGTTCTTTTCCCTTGGACCTTGAAATTCGACCCCCCGCTATTAGATTTCTGCCTTCCAACATTGTAATTGGGACTTCCCTTTAGGGATAGAGATACAGACTGTTCTGATTCTTCACGCGATTCGGAATTTTCCCGGGTCTGTTCTTCTTCGATAATCGTAGCGAAAATGTCTTCCAGTGTGGGGATTTGCTCCATAGCTAGGATTTGTGCGCGAAGATGTGCATAGGGTTTAGACAAACCCATCAAGAAGTGAATGGTTTCTTCTTCTGCGTGCAATTTCCTCTGATTTTCGCTTGATTTGCAGGAGGAACAACACAAACAATCGTCGACGGGCCGCGCAAGCTCGTATTGTGCCCATACTTCACGCGATTTCATAAAGTAATCCGTGATGGAGTCTTGTCCCTGCCTCAGCCCGGCGATTTGGATTTTGAGGTGATGAAGGGTGGCGAAGTTCTTCTTTTCGAATCTTCTACAAAGCCAGTCCCAAATTTGCTTTGGGTCACTGGTGTACATCACGCTACGACCAATGTTGGGCGAAAGAGATGAAATCAGCCAGGTAACAACAAGCGATCTTGCGCGCTTCCATGCTGCGAAGCGAAGTGTATCACTGCTTGCCGGTTGTGTGATTGTCCCATCAATGAAACCGATTTTGTTCTTCGCTGTTAGGGCTTCTTGCATCGACCACTTCCAGCCCAAGAATCCCTCTCCAGTGAACTTTGGGGCAAGAGGTTGCCCGGTTTGCTCTGTGTTGGCGACGTAAAGGGGGTCGTTGGAATCGATGGTGAGACTAAGGTTGCCGGTGGTGTTCTCCGGTTTCTTGCCGCCGTTGTCGCCATTATTCCTTCTGTTGAGGATGAAACCAGTGCTCTGGTACCATGTGAAAACCTTGTAATTCTACAAGGGTTATTTCATTCAATATAGAGGAGTAATACACGACGTGTATATAGTATATAGTTTCTGTATATGTATGTAACTAGACTTGAGTATATATATATATATATATATGTAAGTACCGAGCCGGTTAGGCTTGGACCGGTAATAAAACATTACATGATATAACCCTAGATACAAGCTAGAAGCATACATATGTATATGACTAGATACAATATAATCCTAATATCACCTATATCCATATAGATAGTGAAATTATTAATCATGGTGTGATGAATCACCTATATCCATATAAATAGTGGAATTGTTAATGGTGGCTATTCAATTGAGGATAATACTCAATTAATAGGGTTTATACATACCCGCACACAGTTAATAATTAACTAAGACAAGAAACAATCCCCATGATGAGGATTGTATGAGAGTACACAAGCTGAGGTCGAAACCGAGAATCTAATTAAAGTCTCGAGACCTAGGAAATAAAAGAGGAATTAATCATTCTAACTGGTGTTTATTTAGCGATCTGATTTGTGGTGATGAATTATCGTGTAGGATTATATGTTATTACATGCTTGCTATATTGAATGTTTATTGTACTTTCAACATGATGTTAAATTAAAATCAATCGCATGTTCACTTGACCAATTAGTCATTTGTAGGCGGTAGCTCATGGGTTACACGTTATTCGTTGGAGTGCAATGGGTAGTTAATTGTATACTATACTCTGTTTTGATATTTTAGGATTCTACTCTTGGTTAAACGATTTTGGTATAACCTAATTTGCTCACATGTAATTTGATTAAGAGTTGTATAATGTGGATTAGACTATCTCTTAGTCATCACAACGTTTTTATTGGAAGCCTTGTTACTCACATGGGTGAGTAACGACGGTAGCACCCGTGGTTAAGTAATTTGTAATTATTTCCGTTGCATAGTACGAGTTGTTTATGTTAATGATTGGATTAAGACGGGATTACGTAGGGGTGTTACAGTGGTTGTTTTATATATGGCATATATTAATGAAATAAGGTTGATCCATGAGTAATTTAGGCGGGCTCATCTTAATATGTTGTAAATATAACATCAAATAGGTCAAGACGAACAATGACCGATACTTTATTTGTACATGATTTATTATGATACATATGCGTTTATTAATAACAAAGTTTATCATGCTTAGGTTATGAGGATAATAAGATTAAAATGGGTTAGTTGATAGCTTGATTTCATAATTGCTCATATAGAGGTGTTACAAATGATATCAATGCCTACTCAGACCATGTCGGGATAGATTACCTGACACCACACTCTAAATAGGGGAGTCTAATGTGCATGATTTATAAAGATGTATTTGAGTGACTTACTTTATTTGGTTCAAGTGAAGACAAAGATCTAAAAAAAGACTAAAGGTGTGTGCCACTGTAACGTTCCAAACAAATGATTTTTCCGTTCACTTAAAGCTTTGTTCATCCACCTCTAAATGAATCATGGGTTGACATGTGTACTAAAGTGAGATTTTTATGACAATCAACCTTAGCTACAACCATACGTAGTTATTTTTTTGCCATTGTTCACTTGTATATATTAAAAGTACAAGTATGTATGTAGGATCAATGGGCTGACTCAAAGTACTTCAAGCGATTAGTCTACGGAGTACTTTGACTCTATCGAACTTAGGTTGTAGAAGCACTCAATCGAATTCATCACATACACAATATAAACTATTTATTAATGATCTTCAAAAGAAAGAGCTTACACTGCGCCTACAAAGTATAAATGTTCTACTTAGCAACTCACTCACCAAACAAGTTATCTGATCAGCTCTTTGATGAGTGTGGTGAGCCTAGGAACACCCTAGAGGTTCTATCGACAAGGTGCTAAAATATTTTCTATTACAAGTGATATATACCACCTTTTTTCTCTTTTTCCTAATGACTTTACTCTAATATAAGAAGTATTGGAGCCGAAATCACGAATGGATCAGCATAAGTGAGCTTCCTTATATAATGAGGTCATCTGCACGATTGACAAAGTATGTTTCAGATTTTTCAAGAGCACAACATCCACATTGCATGATTTACAAGCCTAACTATTTCTTGAACGTTGATGAGCTTTGGCCCTTAATTTTCAGCCCACTATTAAGCCAGTGGATAACTCGGCAACATTCTCCTGTGAATTTCACAGTCGTTGCAACTATCATCTTCATATCGACTCCATCAACTCGAATGGCCGAATGCCTTAGGGTGAGCATTCAGTTATTCAGTTATACCTGAAAATCATATTAGGAAAATGGTTCAGTTTTCGGTTTTTTTTCGATCCTACCCGAGTAACCAAATTTGAGTCTAAGAACCGAAATAACCGAGAACCGAATAACTGAAAATTTTTCAAGGCTGGAACCGAGAACTGAACCGAAAACCAAAATTTTTAATCCGGTTTTCAGTTAGAACCGAATTATACAAAAGAACCGAATTATAAAAAAGAACCAAACTATAAAAAAAGAACCAAATTGTAAAAAAGAACCTAATTTTAAATTATAAAAAAGAATCGAATAATAAAAAAGAACCAAATTAGCCAATATTTTCACACATATGTAATTCGGTTATTCGGGTAAACCGAATACCTAACCTTGGAACCGAAAACCGAACCGAATAATATTTTGGTTATACCCGAATAATCGAATTTTTTAAAACGGCTAAAAGTTTCAATTAAAAAAACCGAAATAATTTTGGTTCTCGGTTATAACCAAATAACCGGAACCAAATGCTCACCCTAGACTGCCTTCACTGATGCACCCTGTCTGTACTGATGGACTTCATCAATAGTAAAACTCCAAGTTCTAGCATTTCTTCATCGACTCATCATCGACAAAACCCAAAAGTTCCAACATGATAAGTTTATAATATGGTTTAACAAATTAATATGTACATTTAGTATAATTGTAGTAACATTAGAATTCAGCGTGTACATTATATTGACATCAATACAATTTTATATACAAAATGTATAATTTTTATGCCCAATACTACTACTCCCTCCGTCCTGAATTGACCGTCTTGTTTACTATTTGGACATGTCGTTTGATTTCAATATTTATGTATATGATAAAATAATTTTCAAAATTTAAATTTTGTATATGGTTCCTTACATGATGAACTATATATTATCAAATTTAGTTTTATGAAATTATTTTATCATATATGCTTAATATTGAAATGGAAAAATGTGTCATAAAGCAAACAAAACTGTCAATTAAGAGTGAAGGAAATATATGTAACCATCTATAACTATAGGTTAAAACCAAGTAATGACACAATTCTTAGATTTTTTTGAAACAAATACAATTTTTAAATTGGAGTTTAGCAAAGTAGATTTTTTCTACCCGTATAGACTATAGACCCGAACACAACACCATTTCTCGGAGGGTAACTGTGAAACTCCACCGTCGCTTTGAAACACCGCGGCTGTCCTCCGAAGTTGATGTCCTGATCAATAGCCGTTTCCTCCAGCCATAACCGTGTGACTAGTTCCTCATTCATACTTATGTGCTGCTGCTTCGTTGTATTGTATCTTGCTTCTCACTCGTCTCCTCTCAAACCTCCCCACCGCACCAGCTTGTCGCCTGTAGATGCTACCATAGACTTACTAAAACCCCACTAGTCCAGCATTTCTCAACCCAATCCGATCTGTCGTAATTGTGTCTCCGATCTGTAGAAGAGAAACGAGCCTGGGAAAATATGTCCGGCGATCGCAATTCTTCAGCTCCCGCCACCTCTCTCGAAGATAACATGTAAAAAACCTCTCTCCCTTTCTCTCAGAAGATCTGATTGCGCTTGTCGTTTTTGACATCTGTTGATATGACGCTTGATTGCGGATACTGCTCTCAAGTCGATTTTTGTTTTATGCTGAAAGTCCAGCGAAATGCTTCATGCTGTCTAAATTTGAGGAGTCAGTCTTTTCGTGATCAAGACGACGGCATATTTTCCTGTAGCTTGTTACTTTTGACTGAGCCGGCTGGAAACGTCCGAACCTGGCTCTTCTCTTCTGTTGTAGTGACGATTCTGGTTTACTGAGCTAAGCAGAGGGATGAAGTTAGTGAAACTAATAATTGAAGAGAAAAGTGTTGAAATTATGCGCCGCAAATAATGTAAATACTCACATTTGACTTTGTTCCTATGACATTTGGTTGAGAACTAGGTTCCAAATCGTGTAGAGCCGCGTGGTACTAATCTTGATTTGGTTTCAACTCAACATAGTGACAGTGTATAGCTGCGTGGTACTAGTCTTGATAAGGTTCCAACTCCACATAGTGACAGTCTAGCTGCAAAGAGTGCAGTTTTGTGGAAGACACTCCCTGGTCCCGCTGAGAATGATGATAATAAGGCCTACTTAATGGCTCAAACTGATTTCGTTTCCAATTGCTACATAGAGAAGCCATAATCCTCTTCTTTCTTCCAAGTGCCACCATACAGTGTGATTCTACCGATCTGTTAGGTTTAGCCTGAGTTCCTGGTAATTTCTTGTCGTATTTTAGCTAGCCCTTGATGCACGTTAGTGTGGAAAGGATTTTCCAGTCCAATATTGAGCTTTTATCCTCTTCAAATGTGTGACTTCTCAAGTGACCTATCGACGGAGGTTTAAATAAAGTGACTTCTGAACTGAGACTTTTGATGTCTGTGGTGATTCTCGCTACTGTTGTTGGCCTCTTGTTTCACTGATGTATTCTTATAACTTATATTTAAATCTGCCTTAAACTGCTATTTGAAATGAAGATATACCCTCAGAGTTGTGCAAAGACCTGCCTAATTTGAAGTTTTAAACTCATAACCTTCCCGACTTACATTGTACGTGATTGCAAAAGTTTCTTAGAAAGATATTTATAATAAGTGGCAAATGAGTAAGTAGCTTGGCCTCCACATAACGTATTGTTGTGCTGTTGAAGGATTTTTAGCTTGAAAGGCCGCTGTCTATGTGGCTGACAATAATATGTTCTCTTTCAGATTTCTTGATATACTGAATGAGGCTCCATTAGCTCGTCATAGGAAGCCTACAAGGATTTATGGGAGTATATTCTACTGCTTTCTTTTGGCAAGTACACTGTTCTCTTATGTGCAACGTTGCTAATATTTGGGGCAACTGTGAAGCCCAGACATCAGAAAAGGTGGTTAGAAAATGTTCCCTTTTTTCTTATTTAGGCAGGTTATGCTGTTGTAGCTGTAGGAGCCCCATGGATTCTTCATTCAATAAAGAGCTGGATCCCACCTTTGCTTTGCAGCTGCAATGTTGTCCTTTTACTTATTACAGGTTAATCTTATTGTAATTCGTTGCTGTCATTAGTTATCATTCTTGGCATGCTTCTCGTTTTGATCCCTGTAGTAATTGATGATGCACTTAACATTTTACAAAATATGTTTGCCCTTTAATGTTTTCTATCCTTAAAACACTTACAAATAATTGTTGTTCTTAAATGATTACAGAAACTCCTTTGCTTATTTATAAATTATAGGTCTAAGTTACTGGGCACAAAACTTACGTACCTAGCTATGTTACCTTTGGTGACATACCTGTTCAACCTGAACTGAATTACTGTTATCCAATATGGATACAATGAAGATGACGCCTTAACCTGCCATCCATGTACGCCTATGTTTATGTGTGAATGTGATGATAGAGAGTTATGAAGAATAATATAAGAAGACATAGATGAAGTGCTTCTGAGACAAAAAAACTTGTAAAGGAAACTCTACGAGAAGAAAATGAAAAGAAATATTAGGGTGTTTTTCCTTTGCAATGAAACCCTATCTGGCTCTGAAAAGCTGGTAATACAAAATACTCCCTCCTGTTCTCAATAAATTTTTGGTTTGGGTCCTCTCACTTTTTTTCAAAATATAAGAGGTTCTAGTTTTTTTTGTCATGTACTTTCCATTTCTACCCCTCAATTTTTATCTCACAACTCTACTTTTCAAATTACTTCAATTCACAATGCAAAAAGTAAGGGTAAAATGGTTTACTTTCTCCTTAATTCTTGTGCCCACGACTAGAAAATCATCTATTTAGAACAGGAGGGAGTATAGACTAAAATTAGCACAAAGAGATCATGAAAATTGAAATTTCCAATACCAAGCTGGCATATAAGTTTGCAATTTCATAAATGTCTTTATTCAATTTTATACGTTGAAGAATGAAGAGAGACTTATTGTAATATACCTCTATATCTAATTCGAAGCGTACCGATATATTGCAGTAGCTTTATGGAGATACTAATACACATGAAAGTAACTAGAGTGTCCTAGAAAATATACCAGTATACAACAGTAGTTGATCAAGTCCCTCAGTCATGACGTGTTAATATTTGGCTAACGGATTCTTGGATTGATATGCAGAGGTGTTCAGACATTGGATAAAGGAGCTCAAAACAATCTTTTGCTGTATAAATGTCTTGATTTGTTGCTTAACTTATGGTTTAGGAATATTTCAGCAATACCTGGTCTGCCAAGTTCAGAAATGTGGTTGAAAAACTAGTAATATGATATATAGATTAATAATAATTCAACTTCATCATGAAATTGAAATTTTCAATTCTAAGCTGGCATGTAAGCTTGAAATTTGATTCAAGACATAAATATTTATGTTCTATTTTATACGTTCAAGAATGAAGAGACATTGGAATATACCTATATGTAATTCAAAGCATACTGTTATATTGCAGTAGTTTCATGGCGATACTAATACACTTGTGTCCAAAAAATTATACCTGTATACAACTGTAGCATATCAAGACCCTCAGTCATGACATGTCAATACTTGGCTATCAAATTCTTGGATTGATAAACAGCTCTGTTCAGACATTGGATAAGATATCTCAAAATAATACTTTGATGTATAAATGTCTTTATTTGTTGCTTAACTTATGCTTCAGGAATTTTTCAACAATACCTGGTCTACCAAGTTCAGAAAATACGGTTGCAGGTCAGTTTTTTGTGAGAGATCCTTTCCTTGTTTCAACTCTGTCAGTGTTATGCAACCTTACAATCAACGCATCAATTCTGCAGCTTAGGGTTCAACATCCTATTCTTGAAAACGGTTCACTTAACTTGCATCCATCTACCTTTAGTATTTCATTGACCGAAACCTCACATGTCTTTGTGATGAACTATAAGGTTCATTTGAAGAGTGTAAAACTGTACAAGTATCTGACTGAGGAAGGGGAACTTTTCAGTCAATTTATAACTAGAAAGTTATCATATGCTACAGTATGATAAATTCATTGTGTTGCAACAAACCAAACTAGGACTAGGGGATCTGTAGCAAAGTCCTGAAATGCCGTTTTACTTGCTTGAATAGAGGTATATCTCCCTCAAATGGAGCCTTTTGGAAGTTACTATTGTTTAGCCAATAAAAATCTAGAGAACAAACTGTATGTCAACTGAATTTGCTGCAGTACGGTATTTAAAATCATATAAAAGTTATAAATGTTGCCATATTTGACATGAGAATTTAACCATCTGGTTCTTCTGATTATGTGTTTTCCATATATGACTTAATCTTACTAATGAATTTCCAAACGTTTGTAATTTGAGATTTAGGTTAAGCGTTGTTCTTTTACTACAAGTTTCCCTGTGTTTGCTAAATAGTAAATACTGCAAGGTGCCTCAGTTGTACCATACTATAGATTGTGCCCTCAAGAATGCAAAAACTTTGTTTTGTAGGGTTATTACTTGTTCAGCCAGAAGCTGAAGCATATCGTTCGCCTACCATTTGCTACTGCTGCATATGGTACGACTGACGAATTTGTGTGTTGTTTTGAGTTGCCCAGTATAGAAATTCTCAAGACATAATGCATATCATGATTTTAGTTTTCTTTAAGCTGAAATAGAATTGAATGGGATTGTTTGCCTGAGATTTGTAACTGCATCAACCTCAACTTTGGTTTGCCTCTCCGTTTCAGTCCATCACAGTGTGCTTATTTTATAATTGTCCTTTGAACTCTTATTGACCATAGACTTTGTCACAGAAATTGTTTGACACAGGATTCTTTAGTAACTTAAGGTTTAAGAAGTGAGTTGCCCGGAAAAAAGTACAACTTAAAAAAGCATTATCATTTAATTGACACCCTTATCTGTGTACATGATTATATGTGATAGGTTTTCCTAGTGTTATATGTACTGTCGTTGTTGCCAGTATACTTTACACTTATCTGGGAGAAAGAACTAGGTACATAACTCTTTAGGAAAGTTGAGAAAGCTGTAAAATCTAGACTACATGAAATAGGAATCATTGGCCAATGTTGGGAACTTATTTCATCTAGTTTTGGTTTATGAGTCTACATTCTTTTGGATTCAAGTTTATTTTTCATCTTAGTCCTTACTAAAGCAGTCCAAGTTTTTTCTTGCAGGAACTGCTGCGATGTTGCTTCTAATTGTCTGGAAACCATACGTCAGCTTTCTTTCACTATCAGCAATGCTTAGGTAATGATTGCTGCACTGAACTTCTCATATACTACCGCTTTCTTTCCTTGAAAGATAATTAGTGGTTAAATTTTTGGTTTCTCATTTCTGCAGGATTGTCATGGTGGTAGAAATTGTAGTTGCTGGTTCTTTTATGGCCGCCTATATTAGTAAGTTTTCTAAACTTCAGAGGGATGCCTTAATAGGTTGAGAACCTTTCCAAATCTACTGTAAAAAAGCAACGTAAATATCTATTTGTCAAGAGGATCAAAATTTTTTTTAGCTTGTAATATTGTCACAGTATCCATCTTTTTGTAAAATATATTGTTGATCCACTTGACGAATTTTCACATTTTTCAGCTTGGGATATTTCTAAGTTTTTTTAGTGGTCAACCTGTCATATTTCACCAAGAAACAACATGATAGGCGTCCATGCAATTTCAAGTTTTTGCGCTGTGGCTAACTCATTATATTAAGTCACTGTAAGGCTTTGATCTTACTTTAGTCTTTGTTCTGGTTTCAGGTTATGTTCACAAGTATAACACTTTGAACGCTCATCCTGATGTTTTGAAGTCGTTATATTCTCCGCTACAGGCATCCAGTCCATTGGAAGATTTAAGGTGGTAACGTTATTTATTATATTGCTGATTGTTTGGAAATGTTCTGAAGTGCACAACAGTGTGCTGGAAAGTGTGTGAATGGTTCTCTTTTGTGATACAGATATTATGATGCTGGGAGACTTTCTGACCAGCAAATGGCTCTGTTGCAGTACCAAAGGGAGAACCTTCATTTCTTAAGTGAGGAGGTAGTTGACTTAATGATGTTTGCCGTGCTGATAAAATCCCAACTCCCATCACTTATTGATCATTATTATTCTTATATCTGGAGTCACTTGTGCTTAATATTAGATCCTTCGCCTGCAAGAATGCTTGAGCAAATATGAAAGATCAAATGATGGAAATACCCCTCAGGTAATATTGTAATTTTGGCTGAAAAGAGATTTCTCCGTCAATGCAAGTGGATAGGAATGTATATTCTGTCTAATTGCACTTCTAGTGGCTTATGGTGGTTCGATGACATTACCTTTTGGGATTTCCCAGTTAAATTCTTCTCAGTGACAGTCATGATAGTATTAGTATCTATGCTAGGACTAAAAGTTTGTACTTGTACTAATATTCAATTATGTGAATCTTTTTGCAGGTGGACCTTGCCCATCTACTGGCTGCTCGTGATCAGGAATTGAGAACGCTGTCTGCTGAGGTAATTCCAAAACAAAAATATGCTGGCGTAATTGCATTCGCACAACAATACTGCCATAAGATGTCTGGAAGACATTGATAGTAATTTGATATGAAGTTTTCTATCAGTAAAGCATATTTTGCTACTCAATCTTAGTAACCTATCCCTTCATGTAGATGGACCAGCTCCAATCCGAGCTGCACCTTGCTCGCTCTTTAATTGTTGAGAAGGACTCTGAGATTCAGCGTGTTCGCACTACAAACAATCAGGTATGTCCTCCGGTTTCACTGAATGCTCTCATCTGTTGCTTCCTGTATGGCTTCTTATATAGTTCTGATAAATGTTATATGTGCTTGCCTGTATAGCTTGAGAATTCGAATTATGTAGATAGGACTACCGTGCTGTAAAGGAATAGTGATAATTCCATGGTTGTATGATCTTTTGGCCTGTCTAAAGAGTTGAACTTTTGCCTGTCTAAAGAATAGTGATGACATGGTTTCATAAAGTGATGTTACTAAATTGTTTGCTTTTGATAACAAAAGAATTTGGCTTGGTGAATGATTATTTCCGGCTATAGCTAAGTGCTTTTTTAAATGTTTGTGCAAGAACAGTACATAGAAGAGAATGAGCGGCTCAGAGCAATATTAAGTGAATGGAGTACCCGGGCGGCTAAGGTTTGACCATATTCTCTTCTATTGTTTCTCAAGACTCTCCCACACTTGATAGGCAAAAAAGGTGGAGCTCTCTATATTGATTCTAAATTTCTTATAATTTATGTGCATAAAACAGCTTGAACGAGCATTTGAGGCAGAACGACTTTCAAATCTTGAACTGCAAAGGAAGATAATGGAACTGCCAGACAATGAATCTCTTGAAACTATTAATCCGACTGACCAGAGTTAGCTTGAGACAATGTATGGTAGTGTACTGTGGACTGTACATATCAATCTCTTTAATTCGAGGCACTGATTTTTCTTGTAAGTAACATTGGGGCGGTGATACGTACATTTCTTGATCTAGATTTTGACCAATAGTTTTGACTCATTGCGGCCATAGTCACATGTTATATAACATATGGTGATCTTGTTTGTAGCTGGGAGGAATAGGGGCATCTAAATGTGCACTTTTAGAAATGTGTGCAAGCGAAAGTTTACTCACTTCACTGGTTCTAATACTTCCTAGCGACCTCGGCTATATAAGTACGGATATTTGAAATAGATTGCAATCCTCTTCAAACACAACCTAGTTCAATGCACATCACTATCCAAATAATCAAGATACTTGAATCTCGGTAGCTGGCCCTCGTTCTTGATACCAAAGTGTTCCTAGTGGTGTTTGCCTCCTTTGTTGCTAGATAATCAGAGCTCGGTTACAAATTTGGTTTCGTCTAAAAACAAGCAACCAAACACATTGTTGAAGAAATCACGGCCTTTTACTTCCTCGCCAAGATAGGATCGTGTGTCATATGCACATGCTCTCGTACAATCTGGGCAATATGTTACCTGCATTAAAGCAAAGCCATCAGGTTGATCACAATTCTACAAATATGGTCAAATCTAAGTGGCCACCTAACGCGGTCAGTTTCCACAATTCACAACCACATGGATCAGACACTCATATGAAATAATAAAAAGCAAAACAAGGTACCTCTAATAGCTTTGGATGAAACGATGAATCAAGCATAACATCAACACCATACATCGCCCTAGACTTCGGGTCATGCATTTCCGGACGCACAGCTAATGCCGCCTCAAACACTGACCGAATCATAGTTTTGATCCTTTGATGGATTTCCGTCCAGTTGACTGCATCAAACCATAACATTCTGTATAAGACTCGGGCATGATAATCCAAATAGCAAGTGTTGCAAACTCAGTGGCAGCATTTCACGTTCACCTTGATGCTCATTTTCAAACTCCGCCACAAAATCTGCGGTATGGACATGGTCCAATCTTCCACGATAGTTCTGGAAAATGATCAGATATAGTTAGATAACTGAACGAAGAAGCAGGCACGTTAAAAGAAAAATCTCACTAGATTGACATCAAAGATTAGAAATATTCACTAGGGAGCTCATAAAGGCATCGCAAGACAACTATGCGCTGATATGAGTTTCGTATTTATTTCCCGAACGCACCTGAAATCAGAAAGAGAAACTATGCGCACGTACCATTACAGTGAAATGAGTTTCGTATTCATATAAGCTACGCTTGTCCAATGTGTAGTCATTATTTGCCAAGCGCACCTGAAATCAGATATTAGCTCGACATAAAAATCTCAATGCAGAAACAAGTTTTTTGCAAAGCACTTGTTGATGCTCTTAACAAAAGAAAGAAATCTCCATGATAGAAAGAACTAGATTGAGGAGAGCGTCCGATATGGCCCATACCCAGAAGACATCAGAGAGGAATATTTTCAGAGGATTTATACTACGGACAAGCACGATATAACGAATATCAAACTTCTTCCCTCTGAACAAAGCAGGATGCTCAATGTACTTCTGACAAATCTTGGGACCGGTCTCCATCAGCCGAATAATGGCAGACAAATTGTTCGTTATGCTAGTATCAATAGTCCTTGCCATATTCCAAGGCTTCAAAATCCACAGATTGTCAAGCCCATCTCTCTCGCGAGTATAATACTCTCCAATTAGCTCAGTAAGGTTCTTCTCAAGATCATACGTTGGCTGTAACCAATCAGGAAGTCCATATGCCTGTTGAATGAAGCATTCATATTAATGCACTATATTAGCAAAAACATTTTTTGAACTTTTAAAATAAAATCTAGTATTAGATTTCAATCCATTCGAAATGTGCCTCCGTTATATATCCAGAAGAAAGCTGATGCATATTCCCTTACTCTGGTATCTCTGAGTTTGAATCATCACCTTTTGAACAGTTTCCGCCAAGTGATGCTTCATCACAAGGCAAGCCTCATGAGGAAATTGGTTGATATATTGCTCATCTGTTATACCAACAGCCTTTTTTGTCTCCTCATCAACCTGCATACATGTCCATACAATATCTGCTTCCTTGGGCTCATCAGCTGCTCACAAGCAAACCACAACCAAAGAGGTCCCGAAAAGGAAATTGTGAGATGAGGATATAGGAAACTGCCGTTACCACAAATCTAGCTTGAAAAAGATGACAAACAATATCATTGACGAAATGTCACTCTTAACTAACCCAGTCAACCCTAACAAAGTCATATGCAAGAGAATAATGTTTAATTGATGACTTACGACATATGATGAAAACTTCATATATGGTGAATATGAGAAAGAAGTTCATGGAGGATATTTGATAGAACCGGACAAGGGAGTGGGGACCAACCACCTATTCTATATCAGTGCAGGCACCACCATAAGAGGGACCACACCAGCTGACTAAAGAATCACAGAAGTGGGAGCATTTCCATAGACCGTTAGGATGTTTATCTGCTTTTCTCTTTTGTCTTTTTCCCCTTTTTTAGCTAGTATAAGTAGTAAGTAAGCCCTTTTAGTAAAGGACATCTCTGGACATTACCCATTATCGCCACAACTTGGATAGGCAGGGCTTGTCCCTGAGTTTGGCTCCCTTGGGAGATTGTTCCTATTATTTTCTATCTGTTTAGCTAATTCCAGTAACCTTCTGCTCATTTTTCCCTAATACAAGTGACCTTAATATATACTGATTTGCAAGCCTAAAAGGGTGATCCCATCTTGAGAGTGGAGGTGGGAAGACGGAATATTAAGAATAACTTAGCCATGGAGTCATTACGCACATACGAGCCTCCAATATTCAACGGAGAAAACCCCCGTGGTTGGCTGAACAAGGTGGAGGAGTTTTTCACCGCCAAATCTATCCCTGATTGTTTATGGTTTCAAGCCACGGGAGTGTTTGGAGGGAGAAGCTTTTCGCTGGTTTGAAGAGATGTGGATGAATTTCGGTGAGCTACCTTGGGTTGATTTCCAGAAACTACTTATTGAAAGGTTTGAAAAACCGGTTCAATCGGGGTTTGTTTGCTCAGTTATGAAAACAGAGGCGGAACAAGTTCACGGGTGGA